>JAWQEG010000060.1:0-600000 GCA_033782935.1 Petrolisthes cinctipes
AGAATATTTTCAAAATACACGACCAGATTTATAATCACCTCACTCTAACCACTAGGCCACCGACACAATTATTATTATCGTCACAATGTAGGCTAAGAACAGACGCGAATATTCGATATTTTGGGGTCTCGGTATTAAAAAAAAAAATATATATATATATATATATATAATTCGATATTTTGGGGGTCCGTCCCAGAAGCGATCTGTACATGCTTTACTCAGTGCTAGAATATTAAAAAAATAGAGGATGATAATCGAACCGGGCCATTACATTTCACAGTCCCTCACTCTATCGTATCGACCACTTCCCCCCCACCACCTCTAGCGACTCATAACGTCTTGCATATTCACCACAAAAACACCCGAAAAGTCTCATTTGGGTCTCTCTCTCTCTCTCTCTCTCTCTCTCTCTCTCTCTCTCTCTCTCTCTCTCTCTCTGTGCTACAACAATTTACAAATTCCAAGTGAAATACTTGCTGTAAAGGGTTCTCTACTCGTTTATATTCTAAATTCAGGCTCAAGATAATAATAATAATAATAATAATAATAATAATAATAATAATAATAAGGAAGGAGATCTGAGTGAATGTGGTCATTGGAGGGGAATCACTTTGTCACCGATAGCTTTGAAAGTGTTTAGTAGTGTTGTTAAATAGGCTGGAGCCAGTGGTTGATGATATAGTTAGGAACGAGCAGGCCGGTTTTAGAAAGGGACGTGGTTGTATGTAATGATCAAATTTTTCTTATTAGGCATTTAATGCAACAAGTAAATGAAATGAGAGTTCCGTTGAGCTTTTGCTTTGTTGACTTCGAAAAAGCATTTGATAGTGTTTCGAGAGGGACTATGGGGAAGATTATGAGGCTTTATGGAATTCCGGAGGAGTTTGTGAAGGTCGTTACGAACATGCATGATGGCACATTTTGTAAAGTGATGGTTGATGGTTGTATGAGTGATCCGTTTGAAGTCAAGTCAGGTGTGATTCAGGGTGGCATCTTGTCGCCTTTGTTGTTCGTATTGGTCATAGATTACGTAATGAAAAGGGTTGGTATAGAAACTGGTGCAGGTATACTCTGGGGAGAGAATGGGAAGCTCTTGGACCTGGATTATGCAGATGATATAGTTTTGAAGTGTGATGGCCGGAGGAGATGCAGAGGGTGTTGGATTGTTTAGTGAGAGAGGGCTTAAGGGTGGGTTTGGTTATTAATTGTGGAAAAACTGAAATTATTAATATGAACATGGAAAATGCACAGGACTGTATGATTGGAGGTGTGGTGGTAAAGCAGGTTGAAACGTTTAAATATTTAGGTACCTTTTTAACGAAGGATGGTTCTTTGACCTTAGAATACGAAGAAAGGTTAAGAAAGGCAAATCAGGCAATGGGAATGCTTAAAACTGTTTGGAAGAATAAAAAATTTTCTGTGCATACAAAAATCAAAATTTATAAAGTAATGGTTAGGAGTATACTAACCTACGGTCACGAATCATGGTACAGTACAGCGAATATGGACCGTAAATTCTTGGTGTTTGAAAATAAGGTACTTAGAAGAATATTAGGAATTAAGTGGTGGGATAGGATATCGAATAGCAGAATTAGAGAAATAACAGGGGTGCAGCAAGTTGATGAATATGTTAGGATGTCACGTTGGAAGTGGTTAGGTCATGTGTATAGAAGACATGGGATAGTACGAGATACACTAGGGTGGGTAGCACATGGTACAAGAAGAAGAGGAAGGCCTAGAGAGACGTGGGTGAGAACAATGAGGCGGGAAGCGGGAGATGAATGTTGGGGAGATTTGGAGGAGTTGGCTCAGGATAAGGTGTGGTGGCACGATTTCATTGAGGCCCTATGCATCCCTGTGGGTGCTACAGGAAATGATTGATTGATTGAATAATAATAATAATAATAATAATATTAATAATAATAATAATAATAATAAAAAAAAAAAAAAAATATATATATATATATATATAATAATAATAATAATAATAATAATAATATGTGAGAGAGAGAGAGAGAGAGAGAGAGAGAGAGAGAGAGAGAGAGAGAGAGAGAGAGAGAGAGAGAGTGTGTGAGAGTATATAAGTGAGAGTGAGAAATAATAATAATAATAATAATAATAATATTAATAATATAGTTCAGTTATACAATAAAAAAACACATTTTCTATTATACAATAAAAATATGGAAAAATAATATAGTTATCCGTAAATAAATAGTAGGGAAGTGCTGACTCTCTCTCTCTCTCTCTCTCTCTCTCTCTCTCTCTCTCTCTCTCTCTCTCTCTCTCTCTCTCTCTCTCTCTGTGTATGTATGTATGTATGTACGTCAGAACATACATGCATACATACATACATTCTCAAATAATAATAATAATAATAAAATTAATAATAATAGAAAAATAATAATAATAATAATATTAATAATAATAGAAAAATAATAATAATAATAATTATTATTATAATGATGATGATAATAATAATGATGAAAATAATGATGATAATGATGATAATAATAATGATGAAAATAATGATGATGATGATAATAATTATGATAATTAAGATGATAATGATATAATGATGATGATGATGATAATGATGATGATGATGATAATAATGATGATGATGATAATGATGATGATGATAATAATAATGATAATAATGATGATGATGATAATAATGATGATAATGATGATGATGGGAATGATAATGAAAATGATGATGATAATGAAGATGATGATGATGTTAATGATAATAATAATGATGATGATTATGATGATAATAAGGATGATGATAATGATGATGATGATGATAATGATGATAATGATGATGATAATGATGATAATTATATATATATATACATATATATATATATATATATATATATATATATATATATATATATATATATATATATATATATATATATATATATAGAGAGAGAGAGAGAGAGAGAGAGAGAGAGAGAGAGAGAGAGAGAGAGAATATTTTCAAAATACATGACAGAACAAGCTGAAAATCGATATTTTAGGTGCCCAAGTCAATATGTGCATGCATCTTCTGTACCCATTTACATCCCAAATTCAGGCTCAAAACCCCCGAAAATTTGATATATTTGGGTCCCAGAAGCGATCTGTACATGCCTACTCAGTGTTAGAATATTTTACAAAATACAGACCCAAAACATGCTGAAAAATTGATATTTTAGTTGCCCAAAGTCAATATGTGTATGCATATTCTGTACCCGTTTACATTCTAAATTCAGGCTGAAAACACCCGAAAATTCCATATTTTTGGGTCCCACAAGCGATATGTACATGCTTACTCAGTGCTTAAACATTTTCAAAATATAGGCCCAAAACAAGCTAAAAATCGATATTTTTGGTGCCCAATGTCGATAGGTGAATGCATCTTCTTTACTCGTTTATATCTCAAATTCAGGCTCAAAACACCCGAAAATTCGATATTTTTGGGTCCCAGAAGCGATCTATACATGCCTACTCAGTGCTAGAATATTTTCAAAATATAAGCCCAAAACATGCTGAAAATCGATATTTTAGGTTTCCAAAGTCGATATGTGCATGCATCTTCTTTACTCGTTTATACCTCAAATTCAGGCTCAAAACACCCGAAAATTCGATATTTTTGGGTCCCAGAAGCGATCTATACATGCCTACTCAGTGCTAGAATATTTTCAAAATATAAGCCCAAAACATGCTGAAAATCGATATTTTAGGTTTCCAAAGTCGATATGTGCATGTATCTTCAGTACCCGTTTATATCTCAAATTCAGGCTCAAAACACCCGAAAATTCGATATTTTTGGGTCCCAGAAGCGATCTGTACATGCCTACTCAGAGCTAGAATATTTTAAAAATATAGGGCAAAAACATACTATAAATCGATATTTTTGGTGCCCAAAGTCAATATGTGCATGCATCTTCTGTACCCGTTTTTATCCCATATTCGGGCTCAAAACACCTGAATATTCGATTTTATTAGATCCCAGAAGCGATCTGTACATGCCTACTCCGTGTTAGAGTATTTTCAAAATACAGGCCAAAAACATGCTGAAAATCGATATTTTATGTGCCATAAGTCAATATGTGCATGCATCTTCTGTACCCGTTTATATCTCAAATTCAGTCTCAAAACACCCAAAAATTCGATATTTTTGGGTCCCAGAAGCGATCTGTACATGTCTACTCAGTGCTAGAATATTTTCAAAATATAGGCCCAAAACATGCTAAAAATCGATTTTTTGGGTGCCCAAAGTCAATATGTTCATGCATCTTCTGTACCCGTTTATATCCCAAATACAGGCTCAAAACACACGAAAATTCGATATATTTAGGTCCCAGATGCGATATGTACATGCATAGTCAGTGCTAGAATATTTTCAAAGTACAGGCCCAAAACATGCTAAAAATCGATATTTTAGGTGTCTAATGTCGATATGTGTATGCATCTTTAGTACCCGTTTATATCTCAAATTCAGGCTCAAAACACCCAAAAACTCGATATTTTTTGGTCCCAGATGCGATATGTACATGCATAGTCAGTGCTAGAATATTTTCAAAGTACAGGCCCAAAACATGCTAAAAATCGATATTTTAGGTGCCTAATGTCGATATGTGTATGCATCTTTAGTGCCCGTTTATATCTCAAATTCAGGCTCAAAACACCCGAAAACTCGATATTTTTTGGTGCCAGAACTAATCTGTACACACCTAGTCAGTGCTAGAATGTTTTCAAAATATAGGCTCATAACATGCTAAAATTCGATATTTTAGGTGTCTAATGTCGATATGTGTATGCATCTTTAGTACCCGTTTATATCTCAAATTCAGGCTCAAAACACCCGAATATTCGATTTTATTTTGGCCAAGAAGTGATCTGTACAAGCATACTCAGTGCTAGAATATTTTCAAAATAAAGGCCCAAAACATGCTAAAAATCGATATTTTAGGTGCCCAAAGTCGATATGTGCATGCATCTTCTGTACCCGTTTATATCTCAAATTCAGGCTCAAAACACCCGAATATTCGATTTTATTGGGGCCCAGAAGCGACCTTTACATGGCTTCTAAGTGCTAGAATATTTTCAAAATATAGGCCCAAAACATGCTCAAAATCAATATTTTAGGTGTCCAAAGTCGATATTTGTATGCATCTTCAGTACTCGTTGATATCTCATATTCAGACTTAAAACACCCGAAAAATCGATATTTTTGAGTCCCAGAAGCGATCTGTACATGCCTACTCCATGTTAGAATATTTTCATAATACAGGCCGAAAATATGCTAAAATCGATATTTTAGGTGCCCAAAGTCAATATGTGTGTGGATCTTCAGTACCCGTTTATATCTCAAATTCAGGCTCAAAACACCCGAAAATTCGATATTTTTGGGTTGCATAAGCGACCTGTACATGCCTACTCAGTAATAGAATATTTTCAAAATACAGGCCCAAAACATGTAAAAAATCGATATTTTAAGTGCCCAAAGTCGATATGTGCATGTATCTTCTGTACCCGTTTATATCTCAAATTCAGGATAAAAACACCCGAAAATTCGATATTTATGGGTCCCATAAGCGATCTGTACATGCCTACTCAATGTTAGAATATTTTCAAAATACAGCATAAAAACAAGTTGAAAATCGATATTTTAGGTGCCAAAAATCGATATGTGCATGCATCTTCAGTACCCGTTTATATATCAAATTCAGGCTCAAAACACCCGAAAATTCGATATTTTTGGGTCCCAGAAGCGATATGTACATGCCTACTCCGTTTTAGAGTATTTTCAAAATACAGGCCCAAAACATGCTGAAAATCGGTATATTAGGTGCCCAAAGTCAATATGTGCATGCATCTTCTGTACCCGTTTATATCTCAAATTCAGGCTCAAAACACCAGAAAATTCGATGTTTTTGAGTCCCAGAAGCGATCTGTACATGCCTACTCAGTGTTAAAATATTTTCAAAATACAGGCCCAAAACATGCTCAAAATCGATATTTTAGGTGCAAAAAGTCGATAAGTGCATGCATCTTCAGTACCCGTTTGTATCTCAAATTCAGGCTCAGAACACCTGAAAATTCGTTATTTTTGGGTCCCAGAAGCGATATGTACATGCCTACTCAGTGCTAGAATATTTTCAAAATATATGTCCAAATCATGCTACAATTCGATATTTTGGGTGCCCAAAGTCGATATGTGCGTGCATCTTCTGTACCCGTTTATATCTCAAATTCAGGCTCAAAACACTCGAATATTCAATATTTTTGGGTCCCAGAAGCGATCTGTAGATGCCTACTCAGGGCTAGAATATTTTCAAAATATAGGCCCAAAACATGCTAAAAATCGATATTTTGGGTGCCGAAAGTCAATATGTGCATGCATCTTCTGTACCCGTTTTTATCCCAAATTCAGGCTCAAAACACCCGAAAATGCGATATTTTTGGGTCATAGAAACGATCTGTACATACCTACTCCTTGTTAGAATGTTTTCAAGATACAGACCCAAAACATGCTCAAAATCGATATTTTAGGTGCAAAAAGTCGATATGTGCATGCATCTTCAGTACCCGTTTATATCTCAAATTCATGCTCAAAAAACCCGAAAATTCGATATTTTTGGGTCCCAGGAGCGATCTGTCCATGTCTACTCAATGCTAGAATATTTTCAAAATATAGGCCAAATACATGCTGAAAATTGATATTTTAGGTGCCCAAAGTCGATATGTTCATGCATCTTCAGTACCCGTTTATATCTCAAATTCAGGCTAAAAAAAGATGAAAATTCGATATTTTTGCGTCCCAAAAGCAATCTGTACATGCCTACTCAGTAATAGAATGTTTTCAAAATACAGGCCCAAAACATGTTGAAAATCGATATTTTAGGTGCCCAAAGTCGATATGTGCATGTATCTTCTGTACCCGTTTACATCTCAAATTCAGGATCAAAACACCTGAAAATTCGATATTTATGGGTCCCAGAAGCGATCTGTACATGCCTACTCAATGTTAGAATATTATCAAAGTACAGGCCAAAAAACAACTTGAAAATCGATATTTTAGGTGCCCAAAATCGATATGTGCATGCATCTTCAGTACCCGTTTATATCCCAAATTCTGTCTCAAAACACCCGAAAATTCGATATTTTTGGATCCCAGAATCGATCTGTACATGCCTACTCCATGTTAGAGTATTTTCAAAATACACGCCCACAACATGCTGAAAATCGATATTTTAGGTGCCCAAAGTCAATATGTGCATGCATCTTCTGTGCCCGTTTATATATCAAATTCAGGCTCAAAACAACCGAAAATTCGATATATTTGGTTCCCATAAGCGATCTGTACATGCCTAATCCGTGTTAGAGTATTTTCAAAGTACAGGCCCAAAACATGCTGAAATTCGATATTTTATGTGCTCTTAGTCCATACGAGTATGCATCTTCTGTTTCAGTATATATCCCAAATTCTGGCTCAAAACTCCCGAATATTCGATTTTATTTTGGCCTAGAACCGATCTGTACATGCTTACTCCTTGCTAGAATTTTTTCAAGATACAGACCCAAAACATGCTCAAAATCGATATTTTAGGTGCAAAAAGTCAATATGTGCATGCATCTTCTGCACTCGTTTATATCCCAAATGCAACCTCAAACACCCTAAAATTCGATATTTTTGGGTCCCAGAAGCGATCTGTACATGCCTAATCAGTGCTAGAATGTTTTCAAAATATAGGCTCAAAACATGCTAAAAATCTATATTTTAAGTGTCTAAAGTCGATATGTGCATGCATCTTCTGTACCCGTTTATACCTCAAATTCAGGCTCAAAACACCCGAAAATTCGATATTTTTTGGTCCCTGAAGCGATCTGTACATGCCTACTCAGTGCTAGAATATTTTCAAAATATAGGCCCAAAACATGCTAAAAATCGATATTTTAGGTGCCCAAAGTCGATATCTCAAATTCAGGCACAAAACACCCGTAAATTCGATATTTTGGGGTCCCAGAAGCGATCTATACATACCTACTCCGTGTTAGAGTATTTTAAAAATACAGGCCCAAAACATACTGAAAATCGATCTTATAGGTGCCCAAAAGTCGATATGTGCATGCATCTTCTGTACCCGCTTATATCCCAAATTTAACCTTAAAACACCCGAAAATTCGATATTTTTGGGTCCCAGAAGCGATCTGTACATGCCTACTCAATGCTAGAATGTTTTCAAAATACAGGCCCAAAACATGCTAAAAATCGATATTTTAAGTGTCCTAAGTCGATATGTGCATGAATCTTCTGTACCCATTTTTATCTCAAATTCAGGCTCCAAACACCCGAATATTCGATATTTTGGGGTCCCAGAAGCGATCTGTACATACTTACCTAGATACAGGCCCAAAACATGCTGAAAATCGATATTTTAGGTGCCTAAAGTCAATATGTGTATGCATCTTCTGCACCCGTTTATATCCCAAATTCAACCTCAAACACCCGAAAATTCGATATTTTTTGGTCACAGAAGCGATCTGTACATGCCTAATCAGTGCTAGAATGTTTTCAAAATATAGGCTCAAAACATGCTAAAAATCTATATTTTAAGTGTCCAAAATCGATATGTGCATTCATCTTCAGTACCCGTTTATACCTCAAATTAAGGCTCCAAACACCGGAAAATTCGATATTTTTGGGTCCCTGAAGCGATCTGTACATGCCTACTCAGTGCTAGAATATTTTCAAAATATAGGCTCAAAACATGCTAAAATTCGATATTTTAGGTGCCCAAAGTCGATATCTCAAATTCAGGCACAAAACACCCGAAAATTCGATATTTGGGGGTCCCAGAAGCGATCTGTACATGCCTATTCAGATACAGGCCCAAAACATGCTGAAAATCGATATTATTGGTGCCCAAAGTCAATATGTGTATGCATCTTCTGTACCCGTTTATATCTCAAATTCAATCTCCAAACACCCGAAAATTCGATATTTTGGGGTCCCAGAAGCGATCTGTACATGCCTACTCAGTACTAGATTGTTTTCAAAATATAGGCTCAAAACATGCTAAAAATCGATATTTTAAGTGCCCAAAGTCAATATGTGCATGCATCTTCTGTACCCATTTCTATCCCAAATTCAGGCTCAAAACACCCGAAAATTCGATATTTTTGGGTCCCAGAAGCGATTTATACATGTCTACTCAGTGCTAGAATATTTTCAAAATAAAGGCCCAAAACATGCTGAAAATCGATATTTTATGTGTCCAAAGTCAATATAAGCATGCATCTTCAGTACCTGTTTATATCTCAAATTCATGCTCAAAACACCCGAAAATTCGATATATTTGGGTCCCAGAAACGATCTGTACATACCTACTCCTTGCTAGAAAATTTTCAAGATACAAACCCAAAACATGAACAAAGTCGATATCTTAGGTGCAAAAAGTCGATATGTGCATGCATTTTTTTTTTTTTTTTTTTTTTTTTTCTATACCTCAACCTCGGGGCTATAGGCTATCAGTAGCCCGTGACTCTTGCGAGGCCCCGAGATTATTGGGTGTCGCACTTGATGAGACAGTGGAGCTCCGCGGTGATGGTACCGTAGCTTCTCTTCTGTCCCACTAGATGACGACACCTTATTTATCCACGTCACTATATATACCCGTTTATATATGAAATTCAGGCTCAAAACATTCGAAAATTCGATATCTTTTGGTTCGAGAACTAATCTGTACACACCTAGTCAGTGCTAGAATGTTTTCAAAATATAGGCTCAAAACATGGTAAAAATCGATATTGTAGGTGTACAAAGTCGATATGTGCATGCATATTCTGTACCCGTTTATATCCCAAATTCAGGCTTAAAACACCCGAAAAATCGATATTTTTGCTTCCCAGAAGCGATCTGTACATACCTACTCCTTGCAAGAATGTTTTCAAGATACAGACCCAAATCATGCTCAAAATCGATATTATATGTGCAAAAAGTCGATACGTGCATGCATCTTTAGTACACGTTTATATCTCAAATTCAGGCTCAAAACACCCGAAAATGCGATATTTTTGGCTGCCAGAAGCGATCTGTACATGCCTACTTAATGCTAGAATATTTTCAAAATATAGGCTCAAAACATGCTAAAAATCGATATTTTAGGTGTCCAAAGTCGATATGTGCACGCATCTTCTGTCCCCGTTTATATCCCAAATTCAGGCTCAAAAAACCCGAAAATTTGATATTTTTGGGTCCCAGGAGCGATCTGTCCATGCCTACTCAATGCTAGAATATTTTCAAAATATAGGCCAAATACATGCTGAAAATTGATATTTTAGGTGCCCAAAGTCGATATGTTCATGCATCTTCAGTACCCGTTTATATCTCAAATTCAGGCTAAAAAAAGATGAAAATTCGATATTTTTGCGTCCCAAAAGCAATCTGTACATGCCTACTCAGTAATAGAATGTTTTCAAAATACAGGCCCAAAACATGTTGAAAATCGATATTTTAGGTGCCCAAAGTCGATATGTGCATGTATCTTCTGTACCCGTTTACATCTCAAATTCAGGATCAAAACACCTGAAAATTCGATATTTATGGGTCCCAGAAGCGATCTGTACATGCCTACTCAATGTTAGAATATTTTCAAAGTGCAGGCAAAAAAACAACTTGAAAATCGATATTTTAGGTGCCCAAAATCGATATGTGCATGCATCTTTAGTACCCGTTTATATCTTAAATTCAGGCTCAAAACACCCGAAAATTCGATATTTTTGGATCCCAGAAGCGATCTGTACATGCCTACTCCATGTTAGAGTATTTTCAAAATACAGGCCCAAAACATGCTGAAAATCGATATTTTAGGTGCTCAAAGTCAATATGTGCATGCATCTTCTGTGCCCGTTTATATATCAAATTCAGGCTCAAAACAACCGAAAATTCGATATATTTGGTTCCCATAAGCGATCTGTACATGCCTAATCCGTGTTAAAGTATTTTCAAAGTACAGGCCCAAAACATGCTGAAATTCGATATTTTATGTGCCCTTAGTCAATACGAGTATGCATCTTCTGTTTCAGTTTATATCCCAAATTCTGGCTCAAAACTCCCGAATATTCGATTTTATTTTGGCCCAGAACCGATCTGTACATGCTTACTCCTTGCTAGAATTTTTTCAAGATACAGACCCAAAACATGCTCAAAATCGATATTTTAGGTGCAAAAAGTCTATATGTGCATGCATCTTCTGCACTCGTTTATATCCCAAATGCAACCTCAAACACCCTAAAATTCGATATTTTTGGGTCCCAGAAGCGATCTGTACATGCCTAATCAGTGCTAGAATGTTTTCAAAATATAGGCTCAAAACATGCTAAAAATCTATATTTTAAGTGTCCAAAGTCGATATGTGCATGCATCTTCTGTACCCGTTTATACCTCAAATTCAGGCTCAAAACACCCGAAAATTCGATATTTTTGGGTCCCTGAAGCGATCTGTACATGCCTACTCAGTGCTAGAATATTTTCAAAATATAGGCCCAAAACATGCTAAAAATCGATATTTTAGGTGCCCAAAGTCGATATCTCAAATCCAGGCACAAAACACCCGTAAATTCGATATTTTGGGGTCCCAGAAGCGATCTATACATACCTACTCCGTGTTAGAGTATTTTAAAAATACAGGCCCAAAACATACTGAAAATCGATCTTTTAGGTGCCCAAAAGTCGATATGTGCATGCATCTTCTGTACCCGCTTATATCCCAAATTTAACCTTAAAACACCCGAAAATTCGATATTTTTGGTTACCAGAAGCGATCTGTACATGCCTACTCAGTGCTAGAATGTTTTCAAAATACAGGCCCAAAACATGCTAAAAATCGATATTTTAAGTGTCCTATGTCGATATGTGCATGAATCTTCTGTACCCATTTTTATCTCAAATTCAGGCTCCAAACACCCGAATATTCAATATTTGGGGGTCCCAGAAGCGATCTGTACATACTTACCTAGATACAGGCCCAAAACATGCTGAAAATCGATATTTTAGGTGCCTAAAGTCAATATGTGTATGCATCTTCTGCACCCGTTTATATCCCAAATTCAACCTCAAACACCCGAAAATTCGATATTTTTTGGTCACAGAAGCGATCTGTACATGCCTAATCAGTGCTAGAATGTTTTCAAAATATAGGCTCAAAACATGCTAAAAATCTATATTTTAAGTATCCAAAGTCGATATGTGCATGCATCTTCTGTACCCGTTTATACCTCAAATTAAGGCTCCAAACACCGGAAAATTCGATATTTTTGGGTCCCTGAAGCGATCTGTACATGCCTACTCAGTGCTAGAATATTTTCAAAATATAGGCTCAAAACATGCTAAAATTCGATATTTTAGGTGCCCAAAGTCGATATCTCAAATTCAGGCACAAAACACCCGAAAATTCGATATTTGGGGGTCCCAGAAGCGATCTGTACATGCCTATTCAGATACAGGCCCAAAACATGCTGAAAATCGATATTATTGGTGCCCAAAGTCAATATGTGTATGCATCTTCTGTACCCGTTTATATCTCAAATTCAATCTCCAAACACCCGAAAATTCGATATTTTGGGGTCCCAGAAGCGATCTGTACATGCCTACTCAGTACTAGATTGTTTTCAAAATATAGGCTCAAAACATGCTAAAAATCGATATTTTAAGTGCCCAAAGTCAATATGTGCATGCATCTTCTGTACCCATTTCTATCCCAAATTCAGGCTCAAAACACCCGAAAATTCGATATTTTTGGGTCCCAGAAGCGATTTATACATGTCTACTCAGTGCTAGAATATTTTCAAAATAAAGGCCCAAAACATGCTGAAAATCGATATTTTATGTGTCCAAAGTCAATATAAGCGTGCATCTTCAGTACCTGTTTATATCTCAAATTCATGCTCAAAACACCCGAAAATTCGATATATTTGGGTCCCAGAAACGATCTGTACATACCTACTCCTTGCTAGAAATTTTTCAAGATACAAACCCAAAACATGAACAAAATCGATATCTTAGGTGCAAAAAGTCGATATGTGCATGCATTTTTTTTTTTTTTTTTTTTTTTTTTTTTTCTATACCTCAACCTCGGGGCTATAGGATATCAGTAGCCCGTGACTCTTGCGAGGCCCCGAGATTATTGGGTGTCGCACTTGATGAGACAGTGGAGCTCCATGGTGATGGTACCGTAGCTTCTCTTCTGTCCCACTAGATGACGACACCTTATTTATCCACTTCACTATATATACCCGTTTATATATGAAATTCTGGGTCAAAACATTCGAAAATTCGATATTTTTTGGTCCCAGAACTAATCTGTACACACCTAGTCAGTGCTAGAATGTTTTCAAAATATAGGCTCAAAACATGGTAAAAATCGATATTGTAGGTAGAAAAAGTCGATATGTGCATGCATATTCTGTACCCGTTTATATCCCAAATTCAGGCTTAAAACACCCGAAAAATCGATATTTTTGCTTCCCAGAAGCGATCTGTACATACCTACTCCTTGCAAGAATATTTTCAAGATACAGACCCAAATCATGCTCAAAATCGATATTATATGTGCAAAAAGTCGATACGTGTATGCATCTTTAGTACACGTTTATATCTCAAATTCAGGCTCAAAACACCCGAAAATGCGATATTTTTGGCTGCCAGAAGCGATCTGTACATGCCTACTTAATGCTAGAATGTTTTCAAAATATAGGCTCAAAACATGCTAAAAATCGATATTTTAGGTGTCCAAAGTCGATATGTGCACGCATCTTCTGTCCCCGTTTATATCCCAAATTCAGGCTCAAAAAACCCGAAAATTTGATATTTTTGGGTCCCAGGAGCGATCTGTCCATGCCTACTCAATGCTAGAATATTTTCAAAATACAGGCCAAATACATGCTGAAAATTGATATTTTAGGTGCCCAAAGTCGATATGTTCATGCATCTTCAGTACCCGTTTATATCTCAAATTCAGGCTAAAAAAAGATGAAAATTCGATATTTTTGCGTCCCAAAAGCAATCTGTACATGCCTACTCAGTAATAGAATGTTTTCAAAATACAGGCCCAAAACATGTTGAAAATCGATATTTTAGGTGCCCAAAGTCGATATGTGCATGTATCTTCTGTACCCGTTTACATCTCAAATTCAGGACCAAAACACCTGAAAATTCGATATTTATGGGTCCCAGAAGCGATCTGTACATGCCTACTCAATGTTAGAATATTTTCAAAGTGCAGGCAAAAAAACAACTTGAAAATCGATATTTTAGGTGCCCAAAATCGATATGTGCATGCATCTTCAGTACCCGTTTATATCTTAAATTCAGGCTCAAAACACCCGAAAATTCGATATTTTTGGATCCCAGAAGCGATCTGTACATGCCTACTCCATGTTAGAGTATTTTCAAAATACAGGCCCAAAACATGCTGAAAATCGATATTTTAGGTGCACAAAGTCAATATGTGCATGCATCTTCTGTGCCCGTTTATATATCAAATTCAGGCTCAAAACAACCGAAAATTCGATATATTTGGTTCCCATAAGCGATCTGTACATGCCTAATCCGTGTTAAAGTATTTTCAAAGTACAGGCCCAAAACATGCTGAAATTCGATATTTTATGTGCCCTTAGTCAATACGAGTATGCATCTTCTGTTTCAGTTTATATCCCAAATTCTGGCTCAAAACTCCCGAATATTCGATTTTATTTTGGCCCAGAACCGATCTGTACATGCTTACTCCTTGCTAGAATTTTTTCAAGATACAGACCCAAAACATGCTCAAAATCGATATTTTAGGTGCAAAAAGTCAATATGTGCATGCATCTTCTGCACTCGTTTATATCCCAAATGCAACCTCAAACACCCTAAAATTCGATATTTTTGGGTCCCAGAAGCGATCTGTACATGCCTAATCAGTGCTAGAATGTTTTCAAAATATAGGCTCAAAACATGCTAAAAATCTATATTTTAAGTGTCCAAAGTCGATATGTGCATGCATCTTCTGTACCCGTTTATACCTCAAATTCAGGCTCAAAACACCCGAAAATTCGATATTTTTGGGTCCCTGAAGCGATCTGTACATGCCTACTCAGTGCTAGAATATTTTCAAAATATAGGCCCAAAACATGCTAAAAATCGATATTTTAGGTGCCCAAAGTCGATATCTCAAATCAAGGCACAAAACACCCGTAAATTCGATATTTTGGGGTCCCAGAAGCGATCTATACATACCTACTCCGTGTTAGAGTATTTTAAAAATACAGGCCCAAAACATACTGAAAATCGATCTTTTAGGTGCCCAAAAGTCGATATGTGCATGCATCTTCTGTACCCGCTTATATCCCAAATTTAACCTTAAAACACCCGAAAATTCGATATTTTTGGGTCCCAGAAGCGATCTGTACATGCCTACTCAGTGCTAGAATGTTTTCAAAATACAGGCCCAAAACATGCTAAAAATCGATATTTTAAGTGTCCTAAGTCGATATGTGCATGAATCTTCTGTACCCATTTTTATCTCAAATTCAGGCTCCAAACACCCGAATATTCGATATTTTGGGGTCCCAGAAGCGATCTGTACATACTTACCTAGATACAGGCCCAAAACATGCTGAAAATCGATATTTTAGGTGCCTAAAGTCAATATGTGTATGCATCTTCTGCACCCGTTTATATCCCAAATTCAACCTCAAACACCCGAAAATTCGATATTTTTTGGTCACAGAAGCGATCTGTACATGCCTAATCAGTGCTAGAATGTTTTCAAAATATAGGCTCAAAACATGCTAAAAATCTATATTTTAAGTGTCCAAAGTCGATATGTGCATGCATCTTCTGTACCCGTTTATACCTCAAATTAAGGCTCCAAACACCGGAAAATTCGATATTTTTGGGTCCCTGAAGCGATCTGTACATGCCTACTCAGTGCTAGAATATTTTCAAAATATAGGCTCAAAACATGCTAAAATTCGATATTTTAGGTGCCCAAAGTCGATATCTCAAATTCAGGCACAAAACACCCGAAAATTCGATATTTGGGGGTCCCAGAAGCGATCTGTACATGCCTATTCAGATACAGGCCCAAAACATGCTGAAAATCGATATTATTGGTGCCCAAAGTCAATATGTGTATGCATCTTGTGTACCCGTTTATATCTCAAATTCAATCTCCAAACACCCGAAAATTCGATATTTTGGGGTCCCAGAAGCGATCTGTACATGCCTACTCAGTACTAGATTGTTTTCAAAATATAGGCTCAAAACATGCTAAAAATCGATATTTTAAGTGCCCAAAGTCAATATGTGCATGCATCTTCTGTACCCATTTCTATCCCAAATTCAGGCTCAAAACACCCGAAAATTCGATATTTTTGGGTCCCAGAAGCGATTTATACATGTCTACTCAGTGCTAGAATATTTTCAAAATAAAGGCCCAAAACATGCTGAAAATCGATATTTTATGTGTCCAAAGTCAATATAAGCATGCATCTTCAGTACCTGTTTATATCTCAAATTCATGCTCAAAACACCCGAAAATTCGATATATTTGGGTCCCAGAAACGATCTGTACATACCTACTCCTTGCTAGAAATTTTTCAAGATACAAACCCAAAACATGAACAAAATCGATATCTTAGGTGCAAAAAGTCGATATGTGCATGCATTTTTTTTTTTTTTTTTTTTTTTTTTTTGCTATACCTCAACCTCGGGGCTATAGGCTATCAGTAGCCCGTGACTCTTGCGAGGCCCCGAGATTATTGGGTGTCGCACTTGATGAGACAGTGGAGCTCCGTGGTGATGGTACCGTAGCTTCTCTTCTGTCCCACTAGATGACGACACCTTATTTATCCACGTCACTATATATACCCGTTTATATATGAAATTCAGGCTCAAAACATTCGAAAATTCGATATTTTTTGGTCCCAGAACTAATCTGTACACACCTAGTCAGTGCTAGAATGTTTTCAAAATATAGGCTCAAAACATGGTAAAAATCGATATTGTAGGTAGAAAAAGTCGATATGTGCATGCATATTCTGTACCCGTTTATATCCCAAATTCAGGCTTAAAACACCCGAAAAATCGATATTTATGCTTCCCAGAAGCGATCTGTACATACCTACTCCTTGCAGGAATATTTTTAAGATACAGACCCAAATCATGCTCAAAATCGATATTATATGTGCAAAAAGTCGATATGTGCACGCATCTTCTGTCCCCGTTTATATCCCAAATTCAGGCTCAAAAAACCCGAAAATTTGATATTTTTGGGTCCCAGGAGCGATCTGTCCATGCCTACTCAATGCTAGAATATTTTCAAAATACAGGCCAAATACATGCTGAAAATTGATATTTTAGGTGCCCAAAGTCGATATGTTCATGCATCTTCAGTACCCGTTTATATCTCAAATTCAGGCTAAAAAAAGATGAAAATTCGATATTTTTGCGTCCCAAAAGCAATCTGTACATGCCTACTCAGTAATAGAATGTTTTCAAAATACAGGCCCAAAACATGTTGAAAATCGATATTTTAGGTGCCCAAAGTCGATATGTGCATGTATCTTCTGTACCCGTTTACATCTCAAATTCAGGACCAAAACACCTGAAAATTCGATATTTATGGGTCCCAGAAGCGATCTGTACATGCCTACTCAATGTTAGAATATTTTCAAAGTGCAGGCAAAAAAACAACTTGAAAATCGATATTTTAGGTGCCCAAAATCGATATGTGCATGCATCTTCAGTACCCGTTTATATCTTAAATTCAGGCTCAAAACACCCGAAAATTCGATATTTTTGGATCCCAGAAGCGATCTGTACATGCCTACTCCATGTTAGAGTATTTTCAAAATACAGGCCCAAAACATGCTGAAAATCGATATTTTAGGTTCCCAATGTCAATATGTGCATGCATCTTCTGTACCCGTTTATATATCAAATTCAGGCTCAAAACAACCGAAAATTCGATATATTTGGTTCCCATAAGCGATCTGTACATGCCTAATCCGTGTTAGAGTATTTTCAAAGTACAGGCCCAAAACATGCTGAAATTCGATATTTTATGTGCCCTAAGTCAATACAAGTATGCATCTTCTGTTTCAGTTTATATCCCAAATTCTGGCTCAAAACTCCCGAATATTCGATTTTATTTTGGCCCAGAACCGATCTGTACATGCTTACTCCTTGCTAGAATTTTTTCAAGATACAGACCCAAAACATGCTCAAAATCGATATTTTAGGTGCAAAAAGTCAATATGTGCATGCATCTTCTGCACTCGTTTATATCCCAAATTCAACCTCAAACACCCTAAAATTCGATATTTTTGGGTTCCAGAAGCGATCTGTACATGCCTAATCAGTGCTAGAATGTGTTCAAAATATAGGCTCAAAACATGCTAAAAATCTATATTTTAAGTGTCCAAAGTCGATATGTGCATGCATCTTCTGTACCCGTTTATACCTCAAATTCAGGCTCAAAACACCCGAAAATTCGATATTTTTGGGTCCCTGAAGCGATCTGTACATGCCTACTCAGTGCTAGAATATTTTCAAAATAAAGGCCCAAAACATGCTAAAAATCGATATTTTAGGTGCCCAAAGTCGATATCTCAAATCCAGGCACAAAACACCCGAAAATTCGATATTTTGGGGTCCCAGAAGCGATCTATACATACCTACTCCGTGTTAGAGTATTTTAAAAATACAGGCCCAAAACATACTGAAAATCGATCTTTTAGGTGCCCAAAAGTCAATATGTGCATGCATCTTCTGTACCCGCTTATATCCCAAATTTAACCTTAAAACACCCGAAAATTCGATATTTTTGGGTCCCAGAAGCGATCTGTACATGCCTACTCAGTGCTAGAATGTTTTCAAAATACAGGCCCAAAACATGCTAAAAATCGATATTTTAAGTGTCCTAAGTCGATATGTGCATGAATCTTCTGTACCCATTTTTATCTCAAATTCAGGCTCCAAACACCCTAATATTCGATATTTTGGGGTCCCAGAAGCGATCTGTACATACCTACCTAGATACAGGCCCAAAACATGCTGAAAATCGATATTTTAGGTGCCTAAAGTCAATATGTGTATGCATCTTCTGCACCCGTTTATATCCCAAATTCAACCTCAAACATCCGAAAATTCGATATTTTTTGGTCACAGAAGCGATCTGTACATGCCTAATCATTGCTAGAATGTTTTCAAAATATAGGCTCAAAACATGCTAAAAATCTATATTTTAAGTGTCCAAAGTCGATATGTGCATGCATCATCTGTACCCGTTTATACCTCAAATTAAGGCTCCAAACACCGGAAAATTCGATATTTTTGGGTCCCTGAAGCGATCTGTACATGCCTAGTCAGTGCTAGAATATTTTCAAAATATAGGCTCAAAACATGCTAAAATTCGATATTTTAGGTGCCCAAAGTCGATATCTCAAATTCAGGCACAAAACACCCGAAAATTCGATATTTGGGGGTCCCAGAAGCGATCTGTACATGCCTACTCAGATACAGGCCCAAAACATGCTGAAAATCGATATTATTGGTGCCCAAAGTCAATATGTGTATGCATCTTCTGTACCCGTTTATATCTCAAATTCAATCTCCAAACACCCGAAAATTCGATATTTTTGGGTCCCAGAAGCGATCTGTACATGCCTACTCAGTACTAGATTGTTTTCAAAATATAGGCTCAAAACATGCTAAAAATCGATATTTTAAGTGCCCAAAGTCAATATGTGTATGCATCTTCTGTACCCGTTTATATCTCAAATTCAATCTCCAAACACCCGAAAATTCGATATTTTTGGGTCCCAGAAGCGATCTGTACATGCCTACTCAGTACTAGATTGTTTTCAAAATATAGGCTCAAAACATGCTAAAAATCGATATTTTAAGTGCCCAAAGTCAATATGTGCATGCATCTTACGTACCCGTTTATATCTCAAATTCAGGCTCAAAACACTCGAAAATTCGATGTTTTGGGGTCCCAGAAGCGATCTGTACATGCCTACTCAGTGCTAGAATGTTTTCAAAATACAGGCCCAAAACATGCTAAAAATCGATATTTTAAGTGTCCTAAGTCGATATGTGCATGCATCTTCTATACCAATTTTTATCTCAAATTCAGGCTCCAAACACCCGAATATTCGATATTTTGGGTTCTCAGAAGCGATCTGTACATACCTACCTAGATACGGACCAAAAACATGCTGAAAATCGATATTTTAGGTGCCTAAAGTCAATATGTGCATGCATCTTCTGCACCCGTTTATATCCCAAATTCAAATTCAAATACCCGAAAATTCGATATTTTTGGGTCACAGAAGCGATCTGTACATGCCTAATCAGTGCTAGAATATTTTCAAAATATAGGCTCAAAACATGCTAAAAATCTATATTTTAAGTGTCCAAAGTCGATATGTGCATGCATCTTCTGTACCCGTTTATACCTCAAATTCAGGCTCCAAACACCCGAAAATTCGATATTTTGGGGTCCCAGAAGCGATCTGTACATGCCTACTCAGTGCTAGAATATTTTCAAAATATAGGCCCAAAACATGCTAAAAATCGATATTTTAAGTGTCCTAAGTCGATATGTGCATGCATCTTCTGTACCCATTTTTATCTCAAATTCAGGCTCCAAACACCCGAATATTCGATATTTTGGGGTCCCAGAAGCGATCTGTACATACCTACCTAGATACAGGCCCAAAACAAGCTGAAAATCGATATTTTAGGTGCCTAAAGTAAATATGTGTATGCATCTTCTGCACCCATTTATATCCCAAATTCAACCTCAAACACCCGAAAATTCGATATTTTTGGGTTACAGAAGCGATCTGTACATGCCTAATCAGTGCTAGAATGTTTTCAAAATATATGCTCAAAACATGCTAAAAATCTATATTTTAAGTGTCCAAAGTCGATATGTGCATGCATTTTCTGTACCCGTTTATACCTCAAATTCAGGCTCCAAACACCCGAAAATTCGATATTTTGGGGTCCCTGAAGGGATCTGTACATGCCTACTCAGTGCTAGAATATTTTCAAAATATAGGCTCAAAACATGCTAAAATTCGATATTTTAGGTGCCCAAAGTCGATATCTCAAATTCAGGCACAAAACACACGAAAATTCTATATTTGGGGGTCCCAGAAGCGATCTGTAAATGCCTACTCAGATACAGGCCCAAAACATGCTGAAAATCGATATTATTGGTGCCCAAAGTCAATATGTGTATGCATCTTCTGTGCCCGTTTATATCTCAAATTCCATCTCCAAACACCCGAAAATTCGATATTTTGGGGTCCCAGAAGCGATCTGTACATGCCTACTCAGTACTAGATTGTTTTCAAAATATAGGCTCAAACCATGCTAAAAATCGATATTTTAAGTGTCCAAAGTCGATATGTGCATGCATCTTATGTACCCGTTTATATCTCAAATTCAGGCTCAAAACACTCGAAAATTCGATGTTTTGGGGTCCCAGAAGCGATCTGTACATGCCTACTCCTTGCAGGAATATTTTTAAGATACAGACCCAAATCATGCTCAAAATCGATATTATATGTGCAAAAAGTCGATATGTGCACGCATCTTCTGTCCCCGTTTATATCCCAAATTCAGGCTCAAAAAACCCGAAAATTTGATATTTTTGGGTCCCAGGAGCGATCTGTCCATGCCTACTCAATGCTAGAATATTTTCAAAATACAGGCCAAATACATGCTGAAAATTGATATTTTAGGTGCCCAAAGTCGATATGTTCATGCATCTTCAGTACCCGTTTATATCTCAAATTCAGGCTAAAAAAAGATGAAAATTCGATATTTTTGCGTCCCAAAAGCAATCTGTACATGCCTACTCAGTAATAGAATGTTTTCAAAATACAGGCCCAAAACATGTTGAAAATCGATATTTTAGGTGCCCAAAGTCGATATGTGCATGTATCTTCTGTACCCGTTTACATCTCAAATTCAGGATCAAAACACCTGAAAATTCGATATTTATGGTTCCCAGAAGCGATCTGTACATGCCTACTCAATGTTAGAATATTTTCAAAGTGCAGGCAAAAAAACAACTTGAAAATCGATATTTTAGGTGCCCAAAATCGATATGTGCATGCATCTTCAGTACCCGTTTATATCTTAAATTCAGGCTCAAAACACCCGAAAATTCGATATTTTTGGATCCCAGAAGCGATCTGTACATGCCTACTCCATGTTAGAGTATTTTCAAAATACAGGCCCAAAACATGCTGAAAATCGATATTTTAGGTTCCCAATGTCAATATGTGCATGCATCTTCTGTACCCGTTTATATATCAAATTCAGGCTCAAAACAACGGAAAATTCGATATATTTGGTTCCCATAAGCGATCTGTACATGCCTAATCCGTGTTAGAGTATTTTCAAAGTACAGGCCCAAAACATGCTGAAATTCGATATTTTATGTGCCCTAAGTCAATACAAGTATGCATCTTCTGTTTCAGTTTATATCCCAAATTCTGGCTCAAAACTCCCGAATATTCGATTTTATTTTGGCCCAGAACCGATCTGTACATGCTTACTCCTTGCTAGAATTTTTTCAAGATACAGACCCAAAACATGCTCAAAATCGATATTTTAGGTGCAAAAAGTCAATATGTGCATGCATCTTCTGCACTCGTTTATATCCCAAATTCAACCTCAAACACCCTAAAATTCGATATTTTTGGGTTCCAGAAGCGATCTGTACATGCCTAATCAGTGCTAGAATGTGTTCAAAATATAGGCTCAAAACATGCTAAAAATCTATATTTTAAGTGTCCAAAGTCGATATGTGCATGCATCTTCTGTACCCGTTTATACCTCAAATTCAGGCTCAAAACACCCGAAAATTCGATATTTTTGGGTCCCTGAAGCGATCTGTACATGCCTACTCAGTGCTAGAATATTTTCAAAATAAAGGCCCAAAACATGCTAAAAATCGATATTTTAGGTGCCCAAAGTCGATATCTCAAATCCAGGCACAAAACACCCGAAAATTCGATATTTTTGGGTCCCAGAAGCGATCTGTACATGCCTACTCAGTGCTAGAATGTTTTCAAAATACAGGCCCAAAACATGCTAAAAATCGATATTTTAAGTGTCCTAAGTCGATATATGCATGAATCTTCTGTACCCATTTTTATCTCAAATTCAGGCTCCAAACACCCTAATATTCGATATTTTGGGGTCCCAGAAGCGATCTGTACATACCTACCTAGATACAGGCCCAAAACATGCTGAAAATCGATATTTTAGGTGCCTAAAGTCAATATGTGTATGCATCTTCTGCACCCGTTTATATCCCAAATTCAACCTCAAACACCCGAAAATTCGATATTTTTTGGTCACAGAAGCGATCTGTACATGCCTAATCATTGCTAGAATGTTTTCAAAATATAGGCTCAAAACATGCTAAAATTCGATATTTTAGGTGCCCAAAGTCGATATCTCAAATTCAGGCACAAAACACCCGAAAATTCGATATTTGGGGGTCCCAGAAGCGATCTGTACATGCCTACTCAGATACAGGCCCAAAACATGCTGAAAATCGATATTATTGGTGCCCAAAGTCAATATGTGTATGCATCTTCTGTACCCGTTTATATCTCAAATTCAATCTCCAAACACCCGAAAATTCGATATTTTTGGGTCCCAGAAGCGATCTGTACATGCCTACTCAGTACTAGATTGTTTTCAAAATATAGGCTCAAAACATGCTAAAAATCGATATTTTAAGTGCCCAAAGTCAATATGTGTATGCATCTTCTGTACCCGTTTATATCTCAAATTCAATCTCCAAACACCCGAAAATTCGATATTTTTGGGTCCCAGAAGCGATCTGTACATGCCTACTCAGTACTAGATTGTTTTCAAAATATAGGCTCAAAACATGCTAAAAATCGATATTTTAAGTGCCCAAAGTCAATATGTGCATGCATCTTACGTACCCGTTTATATCTCAAATTCAGGCTCAAAACACTCGAAAATTCGATGTTTTGGGGTCCCAGAAGCGATCTGTACATGCCTACTCAGTGCTAGAATATTTTCAAAATATAGGCCCAAAACATGCTAAAAATCGATATTTTAAGTGTCCTAAGTCGATATGTGCATGCATCTTCTGTACCCATTTTTATCTCAAATTCAGGCTCCAAACACCCGAATATTCGATATTTTGGGGTCCCAGAAGCAATCTGTACATACCTACCTAGATACAGGCCCAAAACAAGCTGAAAATCGATATTTTAGGTGCCTAAAGTAAATATGTGTATGCATCTTCTGCACCCATTTATATCCCAAATTCAACCTCAAACACCCGAAAATTCGATATTTTTGGGTTACAGAAGCGATCTGTACATGCCTAATCAGTGCTAGAATGTTTTCAAAATATAGGCTCAAAACATGCTAAAAATCTATATTTTAAGTGTCCAAAGTCGATATGTGCATGCATTTTCTGTACCCGTTTATACCTCAAATTCAGGCTCCAAACACCCGAAAATTCGATATTTTGGGGTCCCTGAAGGGATCTGTACATGCCTACTCAGTGCTAGAATATTTTCAAAATATAGGCTCAAAACATGCTAAAATTCGATATTTTAGGTGCCCAAAGTCGATATCTCAAATTCAGGCACAAAACACACGAAAATTCTATATTTGGGGGTCCCAGAAGCGATCTGTAAATGCCTACTCAGATACAGGCCCAAAACATGCTGAAAATCGATATTATTGGTGCCCAAAGTCAATATGTGTATGCATCTTACGTACCCGTTTATATCTCAAATTCAGGCTCAAAACACTCGAAAATTCGATGTTTTGGGGTCCCAGAAGCGATCTGTACATGCCTACTCAGTGCTAGAATGTTTTCAAAATACAGGCCCAAAACATGCTAAAAATCGATATTTTAAGTGTCCTAAGTCGATATGTGCATGCATCTTCTGTACCCATTTTTATCTCAAATTCAGGCTCCAAACACCCGAATATTCGATATTTTGGGGTCCCAGAAGCGATCTGTACATGCCTACTCCGTGTTATAGTATTTTCAAAATTCAGGCCCGAAACATACTGAAAATCGATCTTTTAGGTGCCCAAAAGTCGACATGTGCATGCATCTTTTGTACCCGTTTATATCTCAAATTCAGGCTCCAAACACCCGAAAATTCGATATTTTTGCGTCCCAGAAGCGATCTGTACATGCCTACTCAGTGCTAGAATGTTTTCAAAATATAGGCACAAAACATGCTAAAAATCGATATTTTGATTAAAAGTGTCCTAAGTCGATATGTGCATGCATCTTCTGTACCCGTTTATATCTCAAATTCAGGCTCAAAACACCCGAAAATTCGATATTTTGAGGTCCCAGAAGCGATCTGTACATGCCTACTGAGTGCTAGAATATTTTAAAAATATTGGCCCAAAACATGCTAAAAATCGATATTTTTGGTGCCCAAAGTCGATATCTCAAATTCAGGCACAAAACACCCGAAAATTCGATATTTTGGGGTCCGAGAAGCGATCTGTACACGCCTACTCAAATACAGGCCCAAAACATGCTGAAAATCGATATTTTTGGTGCCCAAAGTCAATATTAGTATGCTTCTTCTGTACCCGTTTATATATCAAATTCAGGCTCCAAACCCCCGAAAATTCGATATTTTTGCGTCCCAGAAGCGATCTGTACATGCCTACTTAGTGTTAGAATATTTTCAAAATACAGGCCCAAAACATGCTGAAAATCGATATTTTAGGTGCTTAAAGTCAATATGTGCATGCATCTTATGTACCCGTTTATATCTGAACTTCTGGCTCCAAACACCCGAAAATTCGATATTTTGGGGTTCCAGAAGCGTTCTGTACATGCCTACTCAGTACTAGATTGTTTTCAAAATATAGGCTCAAAACATGCTAAAAATCGATATTTTAAGTGTCCAAAGTCGATATGTGCATGCATCTTCTGTACCCGTTTATATTTCAAATTCAGTCACAAAACACCCGAAAATTCGATATTTTGGGGTCAGAGAGGCGATTTGTACATGCCTACTCAGATACAGGCCCAAAACATGATGAAAATCGATATTTTAGTTGCCCA
Organism: Petrolisthes cinctipes; assembly: GCA_033782935.1. NCBI lineage: Eukaryota > Metazoa > Arthropoda > Malacostraca > Decapoda > Porcellanidae > Petrolisthes > Petrolisthes cinctipes. The sequence goes on from JAWQEG010000060.1 coordinate 26,166, forward strand.
AAGTCAATATGTGTATGCATCTCCTGCACCCGTTTATATCATAAATTCAACCTCAAAACACCCGAAAATTCGATATTTTTTGGTCTCAGACGCGATCTGTAGATGCCTACTCAGTGCTAGAATGTTTTCAAAATATAGGCTTAAAACATGCTAAAAATTGCTATTTTAAGTGTCCAAAGTCGATATGTGTATGCATCTTCTTTACCCGTTTATTTCTTAAATTCAGGTTCAAAACACCGAAAAATTCGATATTTTGGGGTCCAAGAAGCGATCTGTACATGCCTACTCCGTGTTAGAGTATTTTCAAAATACAGGCCAAAAACATGCTGAAAATCGATATTTTATGTGCCAAAAGTCAATATGTGCATGCATCTTCTGTACCAGTTTATATCTCAAATTAAGGCTCAAAATACCCGAAAATTCGATAATTTGGGGTCCCAGAAGCGTTTTGTACATGCCTACTCCGTGTTAGAGTATTCTCAAAATACAGGCCCAAAACATGCTGAAAATCGATATTTTAGGTGCGCAAAGTTAATATGTGTATGTATCTTCTGCACCCGTTTATATCCAAAATTCAACCTCAAAACATCCGAAAATTCGATATTTTGGTATCCTAGAAGCGACCTGTACATGCCTACTCAGTGCTAGAATGTTTTCAAAATATAGGCTCAAAACATGCTTAAAATCGATATTTTAAGTGTCCTAAGTCGATATGTACATGCATCTTCAGTACCCATTTATATCTCAAATTCAGGCTCAAAACACACGAAAATTCGTTATTTTGGGGTCCCAAAAGCGATCTGTTCATGCCTACTCAGTGCTAGAATATTTTCAAAATATAGGCCCAAAACATGCAAAAAAATCGATATTTTAGGTGGCCAAAGTCGATATCTCAAATTCAGGCCCAAAACACCCGAAATTCGATATTTTGGGGATCCAGAATCGATCTGTACATGCATACTCCGTGTTAGAGTATTTTCAAAATACAGGCCCAAAACATACTGAAAATCGATCTTTTAGGTGCCCAAAAGTCGATATGTGCATGCAACTTCTGTACCCGTTTATATCTCAAAATCAGGCTCCAAACACCCAAAAATTCGATATTTTGGGGTCCATGAAGCGATCTGTACATGCTTACTCAGATACAGGCCCAAAACATGCTGAAAATCGATATTTTAAGTTCTTAAAAGTCGATATGTGCATGCATCTTCAGTACCTGTTTATATCTCAAAATCAGGCTCGAAACACCCAAAAATTCGATTTTGTGGGGTCCCAGAAGCGATCTGTACATGCCTACTCAGATACAGGCCAAAAACATGCTGAAAATCGATATTTTAGGTGCCCAAAGTCAATATGTGTATGCATCTTCTGCACCTGTTTATATCCCAAATTCAACCTCAAAATACCCGAAAATTCGATATTTTGGGGTCCCATAAGCGATATGTAAATGCCTACTCCGTTCTAGAACGTTTTCAAAATATAGGCTCAAAACATGCTACAAATCGATATTTTAAGAGTCCAAAGTCGATATGTGCATGCATCTTCTGTACCCGTTTATATCTCAAATTCAGGCTCAAAACACCCGAAAATTAGGTATTTTTGGGTCCTAGAAGCGATCTATACATGCCTACTCTTAGTTAGAATGTTTTCAAGATACAGACTAAAAACATGCTTAAAATCGATATTTTAGGTGCCCAAATGTCGATATGTGCATGCATCTTCAGTACCCGTTTATATCTCAAATTCAGGCTCACAACACCCGAAAATTCGATATTTTGGGGTCTCAGAAGCGATCAGTACATGCCTACTCCGTGTTAGAGTATTTTCATAATACAGGCCCAAAACATGCTGAAAATCGATCTTTTAGGTGCCCAAAGTCAATATGTGCATGTATCTTTTATACCCGTTTATATCTCAAATTCAGGCTCAAAACACCCGAAAATTCGATATTTTGGGGTCCCAGAAGCGATCTGTACATGCCTACTCATTGCTAGAATATTTTCAAAATATTGGCCCAAAACATGCTAAAAATTGATATTTTAGGTGCCCAAAGACGATATCTCAAATTCAGGAACAAAACACCCGAAAATGCGATATTTTGGGGTCCCAGAAGCGATCTGTACACGCCTACTCAAATACAGACCGAAAACATGCTGAAAATCGATATTTTTGGTGCCCAAAGTCAATATGTGTATGCTTCTTCTGTACCCGTTTATATCTGAAATTCAATCTCCAAACACCCGAAAATTCGATATTTTGGGGTCCCAGAAGCGATCTGTACATGCCTACTCAGTACTAGATTGTTTTCAAAATATAGGCTCAAAACATGCTAAAAATCGATATTTTAAGTGTCCAAAGTCGATATGTGCATGCATCTACTGTACCCGTTTATATCTCAAATTCTGGCTCAAAACACCCGAAAATTCGATATTTTGTGGTCCCAGAAGCGATTAGTACATGCCTAATCCGTGTTAGAGTATTTTCATAAAACAGGCCCAAAACATGCTGAAAATCGATATTTTTGTTGCCCAAAGTCAATATGTGCATGCATCTTCTGTACCCGTTTATATCTCAAATTTAGGCTCAAAAAACCCGAAAATTCGATATTTTGGGGTCCCAGAAGCGATCTGTACATGCCTACTCAGTGCTAGAATATTTTCAAAATATAGGCCCAAAACATGCTAAAAATCGATATTTTAGGTGTCCAAAGTCGTTATCTCAAATTCAGGCCCAGAACACCCGAAAATTCGATATTTTGGGGTCCCTGAAGCGATCTGTACATGCCTACTACGTGTTTGAGTATTTAAAAAAAAAAGGCCCAAAACATACTGAAAATCGATCTTTTAGGTGCCCAAAAGTCGATATGTGCATGCATCTTCTGTACCCGTTTATATCTCAAATTCAGGCTCCAAATACCCGAAAATATCGAATTTTTGGGTCCCAGAAACGATCTGTACATGCCTACTCAGTGCTAGAATGTTTTCAAAATATAGGCTCAAAACATGCAAAAAATCGATATTTTAAGTGTCCAAAGTCGATATGTGCATGCATCTTCTGTACCCGTTTATATCTCAAATTCAGGATCAAAACACCCGAAAATTGGTTATTTTTGGGTCCTAGAAGCAATCTGTACATGCCTACTCCGTGTTAGAATGTTTTCAAGATACAGACCCAAAACATGCTCAAAATCGATATTTTATGTGCCCAAATGTCGATATGTGCATGCATCTTCAGTACCCGTTTATATCTCAAATTCAGGCTCAAAACACCCGAAAATTCGGTATTTTTGGGTCCTAGAAGCGATCTATACATGCCTACTCCTAGTTAGAATGTATTCAAGATACAGACCAAAAACATGCTCAAAATCGATATTTTAGGTGCCCAAATGTCGATATGTGCATGCATCTTCAGTACCCGTTTATATCTAAAATTCAGGCTCAAAACACCCTAAAATTCGATATTTTGGGGTCCCAGAAGCGATTAGTACATGCCTACTCCGTGTTAGAATATTTTCAAAATACAGGCCCAAAACATGCCGAAAATCGATATTTTAGTTGCCCAAAGTCAATATGTGCATGCATCTTCTGTACCAGTTTATATCTCAAATTCAGGCACAAAACACACGAAAATTCGATATTTTGGGGTCCCAGAAGCGAACTGTACATGCCTACTCCGTGTTAGAGTATTTTCAGAATACAGGCCCAAAACATACTGAAAATCGATCTTTTAGGTGCCCAAAAGTTGATATGTGCATGCATCTTCTGTACCCGTCTATATCTCAAATTCAGGCTCCAAACACCCGAAAATTCGATATTTTGGGGTCCAAGAAACGATCTGTACATGCCTACTCCATGTTAGAGTATTTTCAAAATACAGGCCCAAAACATGCTGAAAATCGATATTCAAGGTTCCCAAAGTCAATATGTGCATGCATCTTCTGTACCCGTTTATATCTCAAATTCAGGCTCAAAACACCCGAAAATTCGATATTTTGGGGTCCCATAAGCGATCTGTACATGCCTACTCAGTGCTAGAATATTTTCAAAAAATAGTCCCAAAACATGCTAAAATCGATATTTTAGGTGCCCAAAGTCGATATCTCAAATTCAGGCCCAAAACACCCGAAAATTCGATATTTTGGGGTCCCAGAAGCGATCTGTACATGCCTACTCTGTGTTAGAGTATTTTCAAAATACAGGCCCATAACATACTAAAAATCAAACTTTTAGATGCCCAAAAGTCGATATGTGAATGCATATTCTGTACCCGTTGATATCTGAAATTCGGGCTCCAAACACCCGAAAATTCGATATTTTGGGGTCCCAGAAACAATCTGTACATGCCTACTCAGATAATGGCCCAAAACATGCTGAAAATCGATATTTTAGGTACCCAAAGTCAATATGTGTATGCATCTTCTGCACCCGTTTATATTCCAAATTCAACCTCAAAACACCCGAAAATTCGATATTTTTAGGTCCTATAAGCGATCTGTAAATGCCTTCTCAGTGCTAGAATTTTCTCAAAATATAGGCTCAAAACATGCTAAAAATCGATATTTTAAATGTCCAAAGTCGATTTTTGCATGCATCTTCTGTACCCGTTTATATCTAAAATTCAGGCTCAAAACACCCGAAAATTCGGTATTTTTGGGTCCTACAAGCGATGTGTACATGCCTACTCCTAGTTAGAATGTTTTAAAGATACAGACCCAAAACATGCTCAAAATCGATATATTAGGTGCCCAAAAGTCGATATGTGCATGCATTTTCCGAACCCGTTTATATCTCAAATTCAACCTCAAAACACCCGAAAATTCGTTATTTTTGGGTCCGAGAAGCGATCTGTACCTGTCTACTCTGTGATAGAGTATTTTCAAAATAGAGGCCCAAAACATACTAAAAATCGATCTTTTAGGTGCACAAAAGTCAATATGTGTATGCATCTTCTGCACCCGTTTATATCCCAAATTCAACCTCAAAACAACCGAAAATTCTATATTTTGGGGTCCCAGAAGCGATCTGTACATGACTACTCAGTGCTAGAATGTTTTCAAAATATAGGCTCAAAACATGCTAAAAATCGATATTTTAAGTGTCCAAAGTCGATATGTGCATGCATCTTCTGAACCCGTTTATTTCTCAAATTCAGGCTCAAAACACCCGAAAATTCGGTATTTTTGGGTCCTAGAAGCGATCTATACATGCCTACTCCTAGTTAGAATGTTTTCAAGATACAGACCAAAAACATGCTCAAAATCGATATTTTAGGTGTTCAAATGTCGATATGTGCATGCATCTTCAGTACCCGTTTATATCTCAAATTCAGGCTCAATACACCCGAAAATTCGATATTTTTGCGTCCCAGAAGCGATCAGTACATGCCTACTCCATGTTAGAGTATTTTCATAATACAGGCCCAAAACATGCTGAAAATCGATCTTTTAGGTGCCCAAAGTCAATATGTGCATACATCTTCGGTACCCGTTTATATCTCAAATTCAGGCTCAAAACACCCGAAAATTCGATATTTTGGGGTCCCAGAAGCGATCTGTACATGCCTACTCATTGCTAGAATATTTTCAAAATATTGGCCCAAAACATGCTAAAAATCGATATTTTAGGTGCCCGAAGTCGATATCTCAAATTCAGGCACAAAACACCTGAAAATTCGATATTTTGGGGTCCCAGAATCGATCTGTACACGCCTACTCAAATACAGGCCGAAAACATGCTGAAAATCGATATTTTTGGTGCCCAAAGTCAATATGTGTATGCTTCTTCTGTACCCGTTTATATCTCAAATTCAATCTCCAAACACCCGAAAATTCGATATTTTGGGGTCCCAGAAGCGATCTGTACTTGCCTACTCAGTACTAGATTGTTTTCAAAATATAGGCTCAAAACATGCTAAAAATCGATATTTTAAGTGTACAAAGTCGATATGTGCATGCATCTTCTGTACCCGTTTATATCTCAAATTCAGGCTCAAAACACCCGAAAATTCGGTATTTTTGGGTCCTAGAAGCGATCAAAACAAGCCTACTCCGTGTTAGAGTATTTTCATAATACAGGCCCAAAACATGCTGAAAATCGATCTTTTAGGTGCCCAAAGTCAATATGTGCATGCATCTTCTGTACCCGTTTACATCTCAGATTCAGGCTCAAAAAACCCGAAAATTCGATATTTTGGGGTCCGAGAAGCGATCTGTACATGCCTACTCAGTGCTAAAATATTTTCAAAATATAGGCCCAAAACATGCTAAAAATCGATATTTTAGGTGCCCAAAGTCGTTATTTCAAATTCAGGCCCAGAACACCTGAAAATTCGATATTTTGGGGTCACAGAAGCGATCTGTACATGCCTACTCCGTGTTAGAGTATTTTCAAAATACAGGCCCAAAACATACTGAAAATCGATCTTTTAGGTTCCCAAAACTCGATATGTGCATGCATCTTCTGTACCCGTTTATATCACAAATTCAAACTCATAACACCCGAAAATTCGATATTTTGGGGTCCCACAAGCGATCTGTACATGCCTACTCCGTGTTAGAGTATTTTCAAAATACAGGCCCAAAACATACTGAAAATCGATCATTTAGGTGCCCAAAAGTCGATATGTGAATGCATATTCTGTACCCGTTTATATCTTAAATTCAGGCTCCAAACACCCGAAAATTCGATATTTTGGGGTCCCAGAAACGATCTGTACATGCCTACTCAGATACAGGCCAAAAACATGCTGAAAATCGATATTTTAGGTGCCCAAAGTCAATATGTGTATGCATCTTCTGCACCCGTTTATATTCCAAATTCAACCTCAAAACACCCGAAAATTCGATATTTTTGGGTCTCACAAGCGATCTGTACATGCCTACTCAGTGCTAGAATGTTTTCAAAATATAGGCTCAAAACATGCTAAAAATCGATATTTTAAGTGTCCAAAGTCGATATGTGCATGCATCTTCTGTACCCGTTTATATCTCAAATTCAGGCTCAAAACCCCCGAAAATTCGGTATTTTTGGGTCCAACAAGCGATCTGTACATGCCTACTTCTAGTTAGAATGTTTTCAAGATACAGACCCAAAACATGCTCAAAATCGATATATTAGGTGCCCAAAAGTCGATATGTGCATGCATCTTCGGAACCCGTTTATATCTCAAATTCAACCTCAAAACACCCGAGAATTCGTTTTTTTATGGTCTGAGAAGCGATCTGTACATGCCTACTCCGTGTTAGAGTATTTTCAAAATATAGGCCCAAAACATGCTGAAAATCGATCTTTTTGGTGCCCAAAAGTTGATATGTGCATGAGTCTTCTGTACCCGTTTATATCTCAAATTCAGGCTCCAAATACCCGAAAATTCAATATTTTGGGTCCCAGAAGCGATCTGTACATGCCTACTCAGATGCAGGCCCAAAACATGCTGAAAATTGATATTTTAGGTGCCCAAAGTCAATACGTGTATGCATCTTCTGCACCCGTTTATATCCCAAATTCAACCTCAAAACACCCAAAAATTCGATATTTTTGGGTCATAGAAACGATCTGTACATGCCTACTCATTGCTAGAATGTTTTCAAAATATAGGCTCAAAACATGCAAAAAATCGATATTTTAAGTGTCCAAAGTCGATATGTGCATGCATCTTCTGTACCCGTTTATATCTCAAATTCAGGCTCAAAACACCCGAAAATTCGGTATTTTTGGGTCCTAGAAGCAATCTGTACATGCCTACTCCTAGTTAGAATGTTTTCAAGACACAGACCCAAAACATGCTCAAAATCGATATTTTAGGTGCCCGAAAGTCGATATGTGCATGCATCTTCAGTACCCGTTTATATCTCAAATTCAGGCTCAAAACACCCGAACATTCGATATTTTGGGGTCCCAGAAACGATCTGTAAATGCCTACTCCGTGTTAGAGTATTTTCAAAATACAGGCCCAAAACATGCTGAAAATCGATATTTTAGGTGCCCAAAGTCAATATGTGCATGCATCTTCTGTACCAGTTTATATCTCAAATTCAGGCTCAAAACACCCGAAAATTCGATATTTTGGGGTCCCAGAAGCGATCTGTACATGCCTACTCAGTGCTAGAATATTTTAATAATATAGGCTCAAAACATGCTAAAAATCGATATTTTAGGTGCCCAAAGTCGATATCTCAAATTCAGGCCCAAAACACCCGAAAATTCGATATTTTGGGATCCCAGAAACGATCTGTACATGCCTACACCGTGTTAGAGTATTTCAAAATACAGGCCCAAAACATACAGAAAATAGATTTTTTAGGTGCCCAAAAGTCGATATGTGCATGCATCTTCTGTACCCGTAGATATCTCAAATTCAGGCTCCAAACCCCCGAAAATTCGATATTTTGGGGTCCAAGAAACGATCCGTACATGCCTACTCCTAGTTAGAATGTTTTCAAGATACAGACCAAAAACATGCTCAAAATCGATATTTTAGGTGCTCAAATGTCGATATGTGCATGCATCTTCGGAACCCGTTTATATCTCAAATTCAACCTCAAAACACCCGAAAATTCGTTATTTTTGGGTCCGAGAAGCGATCTGTACATGCCTACTCCATGTTAGAATATTTTCAAAAAAAAGGCCCAAAACATACTAAAAATCGATCTTTTAGGTGAACAAAAGTCAATATGTGTATGCATCTTCTGCACCCGTTTATATCCCAAATTCTACCTCAAAACAACCGAAAATTGTATATTTTTGGGTCCCAGAAGCGATCTGTACATGCCTACTCAGTGCTAGAATGTTTTCAAAATATAGGCTCAAAACATGCTAAAAATCGATATTTTAAATGTCCAAAGTCGATATGTGCATGCATCTTCTGTACCCGTTTATATCTCAAATTCTGGCTCAAAACTCCCGGAAATTCGGTATTTTTGTGTCCTAGAAGCGATCTGTACATGCCTAATCCTAGTTAGAATGTTTTCAAGATACAGACCCAAAACAAGCTCAAAATCGATATTTTAGGTGCCAAAAAGTCGATATGTGCATGCATCTTCAGTACGCGTTTATATCTCAAATTCAGGCTCAAAACACCCGAAAATTCGAAACTTTGGGGTCCGAGAAGCGATCTGTACATGCCTACTCCGTGTTAGAGAATTTTCAATTTACAGGCACAAAACATGCTGAAAATCGGTATTTTATGTGCCCAAAGTCAATATGTGCATGCATCTTCTGTACTAGTTTATATTTCAAATTCAACCTCAAAACACCCGAAAATTCGATAATTTGGGGTCCCAGAAGCGTTTTGTACATGCCTACTCCGTGTTAGAGTGTTTTCAAAATACAGGCCCAAAACATGCTGAAAATCGATATTTTAGGTTCCCAAAGTAAATATGTGTATGCATCTTCTGCACCTGTTTATATCCCAAATTCAGGCTCAAAACACCCGAAAATTCGGTATTTTTCGGTCCTAGAAGCGATCTATACATGCCTACTCCTAGTTAGAATGTTTTCAAGATACAGACCAAAAACATGCTCAAAAATCGATATGTTAAGTGCCCAAATGTCGATATGTGCATGCATCTTCAGTACCCGTTTATATCTCAAATTCAGGCTCAAAACACACGAAAATTCGATATTTTGGGGTCCCAGTAGCGATCAGTACATGCCTACTCCGTTTTAGAGTATTTTCATAATACAGGCCCAAAACATGCTGAAAATCGATCTTTTAGGTGCCCAAAGTCAATATGTGCATGCATCTTCTGTACCCGTTTATATCTCAAATTCAGGCTCAAAACACCCGTAAATTCGATATTTTGGGGTCCCATAAGCGATCTGTACATGTCTACTCATTGCTAGAATATTTTCAAAATATTTGCCCAAAAAATGCTAGAAATCGATATTTTAGGTGCCCAAAGTCGATATCTCAAATTCAGGCACAAAACACCCGAAAATTCGATATTTTGGGGTCCCAGAAGCGATCTGTACACGCCTACTCAAATACAGGCCGAAAACATGCTGAAAATCGATATTTTAGGTGCCCAAAGTCAATATGTGTATGCATCTTCTGCACCTGTTTATATCCCAAATTCAACCTCAAAATACCCGAAAATTCGATAATTTTGGGTCCCAGAAGTGATCTGTAAATGCCTACTCCGTTCTAGAACGTTTTCAAAATATAGGCTCAAAACATGCTAAAAATCGATATTTTAAGTGTCCAAAGTCGATATGTGCATGCATCTTCTGTACCCGTTTATATCTCAAATTCAGGCTCAGAACACCCGAAAATTCGGTATTTTTCGGTCCTAGAAGCGATCTATACATGCCTACTCCTAGTTAGAATGTTTTCAAGATACAGACCAAAAACATGCTCAAAATCGATATGTTAAGTGCCCAAATGTCGATATGTGCATGCATCTTCAGTACCCGTATATATCTCAAATTCAGGCTCAAAACACCCGAAAATTCGATATTTTGGGGTCCCAGTAGCGATCAGTACATGCCTACTCCGTTTTAGAGTATTTTCATAATACAGGCCCAAAACATGCTGAAAATCGATCTTTTAGGTGCCCAAAGTCAATATGTGCATGCATCTTCTGTACCCGTTTATATCTCAAATTCAGGCTCAAAACACCCGTAAATTCGATATTTTGGGGTCCCAGCAGCGATCTGTACATGCCTACTCATTGCTAGAATATTTTCAAAATATTGGCCCAAAAAATGCTAGAAATCGATATTTTAGGTGCCCAAAGTCGATATCTCAAATTCAGGCACAAAACACCCGAAAATTCGATATTTTGGGGTCCCAGAAGCGATCTGTACACGCCTACTCAAATACAGGCCGAAAACATGCTGAAAATCGATATTTTTGGTGCCCATAGTCAATATGTGTATGCTTCTTCTGTACCCGTTTATATCTCAAATTCAATCTCCAAACACCCGAAAATTCGATATTTTGGGGTCCCAGAAGCGATCTGTACATGCCTACTCAGTACTAGATTGTTTTTTTTTAAATATAGGCTCAAAACATGCTAAAAAGCGATATTTTAAGTGTCCAAAGTCGATATGTGCATGCATCTTCTGTACCCGTTTATATCTCAAATTCAATCTCAAAACACCCGAAAATTCGGTATTTTTGTGTCCTAGAAGCGATCTATACATGCCTACTCCTAGTTAGAATGTTTTTAAGATACAGACCAAAAACATGCTCAAAATCGATATTTTAGTTGCCCAAATGTCGATATGTGCATGCATCTTCAGTACCCGTTTATATCTCAAATTCAGGCTCAAAACACTTGCAAATTCGATATTTTGGCGTCCCAGAAGCGATCAGTACTTGCCTACTCCGTGTTAGAGTATTTTCATAATACAGGCCTAAAACATGCTGAAAATCGATCTTTTAGGTGCCCAAAGTCAATATGTGCATGCATCTTCTGTACCCGTTTATATCTCAAATTCAGGCTCAAAAAACCCGAAAATTCGATATTTTGTGGTCCCTGAAGCGATCTGTACATGCCTACTCAGTGCTAGAATATTTTCAAATTATAGGCCCAAAACATGCTAAAAATCGATATTTTAGGTGCCCAAAGTCGATATCTCAAATTCAGGCACAAAACACCCGAAAATTCGATATTTTGGGGTCCCAGAAGCGATCTGTACACGCCTACTCAAATACAGGCCGAAAACATGCTGAAAATCGATATTTTTGGTGCCCATCGTCAATATGTGTATGCTTCTTCTGTACCCGTTTATATCTCAAATTCAATCTCCAAACACCCGAAAATTCGATATTTTGGGGTCCCAGAAGCGATCTCTACATGCCTACTCAGTGCTAGAATATTTTCAAAATATAGGCCCAAAACATGCTAAAAATCGATATTTTACTGTAAGTGCCCAAAATCGATATCTCAAACTCAGGCCCAGAACACCCAAAAATTCGATATTTTGGGGTCCCAGAAGCGATCTGTACATGCCTACTCCGTGTTAGAGTATTTTCAAAATACAGGCCCAAAACATATTGAAAATCGATCTCTTTGGTGCCCAAAAGTCGATATGTGCATGAGTCTTCTGTACCCGTTTATATCTCAAATTCAGGCTCCAAATACCCAAAAATTCGATATTTTGGGGTTTAAGAAGCGATCTGTACATGCCTACTCAGATGCAGGCCGAAAACATGCTGAAAATTGATATTTTAGGTGCCCAAAGTCAATACGTGTATGCATCTTCTGCACCCGTTTATATCCCAAATTCAACCTCAAAACACCAAAAAATTCGATATTTTTGGGTCATAGAAGCGATCTGTACATGCCTACTCAGTGCTAGAATGTTTTCAAAATATAGGCTAAAAAACATGCAAAAAATCGATATTTTAAGTGTCCAAAGTCGATATGTGCATGCATCTTCTGTACCCGTTTATATCTCAAATTCTGGCTCAAAACACCCGAAAATTCGGTATTTTTGGGTCCTAGAAGCAATCTGTACATGCCTACTCCTAGTTAGAATGTTTTCAAGATACACACCCAAAACATGCTCAAAATCGATATTTTTGGTGCCCGAAAGTCGATATGTGCTTGCATCTTCAGTACCCGTTTATATCTCAAATTCAGGCTCAAAACACCCGAACATTCGATATTTTGGGGTCCCAGAAACAATCTGTAAATGCCTACTACGTGTTAGAGTATCTTCAAAATACAGGCCCAAAACAAGCTGAAAATCGATATTTAGGTGCCCAAAGTCAATATGTGCATGCATCTTCTGTACCAGTTTATATCTCAAATTCAGGCTCAAAACAACCGAAAATTCGATATTTTGGGGTCCCAGAAGCGATATGTACATGCCTACTCCGTGTTAGAGTATTTTCATAATACAGGCCCAAAACATGCTGAAAATCGATCTTTTACGTGCCCAAAGTCAATATGTGTATGCATCTTCTGTACCCGTTTATATCTCAAATTCAGGCTCAAAAAACCCGAAAATTCGGAATTTTTGGGTCCTAGAAGCAATCTGTACATGCCTACTCAGTGATAAAATATTTTCAAAATATAGGCCCAAAACATGCTAAAAATCGATATTTTAGGTGCCCAAAGTCGTTATCTCAAATTCAGGCCCAGAACACCCGAAAATTCGATATTTTGGGGTCCCAGAAGCGATCGGTACATGCCTACTCCGTGTTAGAGTATTTTCAAAATACAGGCCCAAAACATACTGAAAATCGATCTTTTAGGTGCCCAAAACTCGGTATGTGCATGCATCTTCTGTACCCGTTTATATCTCAAATTCAGGCTCATAACACCCGAAAATTCGATATTTTGGGGTCCCACAAGCGATCTGTACATGCCTACTCCGTGTTAGAGTATTTTCAAAATACAGGCCCAAAACATGCTGAAAATCGATATTTTAGGTGTCCAAAGTTAATATGTGTATGCATCTTCTGCACCCGTTTATATCCCAAATTCAACTTCAAATCATCCGAAAATTCGATATTTTGGTGTCCCAGAAGCGATTTGTACATGCCTACTCTGTGTTAGAGTATTTTCAGAATACAGGCCCAAAACATACTGAAAATCGATCTTTTAGGTGCCCAAAAGTCGATATGTGCATGCATCTTCTGAACCCGTTTATATCTCAAATTCAACCTCAAAATACCCGAGAATTCGTTATTTTTGGGTCCAAGAAGCGATCTGTACATGCCTACTCCGAGTTAGAGTATTTTCAAAATAGAGGCCCAAAACATACTAAAAATCGATCTTTTAGGTGCACAAAAGTCAATATGTGTATGCATCTTCTGCACCCTTTTTTATCCCAAATTCAACCTCAAAACAACCGAAAATTCGGTATTTTTTTGGGTCCCAGAAGCAATCTGTACATGCCTACTCAGTGCTAAAATGTTTTCAAAATATAGGCTCAAAACATGCTAAAAATCGATATTTTAAGTGTCCAAAGTCGATATGTGCATGCATCTTCTGTACCCGTTTATATCTCAAATTCAGGCTCAAAACACCCGAAAATTCGGTATATTTGGGTCCTAGAAGCGATCCTTACATGCCTACTCCTAGTTCGAATATTTTCAAGATACAGACAAAAAACATGCTGAAAATCGATATTTTAGGTACCCAAATGTCGATATGTGCATGCATCTTCTGAACCCGTTTATATCTCAAATTCAGGCTCAAAAAACCCGAAAATTCGATATTTTGGGGTCCCAGAAGCGATCTGTACATGCCTACTCAGTGCTAGAATATTTTCAAAATATAGGCCCAAAACATACTGAAAATCGATCTTTTTGGTGCCCAAAAGTCGATATGTGCATGAGTCTTCTGTACCCGTTTATATCTCAAATTCAGACTCCAAATACCCGAAAATTTGATATTTTGGGGTCCAAGAAACGATCCGTACATGCTTAATCCTAGTTAGAATGTTTTCAAGATACAGACCAAAAACATGCTCAAAATCGATATTTTAGGTGCCCAAAAGTCGATATGTGCATGTATCTTCAGTACCCGTTTATATCTCAAATTCAGGCTCAAAACACCCGAAAATTCAATATTTTGGGGTCCCAGAAGCGATCTGTACATGCCTACTCAGTGGTAGAATATTTTCAAAATACAGGCCCAAAACATGCTAAAAATCGATATTTTAGGTGCCCAAAGTCGATATCTCAAATTCAGGCCCAAAACACCCGAAAATTCGATATTTTGGGGTCCCAGAAGAGATCTGTACATGCCTACTCCATGTTAGAGTATTTTCAAAATACAGGCCCAAAACATGCTGAAAATCGATATTCTAGGTTCCTAAAGTCAATATGTGCATTCATCTTCTGTACCCGTTTATATCTCAAATTCAGGCTCAAAACACTCGAAAATTCGATATTTTGGGGTCCCATAAGCGATCTGTACATGCCTACTCAGTGCTAGAATATTTTCAAAAAATAGGCCCAAAACATGCTAAAAATCGATATTTTAGGTGCCCAAAGTCGATATCTCAAATTCAGTCCCAAAACACCCGAAAATTCTATATTTTGGGGTCCCAGAAGCGATCTGTACATGCCTACTCTGTGTTAGAGTATTTTCAAAATACAGGCCCAAAACATACTGAAAATCGATCTTTTAGGTGCCCAGAAGTCGATATGTGCATGCATCTTCTGTACCCGTTTATATCTCAAATTCAGGCTCATAACACCCGAAAATTCGATATTTTGGGGTCCCACAAGCGATCTGTACATGCCTACTCCGTGTTAGAGTATTTTCAAAATACAGGCCCAAAACATGCTGAAAATCGATATTTTAGGTGTCCAAAGTTAATATGTGTATGCATCTTCTGCACCCGTTTATATCCCAAATTCAACTTCAAATCATCCGAAAATTCGATATTTTGGGGTCCCAGAAGCGATTTGTACATGCCTACTCTGTGTTAGAGTATTTTCAGAATACAGGCCCAAAACATACTGAAAATCGATCTTTTTGGTGCCCAAAAGTCGATATGTGCATGCATCTTCGGAACCCGTTTATATCTCAAATTCAACCTCAAAATACCCGAGAATTCGTTATTTTTGGGTCCAAGAAGCGATCTGTACATGCCTACTCCGTGTTAGAGTATTTTCAAAATAGAGGCCCAAAACATACTAAAAATCGATCTTTTAGGTGCACAAAAGTCAATATGTGTATGCATCTTCTGCACCCGTTTATATCCCAAATTCAACCTCAAAACAACCGAAAATTCGGTATTTTTTTGGGTCCCAGAAGCGATCTGTACATGCCTACTCAGTGCTAAAATGTTTTCAAAATATAGGCTCAAAACATGCTAAAAATCGATATTTTAAGTGTCCAAAGTCGATATGGGCATGCATCTTCTGTACCCGTTTATATCTCAAATTCAGGCTCAAAACACCCTAAAATTCGGTATATTTGGGTCCCAGAAGCGATCCTTACATGCCTACTCCTAGTTCGAATATTTTCAAGATACAGAAAAAAAACATGCTCAAAATCGATATTTTAGGTACCCAAATGTCGATATGTGCATGCATCTTCTGAACCCGTTTATATCTCAAATTCAGGCTCAAAAAACCCGAAAATTCGATATTTTGGGGTCCAAGAAGCGATCTGTACATGCCTACTCAGTGCTAGAATATTTTCAAAATATAGGCCCAAAACATGCTAAAAATCGATATTTTACTGTAGGTGCCCAAAATCGATTTATCAAATTCAGGCCCAGAACACCCAAAAATTCGATATTTTGGGGTCCCAGATGCGATCTGTACATGCCTACTCCGTGTTAGAGTATTTTCAAAATACAGGCCCAAAACATACTGAAAATCGATCTTTTTGGTGCCCAAAAGTCGATATGTGCATGATTCTTCTGTACCCGTTTATATCTCAAATTCAGACTCCAAATACCCGAAAATTCGATATTTTGGGGTCCCAAAAGCGATCTGTACATGCCTACTCAGATACAGGCCCAAAACATGCTGAAAATTGATATTTTAGGTGCCCAAAGTCAATACGTTTATGCATCTTCTGCACCCGTTTATATCCCAAATTCAACCTCAAAACACCCAAAAATTCGATATTTTTGGGTCATAGATACGATCTGTACATGCCTACTCAGTGCTAGAATGTTTTCAAAATATAGGCTCAAAACATGCAAAAAATCGATATTTTAAGTGTCCAAAGTCGATATGTGCATGCATCTTCTGTACCTGTTTACATCTCAAATTCAGGTTCAAAACACCCGAAAATTGGGTATTTTTGGGTCCTAGAAGCAATCTGTACATGCCTACTCCTAGTTAGAATGTTTTCAAGATACAGACCCAAAACATGCTCAAAATCGATATTTTAGGTGCCCGAAAGTCGATATGTGCATGCATCTTCAGTACCCGTTTATATCTCAAATTCAGGCTCAAAACACCCGAACATTCGATGTTTTGGGGTCCCAGAAACAATCTGTAAATGCCTACTCCGTGTTAAAGTATTTTCAAAATACAGGCCCAAAACATGCTGAAAATCGATATTTAGGTGCCGAAAGTCAATATGTGCATGCATCTTCTGTACAAGTTTATATCTCAAATTCAGGCCCAGAACACCCAAAAATTCGATATTTTGGGGTCCCAGATGCGATCTGTACATGCCTACTCCGTGTTAGAGTATTTTCAAAATACAGGCCCAAAACATACTGAAAATCGATCTTTTTGGTGCCCAAAAGTCGATATGTGCATGAGTCTTCTGTACCCGTTTATATCTCAAATTCAGATTCCAAATACCCGAAAATTCGATATTTTGGGGTCCCAGAAGCGATCTGTACATGCCTACTCAGATGCAGGCCCAAAACATGCTGAAAATTGATATTTTAGGTGCCCAAAGTCAATACGTGTATGCATCTTCTGCACCCGTTTATATCCCAAATTCAACCTCAAAACACCCAAAAATTCGATATTTTTGGGTCATAGAAACGATCTGTACATGCCTACTCAGTGCTAGAATGTTTTCAAAATATAGGCTCAAAACATGCAAAAAATCGATATTTTAAGTGTCCAAAGTCGATATGTGCATGCATCTTCTGTACCTGTTTACATCTCAAATTCAGGTTCAAAACACCCAAAAATTGGGTATTTTTGGGTCCTAGAAGCAATCTGTACATGCCTACTCCTAGTTAGAATGTTTTCAAGATACAGACCCAAAACATGCTCAAAATCGATATTTTAGGTGCCCGAAAGTCGATATGTGCATGCATCTTCAGTACCCGTTTATATCTCAAATTCAGGCTCAAAACACCCGAACATTCGATGTTTTGGGGTCCCAGAAACAATCTGTAAATGCCTACTCCGTGTTAAAGTATTTTCAAAATACAGGCCCAAAACATGCTGAAAATCGATATTTAGGTGCCGAAAGTCAATATGTGCATGCATCTTCTGTTCCAGTTTATATCTCAAATTCAGGCTCAAAACACCCGAAAATTCGATATTTTGGGGTCCCAGAAGCGATCTGTACATGCCTACTCAGTGGTAGAATATTTTCATAATATAGGCCCAAAACATGCTAAAAATCGATATTTTAGGTGCACAAAGTCGATATCTCAAATTCAGGCCCAAAACACCCGAAAATTCGATATTTTGGGATCCCAGAAGCGATCTGTACATGCCTACACCGTGTTAGAGTATTTTCAAAATACAGGCCCAAAACATACTGAAAATCGATCTTTTAGGTGCCCAAAAGTCGATATTTGCATGCATCTTCTGTACCCGTAGATATCTCAAATTCAGGCTCCAAACACCCGAAAATTCGATATTTTTGGGTCCAAGAAACGATCCGTACATGCTTAATCCTAGTTAGAATGTTTTCAAGATACAGACCAAAAATATGCTCAAAATCGATATTTTAGGTGCCCAAAAGTCGATATGTGCATGCATCTTCAGTACTCGTTTATATCTCAAATTGAGGCTCAAAACATCCGAAAATTCGATATTTTGGGGTCCCTAAAGAGATCTGTACATGCCTACTCCATGTTAGAGTATTTTCAAAATACAGGCCCAAAACATGCTGAAAATCGATATTCTAGGTTCCCAAAGTCAATATGTGCATGCATCTTCTGTACCCGTTTATATCTCAAATTCAGGCTCAAAACACTCAAAAATTCGATATTTTGGGGTCCCATAAGCGATCTATACATGCCTACTCAGTGCTAGAATATTTTCAAAAAATAGGCCCAAAACATGCTAAAAATCGATATTTTAGGTGCCCAAAGTCGATATCTCAAATTCAGTCCCAAAACACCCGAAAATTCGATATTTTGGGGTCCCAGAAGCGATCTGTACATGCCTACTCTGTGTTAGAGTATTTTCAAAATACAGGCCCAAAACATACTGAAAATCGATCTTTTAGGTGCCCAAAAGTCGATATGTGCATGCATCTTCTGTACCCGTTTATATCTCAAATTCAGGCTCATAACACCCTAAAATTCGATATTTTGGGGTCCCACAAGTGATCTGTACATGCCTACTCCGTGTTAGAGTATTTTCAAAATACAGGCCCAAAACATGCTGAAAATCGATATTTTAGGTGTCCAAAGTTAATATGTGTATGCATCTTCTGCACCCGTTTATATCCCAAATTCAACTTCAAATCATCCGAAAATTCGATATTTTGGGGTCCCAGAAGCGATTTGTACATGCCTACTCTGTGTTAGAGTATTTTCAGAATACAGGCCCAAAACATACTGAAAATCGATCTTTTAGGTGCCCAAAAGTCGATATGTGCATGCATCTTCGGAACCCGTTTATATCTCAAATTCAACCTCAAAATACCCGAGAATTCGTTATTTTTGGGTCCAAGAAGCGATCTGTACATGCCTACTCCGTGTTAGAGTATTTTCAAAATAGAGGCCCAAAACATACTAAAAATCGATCTTTTAGGTGCACAAAAGTCAATATGTGTATGCATCTTCTGCACCCGTTTATATCCCAAATTCAACCTCAAAACAACCGAAAATTCGGTATTTTTTTGGGTCCCAGAAGCGATCTGTACATGCCTACTCAGTGCTAAAATGTTTTCAAAATATAGGCTCAAAACATGCTAAAAATCGATATTTTAAGTGTCCAAAGTCGATATGGGCATGCATCTTCTGTACCCGTTTATATCTCAAATTCAGGCTCAAAACACCCGAAAATTCGGTATATTTGGGTTCTAGAAGCGATCCTTACATGCCTACTCCTAGTTCGAATATTTTCAAGATACAGACAAAAAACATGCTCAAAATCGATATTATAGGTACCGAAATGTCGATATGTGCATGCATCTTCTGAACCCGTTTATATCTCAAATTCAGGCTCAAAAAACCCGAAAATTCGATATTTTGGGGTCCCAGTAGCGATCTGTACATGCCTACTCAGTGCTAGAATATTTTCAAAATATAGGCCCAAAACATGCTAAAAATCGATATTTTACTGTAGGTGCCCAAAATCGAGATCTCAAATTCAGGCCCAGAACACCCAAAAATTCGATATTTTGGGGTCCCAGATGCGATCTGTACATGCCTACTCCGTGTTAGAGTATTTTCAAAATACAGGCCCAAAACATACTGAAAATCGATCTTTTTGGTGCCCAAAAGTCGATATGTGCATGAGTCTTCTGTACCCGTTTATATCTCAAATTCAGACTCCAAATACCCGAAAATTCGATATTTTGGGGTCCCAGAAGCGATCTGTACATGCCTACTCAGATGCAGGCCCAAAACATGCTGAAAATTGATATTTTAGGTGCCCAAAGTCAATACGTGTATGCATCTTCTGCACCCGTTTATATCCCAAATTCAACCTCAAAACACCCAAAAATTCGATATTTTTGGGTCATAGAAACGATCTGTATATGCCTACTCAGTGCTAGAATGTTTTCAAAATATAGGCTCAAAACATGCAAAAAATCGATATTTTAAGTGTCCAAAGTCGATATGTGCATGCATCTTCTGTACCTGTTTACATCTCAAATTCAGGTTCAAAACACCCGAAAATTGGGTATTTTTGGGTCCTAGAAGCAATCTGTACATGCCTACTCCTAGTTAGAATGTTTTCAAGATACAGACCCAAAACATGCTCAAAATCGATATTTTAGGTGCCCGAAAGTCGATATGTGCATGCATCTTCAGTACCCGTTTATATCTCAAATTCAGGCTCAAAACACCCGAACATTCGATGTTTTGGGGTCCCAGAAACAATATGTAAATGCCTACTCCGTGTTAAAGTATTTTCAAAATACAGGCCCAAAACATGCTGAAAATCGATATTTAGGTGCCGAAAGTCAATATGTGCATGCATCTTCTGTACCAGTTTATATCTCAAATTCAGGCTCAAAACACCCGAAAATTCGATATTTTGGGGTCCCAGAAGCGATCTGTACATGCCTACTCAGTGCTAGAATATTTTCATAATATAGGCCCAAAACATGCTAAAAATCGATATTTTACTGTAGGTGCCCAAAATCGATATCTCAAATTCAGGCCCAGAACACCCAAAAATTCGATATTTTGGGGTCCCAGATGCGATCTGTACATGCCTACTCCGTGTTAGAGTATTTTCAAAATACAGGCCCAAAACATACTGAAAATCGATCTTTTTGGTGCCCAAAAGTCGATATGTGCATGAGTCTTCTGTACCCGTTTATATCTCAAATTCAGATTCCAAATACCCGAAAATTCGATATTTTGGGGTCCCAGAAGCGATCTGTACATGCCTACTCAGATGCAGGCCCAAAACATGCTGAAAATTGATATTTTAGGTGCCCAAAGTCAATACGTGTATGCATCTTCTGCACCCGTTTATATCCCAAATTCAACCTCAAAACACCCAAAAATTCGATATTTTTGGGTCATAGAAACGATCTGTACATGCCTACTCAGTGCTAGAATGTTTTCAAAATATAGGCTCAAAACATGCAAAAAATCGATATTTTAAGTGTCCAAAGTCGATATGTGCATGCATCTTCTGTACCTGTTTACATCTCAAATTCAGGTTCAAAACACCCAAAAATTGGGTATTTTTGGGTCCTAGAAGCAATCTGTACATGCCTACTCCTAGTTAGAATGTTTTCAAGATACAGACCCAAAACATGCTCAAAATCGATATTTTAGGTGCCCGAAAGTCGATATATGCATGCATCTTCAGTACCCGTTTATATCTCAAATTCAGGCTCAAAACACCCGAACATTCGATGTTTTGGGGTCCCAGAAACAATCTGTAAATGCCTACTCCGTGTTAAAGTATTTTCAAAATACAGGCCCAAAACATGCTGAAAATCGATATTTAGGTGCCGAAAGTCAATATGTGCATGCATCTTCTGTTCCAGTTTATATCTCAAATTCAGGCTCAAAACACCCGAAAATTCGATATTTTGGGGTCCCAGAAGCGATCTGTACATGCCTACTCAGTGGTAGAATATTTTCATAATATAGGCCCAAAACATGCTAAAAATCGATATTTTAGGTGCACAAAGTCGATATCTCAAATTCAGGCCCAAAACACCCGAAAATTCGATATTTTGGGATCCCAGAAGCGATCTGTACATGCCTACACCGTGTTAGAGTATTTACAAAATACAGGCCCAAAACATACTGAAAATCGATCTTTTAGGTGCCCAAAAGTCGATATTTGCATGCATCTTCTGTACCCGTCTATATCTCAAATTCAGGCTCCAAACACCCGAAAATTCGATATTTTGGTGTCAAAGAAACGATCCGTACATGCTTAATCCTAGTTAGAATGTTTTCAAGATACAGACCAAAAATATGCTCAAAATCGATATTTTAGGTGCCCAAAAGTCGATATGTGCATGCATCTTCAGTACTCGTTTATATCTCAAATTCAGGCTCAAAACATCCGAAAATTCGATATTTTGGGGTCCCAGAAGAGATCTGTACATGCCTACTCCATGTTAGAGTATTTTCAAAATACAGGCCCAAAACATGCTGAAAATCGATATTCTAGGTTCCCAAAGTCAATATGTGCATGCATCTTCTGTACCCGTTTATATCTCAAATTCAGGCTCAAAACACTCGAAAATTCGATATTTTGGGGTCCCATTAGTGATCTGTACATGCCTACTCAGTGCTAGAATATTTTCAAAAAATAGGCCCAAAACATGCTAAAAATCGATATTTTAGGTGCCCAAAGTCGATATCTCAAATTCAGTCCCAAAACACCCGAAAATTCGATATTTTGGGGTCCCAGAAGCGATCTGTACATGCCTACTCTGTGTTAGAGTATTTTCAAAATACAGGCCCAAAACATACTGAAAATCGATCTTTTAGGTGCCCAAAAGTCGATATGTGCATGCATCTTCTGTACCCGTTTATATCTCAAATTCAGGCTCATAACACCCGAAAATTCGATATTTTGGGGTCCCACAAGCGATCTGTACATGCCTACTCCGTGTTAGAGTATTTTCAAAATACAGGCCCAAAAAATGCTGAAAATCGATATTTTAGGTGTCCAAAGTTAATATGTGTATGCATCTTCTGCACCCGTTTATATCCCAAATTCAACTTCAAATCATCCCAAAATTCGATATTTTGGGGTCCCAGAAGCGATTTGTACATGCCTACTCTGTGTTAGAGTATTTTCAGAATACAGGCCCAAAACATACTGAAAATCGATCTTTTAGGTGCCCAAAAGTCGATATGTGCATGCATCTTCGGAACTCGTTTATATCTCAAATTCAACCTCAAAATACCCGAGAATTCGTTATTTTTGGGTCCAAGAAGCGATCTGTACATGCCTACTCCGTGTTAGTGTATTTTCAAAATAGAGGCCCAAAACATACTAAAAATCGATCTTTTAGGTGCACAAAAGTCAATATGTGTATGCATCTTCTGCACCCGTTTATATCCCAAATTCAACCTCAAAACAACCGAAAATTCGGTATTTTTTTGGGTCCCAGAAGCGATCTGTACATGCCTACTCAGTGCTAAAATGTTTTCAAAATATAGGCTCAAAACATGCTAAAAATCGATATTTTAAGTGTCCAAAGTCGATATGGGCATGCATCTTCTGTACCCGTTTATATCTCAAATTCAGGCTCAAAACACCCTAAAATTCGGTATATTTGGGTCCTAGAAGCGATCCTTACATGCCTACTCCTAGTTCGAATATTTTCAAGATACAGACAAAAAACATGCTCAAAATCGATATTTTAGGTACCCAAATGTCGATATGTGCATGCATCTTCTGAACCCGTTTATATCTCAAATTCAGGCTCAAAAAACCCGAAAATTCGATATTTTGGGGTCCCAGTAGCGATCTGTACATGCCTACTCAGTGCTAGAATATTTTCAAAATATAGGCCCAAAACATGCTAAAAATCGATATTTTACTGTAGGTGCCCAAAATCGATATCTCAAATTCAGGCCCAGAACACCCAAAAATTCGATATTTTGGGGTCCCAGATGCGATCTGTACATGCCTACTCCGTGTTAGAGTATTTTCAAAATACGGGCCCAAAACATACTGAAAATCGATCTTTTTGGTGCCCAAAAGTCGATATGTGCATGAGTCTTCTGTACGCGTTTATATCTCAAATTCAGACTCCAAATACCCGAAAATTCGATATTTTGGGGTCCCAGAAGCGATCTGTACATGCCTACTCAGATGCAGGCCCAAAACATGCTGAAAATTGATATTTTAGGTGCCCAAAGTCAATACGTGTATGCATCTTCTGCACCCGTTTATATCCCAAATTCAACCTCAAAACACCCAAAAATTCGATATTTTTGGGTCATAGAAACGATCTGTACATGCCTACTCAGTGCTAGAATGTTTTCAAAATATAGGCTCAAAACATGCAAAAAATCGATATTTTAAGTGTCCAAAGTCGATATGTGCATGCATCTTCTGTACCTGTTTACATCTCAAATTCAGGTTCAAAACACCCGAAAATTGGGTATTTTTGGGTCCTAGAAGCAATCTGTACATGCCTACTCCTAGTTAGAATGTTTTCAAGATACAGACCCAAAACATGCTCAAAATCGATATTTTAGGTGCCCGAAAGTCGATATGTGCATGCATCTTCAGTACCCGTTTATATCTCAAATTCAGGCTCAAAACACCCGAACATTCGATGTTTTGGGGTCCCAGAAACAATCTGTAAATGCCTACTCCGTGTTAAAGTATTTTCAAAATACAGGCCCAAAACATGCTGAAAATCGATATTTAGGTGCCGAAAGTCAATATGTGCATGCATCTTCTGTACCAGTTTATATCTCAAATTCAGGCTCAAAACACTCGAAAATTCGATATTTTGGGGTCCCATAAGCGGTCTGTACATGCCTACTCAGTGCTAAAATATTTTCAAAAAATAGGCCCAAAACATGCTCAAAATCGATATTTTAGGTGCCCAAAGTCGATATCTCAAATTCAGTCCCAAAACACCCGAAAATTCGATATTTTGGGGTCCCAGAAGCGATCTGTACATGCCTACTCTGTGTTAGAGTATTTTCAAAATACAGGCCCAAAACATACTGAAAATCGATCTTTTAGGTGCCCAAAAGTCGATATGTGAATGCCTATTCTGTACCTGTTTATATCTCAAATTCAGGCTCCAAACACCCGAAAATTCGATATTTTGGGGTCCCAGAAACGATCTGTACATGCCTACTCAGATACAAGCCCAAAACATGCTGAAAATCGATATTTTAGGTGCCCAAAGTCAATATGTGTAAGCATCCTCTGCATCCGTTTATATTCCAAATTCAAGCTCAAAACACCCGAAAATTCGATATTTTTGGGTCCCACAAGCGATCTGTACATGCCTACTCCTAGTTAGAATGTTTTTAAGATACAGACCCAAAACATGCTCAAAATCGATATATTAGGTGCCCAAAAGTCGATATGTGCATGCATCTTCGGAACCCGTTTATATCTCAAATTCAACCTCTTAACACCCGAAAATTCGGTATTTTTGGGTCCTAGAAGCGATTTGTACATGCCTACTCCTAGTTAGAATGTTTTCAAGATACAGACCCAAAACATGCTCAAAATCGATATTTTAGGTGCCAAAAAGTCGATATGTGCATACATCTTCAATACGCGTTTATATCTCAAATTCAGGCTCAAAACACCCGAAAATTCGATATTTTGGGGTCCCAGAAGCGATCAGTACATGCCTACTCCGTGTTAGAGTATTTTCATAATACAGGCCTAAAACATGCTGAAATTCGATCTTTCAGGTCCCCAAAGTCAATATGTGCATGCATCTTCTGTACCCGTTTATATCTAAAATTAAGGCTCAAAAAACCCGAAAATTCGATATTTTGGGATCCCAGAAGCGATCTGTACATGCCTACTCAGTGCTAGAATATTTTCAAATTATAGGCCCAAAACATGCTAGAAATCGATATTTTAGGTGCCCAAAGTCGATATCTCAAATTCAGGCACAAAACACCCGAAAATTCGATATTTTGTGGTCCCAGAAGCAATCTGTACACGCCTACTCAAATACAGGCCGAAAACATGCTGAAAATCGATATTTTTGGTGCCCTAAGTCAATATGTGTATTCTTCTTCTGTACCCGTTTATATCTCAAATTCAATCTCCAAACACCCGAAAATACGATATTTTGGGGTCCCAGAAGCGATCTGTACATGCCTACTCAGTACTAGATTGTTTTCAAAATATAGGCTCAAAACATGCTAAAAATCGATATTTTAAGTGTCCAAAGTCGATATGTGCATGCATCTTCTGTACCCGTTTATATCTGAAATTCAGGCTCAAAACACCCGAAAAGTCGGTATTTTGGGGTCTATGAAGCGATCAGTACATGCCTACTCTGTGTTAGAGTATTTTCATAATTCAGGCCCAAAACATGCTGAAAATCGATCTTTTAGGTGCCCAAAGTCAATATGTGCATGAATCTTCAGTAACCGTTTATATCTCAAATTCTGGCTCAAAAAACCCGAAAATTCGATATTTTGGGGTCCCAAAATAGATCTGTACATGCCTACTCAGTGCTAAAATATTTTCAAAATATAGGCCCAAAACATGCTAAAAATCGATATTTTAGGTGCCCAAAGTCGTTATCTCAAATTTAGGCCCAGAACACCCGAAAATTAGATATTTTGGGGTCCCAGAAGCAATCGGTACATGCCTACTCCGTGTTAGAGTATTTTCAAAATACAGGCCCAAAACATGCTGAAAATCGATATTTTAGGTGCCCAAATGTCGATATGTGCATGCATCTTCGGAACCCGTTTATATCTCAAATTCAGGCTCAAAACACCCGAAAATTCGATATTTTGGGGTCCCAGAAGCGATCTTTACATGCCTACTCAGTGCTAGAATATTTTCAAAATATAGGCCCAAAACATGCTAAAAATCGATATTTTACTGTAGGTGCCTAAAATCGATATATCAAATTCAGGCCCAGAACACCCAAAAATTCGATATTTTGGGTTCTCAGAAGCGATCTGTACATGCCTACTCCGTGTTAGAGTATTTTCAAAATACAGGCCCAAAACATACTGAAAATCGATCTTTTTGGTGCCCAAAAGTCGATATGTGCATGAGTCTTCTGTACCCGTTTATATCTCAAATTCAGGCTCCAAATACCCGAAAATTCGATATTTTGGGGTCCCAGAAGCGATCTGTACATGCCTACTCAGATGCAGGCCCAAAACATGCTGAAAATTGATATTTTAGGTGCCCAAAGTCAATACGTGTATGCATCTTCTGCACCCGTTTATATCCCAAATTCAACCTCAAAACACCCAAAAATTCGATATTTTTGGGTCATAGAAACGATCTGTACATGCCTACTCAGTGCTAGAATGTTTTCAAAATATAGGCTCAAAACATGCAAAAAATCGATATTTTAAGTGTCCAAAGTCGATATGTGCATGCATCTTCTGTATCCGTTTATATCTCAAATTCAGGCTCAAAACACCCAAAAATTGGGTATTTTTGGGTCCTAGAAGCAATCTGTACATGTCTACTTCTAGTTAGAATGTTTTCAAGATACAGACCAAAAACATGCTCAAAATCGATATTTTAGGTGCCCGAAAGTCGATTTGTGCATGCATCTTCAGTACCCGTTTATATCTCAAATTCAGGCTCAAAACACCCGAACATTCGATATTTTGGGGTCCCAGAAACAATCTGTAAATGCCTACTCCGTGTTAGAGTATTTTCAAAATACAGGCCCAAAACATGCTGAAAATCGATATTTAGGTGCCCAAAGTCAATATGTGCATGCATCTTCTGTACCAGTTTATATCTCAAATTCAGGCTCAAAACACCCGAAAATTCGATATTTTGGGGTCCCAGAAGCGATCTGTACATGCATACTCAGTGCTAGATTATTTTAATAATATAGGCCCAAAACATGCTAAAAATCGATATTTTAGGTGCCCAAAGTCGATATCTCAAATTCAGGCCCAAAACACCCGAAAATTCGATATTTTGGGATCCCAGAAGCGATCTGTACATGCCTACACCGTGTTAGAGTATTTTCAAAATACAGGCCCAAATCATACTGAAAATCGATCTTTTAGGTGCCCAAACGTCGATATTTGCATCCATCTTCTGTACCCGTAGATATCTCAAATTCAGGCTCCAAACACCCGAAAATTCGATATTTTGGGGTCCAAGAAACGATCCGTACATGCCTAATCCTAGTTAGAATGTTTTCAAGATACAGACCAAAAACATGCTCAAAATCGATATTTTAAGTGCCCAAAAGTCGATATGTTCATGCATCTTCAGTACCCGTTTATATCTCAAATTCAGGCTCAAAACACTCGAAAATTCGATATTTTGGGGTCCCATAAGCGATCTGTACATGCCTACTCAGTGCTAGAATATTTTCAAAATATAGGCCCAAAACATGCTAAAAATCGATATTTTACTGTTGGTGCCCAAAATCGAGATCTCAAATTCAGGCCCAGAACACCCAAAAATTCGATATTTTGGGGTCCCAGAAGCGATCTGTACATGCCTACTACGTGTTAGAGTATTTTCAAATCACAGGCCCAAAACATACTGAAAATCGATCTTTTTGGTGCCCAAAAGTCGATATGTGCATGAGTCTTCTGTACCCGTTTATATCTCAAATTCAGGCTCCAAATACCCGAAAATTCGATATTTTGGGATCCCAGAAGCGATCTGTACATGCCTACTCAGATGCAGGCCCAAAACATGCTGAAAATTGATATTTTAGGTGCCCAAAGTCAATACGTGTATGCATCTTCTGCACCCGTTTATATCCCAAATTCAATCTCAAAACACCCAAAAATTCGATATTTTTGGGTCATAGAAACGATCTGTACATGCCTACTCAGTGCTAGAATGGTTTTAAAATATAGGCTCAAAACATGCAAAAAATCGATATTTTAAGTGTCCAAAGTCGATATGTGCATGCATCTTCTGTATCCGTTTATATCTCAAATTCAGGCTCAAAACACCCGAAAATTGGGTATTTTTGGGTCCTAGAAGCAATCTGGACATGCCTACTCCTAGTTAGAATGTTTTCAAGATACAGACCCAAAACATGCTCAAAATCGATATTTTAGGTGCCCGAAAGTCGATATGTGCATGCATCTTCAGTACCCGTTTATATCTCAAATTCATGCTCAAAACACCCGAACATTCGATATTTTGGGGTCCCAGAAACAATCTGTAAATGCCTACTCCATGTTAGAGTATTTTCAAAATACAGGCCCAAAACATGCTAAAAATCGATATTTAGGTGCATGCATCTTCTGTACCAGTTTATATCTCAAATTCAGGCTCAAAACACCCGAAAATTCGATATTTTGGGGTCCCAGAATCGATCTGTACATGCCTACTCAGTGCTAGAATATTTTAATAATATAGGCCCAAAACATGCTAAAATCGATATTTTAGGTGCCCAAAGTCGATATCTCAAATTCAGGCCCAAAACACCCGAAAATTCGATATTTTGGGATCCCAGAAGCGATCTGTACATGCCTACACCGTGTTAGAGTATTTTCAAAATACAGGCCCAAAACATACTGAAAATCGATCTTTTAGGTGCCCAAAAGTCGATATTTGCATGCATCTTCTGTACCCATAGATATCTCAAATTCAGGCCCCAAACACCCGAAAATTCGATATTTTGGGGTCCAAGAAACGATCCGTACATGCCTAATCCTAGTTAGAATGTTTTCAAGATACAGACCAAAAACATGCTCAAAATCGATATTTTAAGTGCCCAAAAGTCGATATGTTCATGCATCTTCAGTACCCGTTTATATCTCAAATTCAGGCTCAAAACACTCGAAAATTCGATATTTTGGGGTCCCATAAGCGATCTGTACATGCCTACTCAGTGCTAGAATATTTTCAAAATATAGGCCCAAAACATGCTAAAAATCGATATTTTACTGTTGGTGCCCAAAATCGATATCTCAAATTCAGGCCCAGAACACCCAAAAATTCGATATTTTGGGGTCCCAGAAGCGATCTGTACATGCCTACTCAGATGCAGGCCCAAAACATGCTGAAAATTGATATTTTAGGTGCCCAAAGTCAATACGTGTAAGCATCTTCTGCACCCGTTTATATCCCAAATTCAATCTCAAAACACCCAAAAATTCGATATTTTTGGGTCATAGAAACGATCTGTACATGCCTACTCAGTGCTAGAATGTTTTTAAAATATAGGCTCAAAACATGCAAAAAATCGATATTTTAAGTGTCCAAAGTCGATATGTGCATGCATCTTCTGTATCCGTTTATATCTCAAATTCAGGCTCAAAACACCCGAAAATTGGGTATTTTTGGGTCCTAGAAGCAATCCGTACATGCCTACTCCTAGTTAGAATGTTTTCAAGTTACAGACCCAAAACATGCTCAAAATCGATATTTTAGGTGCCCGAAAGTCGATATGTGCATGCATCTTCAGTACCCGTTTATATCTCAAATTCAGGCTCAAAACACCCGAACATTCGATATTTTGGGGTCCCAGAAACAATCTGTAAATGCCTAATCCGTGTTAGAGTATTTTCAAAATACAGGCCCAAAACATGCTGAAAATCGATATTTAGGTGCATGCATCTTCTGTACCAGTTTATATCTCAAATTCAGGCTCAAAACACCCGAAAATTCGATATCTTGGGGTCCCAGAATCGATCTGTACATGCCTACTCAGTGCTAGAATATTTTAATAATATAGGCCCAAAACATGCTAAAATCGATATTTTAGGTGCCCAAAGTCGATATCTCAAATTCAGGCCCAAAACACCCGAAAATTCGATATTTTGGGATCCCAGAAGCGATCTGTACATGCCTACACCGTGTTAGAGTATTTTCAAAATACAGGCCCAAAACATACTGAAAATCGATCTTTTAGGTGCCCAAAAGTCGATATTTGCATGCATCTTCTGTACCCGTAGATATCTCAAATTCAGGCTCCAAACACCCGAAAATTCGATATTTTGGGATCCAAGAAACTATCCGTACATGCCTAATCCTAGTTAGAATGTTTTCAAGATACAGACCAAAAACATGCTCAAAATCGATATTTTAGGTGCCCAAATGTCGATATGTGCATGCATCTTCAGTACTCGTTTTTATCTCAAATTCAGGCTCAAAACACCCGAAAATTCGATATTTTGGGGTCCCAGAAGCGATCTGTACATGCCTACTCCATGTTAGAGTATTTTCAAAATACAGGCCCAAAACATGCTGAAAATCGATATTCTAGGTTCCCAAATTCAATATGTGCATGCATCTTCTGTACCCGTTTATATCTCAAATTCAGGCTCAAAACACTCGAAAATTCGATATTTTGGGGTCCCATAAGCGATCTGTACATGCCTACTCAGTGCTAGAATATTTTCAAAATATAGGCCCAAAACATGCTAAAAATCGATATTTTACTGTTGGTGCCCAAAATCATTATCTCAAATTCAGGCCCAGAACACCCAAAAATTCGATATTTTGGGGTCCCAGAAGCGATCTGTACATGCCTACTCCGTGTCAGAGTATTTTCAAAATACAGGCCCAAAACATACTGAAAATCGATCTTTTTGGTGCCCAAAAGTCGATATGTGCATGAGTCTTCTGTACCCGTTTATATCTCAAATTCAGGCTCCAAATACCCGAAAATTCGATATTTTGGGGTCCCAGAAGCGATCTGTACATGCCTACTCAGATGCAGGCCCAAAACATGCTGAAAATTGATATTTTAGGTGCCCAAATGTCGATATGTGCATGCATCTTCAGTACCCGTTTTTATCTCAAATTCAGGCTCAAAACACCCGAAAATTCGATATTTTGGGGTCCCAGAAGCGATCTGTACATGCCTACTCCATGTTAGAGTATTTTCAAAATACAGGCCCAAAACATGCTGAAAATCGATATTCTAGGTTCCCAAATTCAATATGTGCATGCATCTTCTGTACCCGTTTATATCTCAAATTCAGGCTCAAAACACTCGAAAATTCGATATTTTGGGGTCCCATAAGCGATCTGTACATGCCTACTCAGTGCTAGAATATTTTCAAAATATAGGCCCAAAACATGCTAAAAATCGATATTTTACTGTTGGTGCCCAAAATCATTATCTCAAATTCAGTCCCAGAACACCCAAAAATTCGATATTTTGGGGTCCCAGAAGCGATCTGTACATGCCTACTCCGTGTCAGAGTATTTTCAAAATACAGGCCCAAAACATACTGAAAATCGATCTTTTTGGTGCCCAAAAGTCGATATGTGCATGAGTCTTCTGTACCCGTTTATATCTCAAATTCAGGCTCCAAATACCCGAAAATTCGATATTTTGGGGTCCCAGAAGCGATCTGTACATGCCTACTCAGATGCAGGCCCAAAACATGCTGAAAATTGATATTTTAGGTGCCCAAAGTCAATATGTGTATGCATCTTCTGCACCCGTTTATATTCCTAATTCAACCTCAAAACACCCGATAATTCTATATTTTGGGGTCCCACAAGCAATCTGTACATGACTACTCAGTGCTAGAATTTTTTCAAAATACAGGCTCAAAACATGCTAAAAATCGATATTTTAAGTGTCCAAAGTCGATATGTGCATGCATCTTCTGTACCCGTTTATATCTCAAATTTGGGCTCAAAACACCCGAAAATTCGGTATTTTTGGGTCCTACAAGCGATCTGTACATGCCTACTCCTAGTTAGAATGTTTTCAAGATACAGACCCAAAACATGCTCAAAATCGATATATTAGGTGCCCAAAAGTCGATATGTGCATGCATCTTCGGAACCCGTTTATATCTCAAATTCAACCTCAAAACTCCCGAGAATTCGTTATTTTTGGGTCCGAGAATTGATCTGTACATGCCTACTCCTTGTTAGAGTATTTTCAAAATAGAGGCCCAAAACATACTAAAAATCGATCTTTTAGGTGCACAAAAGTCAATATGTGTATGCATCTTCTGAACCCGTTTATATCTCAAATTCAGGCTCAAAACACCCGAAAATTCGATATTTTGGGGTCCCATAAGCGATCTGTACATGCCTTGTCAGTGCTAGAATATTTTCAAAAAATAGGCCCAAAACATGCTAAAAATCGATATTTTAGGTGCCCAAAGTCGATATCTGAAATTCAGGCCCAAAACACTCGAAAATTCTATATTTTGGGGTCCCAGAAGCGATCTGTACATGCCTACTCTGTATTAGAGTATTTTCAAAATACCGGCCCAAAACATACTGAAAATCGATCTTTTAGGTGCCCAAAAGTCGATATGTGAATGCATATTCTGTACCCGTTTATATCTTAAATTCAGGCTCGAAACACCCGAAAATTCGATATTTTGGGGTCCCAGAAACGATCTGTACATGCCTACTCAGATACAGGCCCAAAACATGCTGAAAATTGATATTTTAGGTGCCCAAAGTCAATATGTGTACGCATCTTCTGCACCCGGTTTATTCCAAATTCAATCTCAAAACACCCGAAAATTCGATATTTTTGGGTCCCACAAGCGATCTGTACATGTCTACTCAGTGCTAGAATTTTTTCAAAATATAGGCTCAAAACATGCTAAAAATCGATATTTTAAGTGTCCAAAGTCGATATGTGCATGCATGTTCTGTACCCGTTTATATCTCAAATTCAGGCTCAAAACACCCGAAAATTCGGTATTTTTGGGTCTTACAAGCGATCTGTACATGCCTACTCCTAGTTAGAATGTTTTCAAGATACAGACCCAAAACATGCTCAAAATCGATATATTAGGTGCCCAAAAGTCGATATGTGCATGCATCTTCGGAACCCGTTTATATCTCAAATTCAACCTCAAAACTCCCGAGAATTCGTTATTTTTGGGTCCGAGAATTGATCTGTACATGCCTACTCCTTGTTAGAGTATTTTCAAAATAGAGGCCCAAAACATACTAAAAATCGATCTTTTAGGTGCACAAAAGTCAATATGTGTATGCATCTTCTGCACCCGTTTATATCTCAAATTCAGGCTCAAAACACCCGAAAATTCGATATTTTGGGGTCCCATAAGCGATCTGTACATGCCTTCTCAGTGCTAGAATATTTTCAAAAAATAGGCCCAAAACATGCTAAAAATCGATGTTTTAGGTGCCCAAAGTCGATATCTGAAATTCAGGCCCAAAACACCCGAAAATTCTATATTTTGGGGTCCCAGAAGCGATCTGTACATGCCTACTCTGTATTAGAGTATTTTCAAAATACCGGCCCAAAACTTACTGAAAATCGATCTTTTAGGTGCCCAAAAGTCGATATGTGAATGCATATTCTGTACCCGTTTATATCTTAAATTCAGGCTCGAAGCACCCGAAAATTCGATATTTTGGGGTCCCAGAAACGATCTGTACATGCCTACTCAGATACAGGCCCAAAACATGCTGAAAATCGATATTTTAGGTGCCCAAAGTCAATATGTGTACGCATCTTCTGCACCCGTTTTATTCCAAATTCAACCTCAAAACACCCGAAAATTCGATATTTTTGGGTCCCACAAGCGATCTGTACATGTCTACTCAGTGCTAGAATTTTTTCAAAATATAGGCTCAAAACATGCTAAAAATCGATATTTTAAGTGTCCAAACTCGATATGTGCATGCATCTTCTGTACCCGTTTATATCTCAAATTCAGGCTCAAAACACCCGGAAATTCGGTATTTTTGGGTCCTACAAGCGATCTGTACATGCCTACTCCTAGTTAGAATGTTTTCAAGATACAGACCCAAAACATGCTCAAAATCGATATATTAGGTGCCCAAAAGTCGATATGTGCATGCATCTTCGGAACCCGTTTATATCTCAAATTCAACCTCAAAACACCCGAGAATTCGTTATTTTTGGGTCCGAGAAGCGATCTGTACATGCCTACTCCGTGTTAGAGTATTTTCAAAATAGAGTCCCAAAACATACTAAAAATCGATCTTTTAGGTGCACAAAAGTCAATATGTGTATGCATCTTCTGCACCCGTTTATATCCCAAATTCTACCTCAAAACAACCGAAAATTCGATATTTTTGGGTCCCAGAAGCGATCTGTACATGCCTACTCAGTGCTAGAATGTTTTCAAAATATAGGCTCAAAACATGCTAAAAATCGATATTTTAAGTGTCCAAAGTCGATATGTGCATGCATCTTCTGTACCCGTTTATATCTCAAATTCAGGCTCAAAACACCCGAAAATTCGGTATATTTGGGTCCTAGAAGCGATCTATACATGCCTACTCCTAGTTAGAATATTTTCAAGATAGAGACCAAAAACATGCTCAAAATCGATATTTTAGGTGCCCAAATGTCGATATGTGCATGCATCTTCTGTACCCGTTTATATCTCAAATTCAGTCTCAAAAAATCCGAAAATTCGATATTTTGGGGTCCCAGAAGCGATCTCTACATGCCTACTCAGTGCTAGAATATTTTCAAAATATAGGCCCAAAACATGCTAAACATCGATATTTTACTGTAGGTGCCCAAAGTCGATATCTTAAATTCAGGCCCAGAACACCCAAAAATTCGATATTTTGGGGTCCCAGAAGCGATCTGTACATGCCTACTCGGTGTTAGAGTATTTTCAAAATACAGGCCCAAAACATACTGAAAATCGATCTTTTTGGTGCCCAAAAGTCGATATGTGCATGAGTCTTCTGTACCCGTTTATATCTCAAATTCAGGCTCCAAATACCCGAAAATTCGATATTTTGGGGTCCCAGAAGCGATCTGTACATGCCTACTCAGATGCAGGCCCAAAACATGCTGAAAATTGATATTTTAGGTGCCCAAAGTCAATATGTGTATGCATCTTCTGCACCCGTTTATATTCCTAATTCAACCTCAAAACACCCGAAAATTCGATATTTTGGGGTCCCACAAGCAATCTGTACATGCCTACTCAGTGCTAGAATTTTTTCAAAATATAGGCTCAAAACATGCTAAAAATCGATATTTTAAGTGTCCAAAGTCGATATGTGCATGCATCTTCTGTACCCGTTTATATCTCAAATTTAGGCTCAAAACACCCGAAAATTCGGTATTTTTGGGTCCTACAAGCGATCTGTACATGCCTACTCCTAGTTAGAATGTTTTCAAGATACAGACCCAAAACATGCTCAAAATCGATATATTAGGTGCCCAAAAGTCGATATGTGCATGCATCTTCGGAACCCGTTTATATCTCAAATTCAACCTCAAAACTCCCGAGAATTCGTTATTTTTGGGTCCGAGAATTGATCTGTACATGCCTACTCCTTGTTAGAGTATTTTCAAAATAGAGGCCCAAAACATACTAAAAATCGATCTTTTAGGTGCACAAAAGTCAATATGTGTATGCATCTTCTGAACCCGTTTATATCTCAAATTCAGGCTCAAAACACCCGAAAATTCGATATTTTGGGGTCCCATAAGCGATCTGTACATGCCTTGTCAGTGCTAGAATATTTTCAAAAAATAGGCCCAAAACATGCTAAAAATCGATATTTTAGGTGCCCAAAGTCGATATCTGAAATTCAGGCCCAAAACACCCGAAAATTCTATATTTTGGGGTCCCAGAAGCGATCTGTACATGCCTACTCTGTATTAGAGTATTTTCAAAATACCGGCCCAAAACATACTGAAAATCGATCTTTTAGGTGCCCAAAAGTCGATATGTGAATGCATATTCTGTACCCGTTTATATCTTAAATTCAGGCTCGAAACACCCGAAAATTCGATATTTTGGGGTCCCAGAAACGATCTGTACATGCCTACTCAGATACAGGCCCAAAACATG
Source organism: Petrolisthes cinctipes (assembly GCA_033782935.1). Classification (NCBI taxonomy): domain Eukaryota; kingdom Metazoa; phylum Arthropoda; class Malacostraca; order Decapoda; family Porcellanidae; genus Petrolisthes; species Petrolisthes cinctipes. The sequence goes on from JAWQEG010000060.1 coordinate 62,879, forward strand.
CTGAAAATTGATATTTTAGGTGCCCAAAGTCAATATGTGTACGCATCTTGTGCACCCGTTTTATTCCAAATTCAATCTCAAAACACCCGAAAATTCGATATTTTTGGGTCCCACAAGCGATCTGTACATGTCTACTCAGTGCTAGAATTTTTTCAAAATATAGGCTCAAAACATGCTAAAAATCGATATTTTAAGTGTCCAAAGTCGATATGTGCATGCATCTTCTGTACCCGTTTATATCTCAAATTCAGGCTCAAAACACCCGAAAATTCGGTATTTTTGGGTCTTACAAGCGATCTGTACATGCCTACTCCTAGTTAGAATGTTTTCAAGATACAGACCCAAACCATGCTCAAAATCGATATATTAGGTGCCCAAAAGTCGATATGTGCATGCATCTTCGGAACCCGTTTATATCTCAAATTCAACCTCAAAACTCCCGAGAATTCGTTATTTTTGGGTCCGAGAATTGATCTGTACATGCCTACTCCTTGTTAGAGTATTTTCAAAATAGAGGCCCAAAACATACTAAAAATCAATCTTTTAGGTGCACAAAAGTCAATATGTGTATGCATCTTCTGCACCCGTTTATATCTCAAATTCAGGCTCAAAACACCCGAAAATTCGATATTTTGGGGTCCCATAAGCGATCTGTACATGCCTTCTCAGTGCTAGAATATTTTCAAAAAATAGGCCCAAAACATGCTAAAAATCGATGTTTTAGGTGCCCAAAGTCGATATCTGAAATTCAGGCCCAAAACACCCGAAAATTCTATATTTTGGGGTCCCAGAAGCGATCTGTACATGCCTACTCTGTATTAGAGTATTTTCAAAATACCGGCCCAAAACTTACTGAAAATCGATCTTTTAGGTGCCCAAAAGTCGATATGTGAATGCATATTCTGTACCCGTTTATATCTTAAATTCAGGCTCGAAGCACCCGAAAATTCGATATTTTGGGGTCCCAGAAACGATCTGTACATGCCTACTCAGATACAGGCCCAAAACATGCTGAAAATCGATATTTTAGGTGCCCAAAGTCAATATGTGTACGCATCTTCTGCACCCGTTTTATTCCAAATTCAACCTCAAAACACCCGAAAATTCGATATTTTTGGGTCCCACAAGCGATCTGTACATGTCTACTCAGTGCTAGAATTTTTTCAAAATATAGGCTCAAAACATGCTAAAAATCGATATTTTAAGTGTCCAAACTCGATATGTGCATGCATCTTCTGTACCCGTTTATATCTCAAATTCAGGCTCAAAACACCCGAAAATTCGGTATTTTTGGGTCCTACAAGCGATCTGTACATGCCTACTCCTAGTTAGAATGTTTTCAAGATACAGACCCAAAACATGCTCAAAATCGATATATTAGGTGCCCAAAAGTCGATATGTGCATGCATCTTCGGAACCCGTTTATATCTCAAATTCAACCTCAAAACACCCGAGAATTCGTTATTTTTGGGTCCGAGAAGCGATCTGTACATGCCTACTCCGTGTTAGAGTATTTTCAAAATAGAGTTCCAAAACATACTAAAAATCGATCTTTTAGGTGCACAAAAGTCAATATGTGTATGCATCTTCTGCACCCGTTTATATCCCAAATTCTACCTCAAAACAACCGAAAATTCGATATTTTTGGGTCCCAGAAGCGATCTGTACATGCCTACTCAGTGCTAGAATGTTTTCAAAATATAGGCTCAAAACATGCTAAAAATCGATATTTTAAGTGTCCAAACTCGATATGTGCATGCATCTTCTGTACCCGTTTATATCTCAAATTCAGGCTCAAAACACCCGAAAATTCGGTATTTTTGGGTCCTACAAGCGATCTGTACATGCCTACTCCTAGTTAGAATGTTTTCAAGATACAGACCCAAAACATGCTCAAAATCGATATATTAGGTGCCCAAAAGTCGATATGTGCATGCATCTTCGGAACCCGTTTATATCTCAAATTCAACCTCAAAACACCCGAGAATTCGTTATTTTTGGGTCCGAGAAGCGATCTGTACATGCCTACTCCGTGTTAGAGTATTTTCAAAATAGAGTTCCAAAACATACTAAAAATCGATCTTTTAGGTGTACAAAAGTCAATATGTGTATGCATCTTCTGCACCCGTTTATATCCCAAATTCTACCTCAAAACAACCGAAAATTCGATATTTTTGGGTCCCAGAAGCGATCTGTACATGCCTACTCAGTGCTAGAATGTTTTCAAAATATAGGCTCAAAACATGCTAAAAATCGATATTTTAAGTGTCCAAAGTCGATATGTGCATGCATCTTCTGTACCCGTTTATATCTCAAATTCAGGCTCAAAACACCCGAAAATTCGGTATATTTGGGTCCTAGAAGCGATCTATACATGCCTACTCCTAGTTAGAATATTTTCAAGATAGAGACCAAAAACATGCTCAAAATCGATATTTTAGGTGCCCAAATGTCGATATGTGCATGCTTCTTCTGTACCCGTTTATATCTCAAATTCAGTCTCAAAAAACCCGAAAATTCGATATTTTGGGGTCCCAGAAGCGATCTCTACATGCCTACTCAGTGCTAGAATATTTTCAAAATATAGGCCCAAAACATGCTAAACATCGATATTTTACTGTAGGTGCCCAAAGTCGATATCTTAAATTCAGGCCCAGAACACCCAAAAATTCGATATTTTGGGGTCCCAGAAGCGATCTGTACATGCCTACTCGGTGTTAGAGTATTTTCAAAATACAGGCCCAAAACATACTGAAAATCGATCTTTTTGGTGCCCAAAAGTCGATATGTGCATGAGTCTTCTGTACCCGTTTATATCTCAAATTCAGGCTCCAAATATCCGAAAATTCGATATTTTGGGGTCCCAGAAGCGATCTGTACATGCCTACTCAGTTGCAGGCCCAAAACATGCTGAAAATTGATATTTTAGGTGCACAAAGTCAATACGTGTATGCATCTTCTGCACCCGTTTGTATCCCTAATTCAACCTCAAAACACCCAAAAATTCGATATTTTTGTGTCCAAGAAACGATCTGTACATGCCTACTCAGTGCTAGAATGTTTTCAAAATTTAGGCTCAAAACATGCAAAAAATCGATATTTTAAGGTTCCAAAGTCGATATGTGCATGCATCTTCTGTACCCGTTTATATCTCAAATTCAGGCTCAAAACACCCGAAAATTGGGTATTTTTGGGTCCTAGAAGCAATCTGTACATGCCTACTCCTAGTTAGAATGTTTTCAAGATACAGACCCAAAACATGCTCAAAATCGATATATTAGGTGCCCAAAAGTCGATATGTGCATGCATCTTCGGAACCCGTTTATATCTCAAATTCAACCTCAAAACACCCGAGAATTCGTTATTTTTGGGTCCGAGAAGCGATCTGTACATGCCTACTCCTTGTTAGAGTATTTTCAAAATAGAGGCCCAAAACATACTAAAAATCGATCTTTTAGGTGCACAAAAGTCAATATGTGTATGCATCTTCTGCACCCGTTTATATCTCAAATTCAGGCTCAAAACACCCGAAAATTCGATATTTTGGGGTCCCATAAGCGATCTGTACATGCCTTCTCAGTGCTAGAATATTTTCAAAAAATAGGCCCAAAACATGCTAAAAATCGATATTTTAGGTGCCAAAAGTCGATATCTGAAATTCAGGCCCAAAACACCCGAAAATTCTATATTTTGGGGTCCCAGAAGCGATCTGTACATGCCTACTCTGTATTAGAGTATTTTCAAAATACTGGCCCAAAACATACTGAAAATCGATCTTTTAGGTGCCCAAAAGTCGATATGTGAATGCATATTCTGTACCCGTTTATATCTTAAATTCAGGCTCCAAGCACCCGAAAATTCGATATTTTGGGGTCCCAGAAACGATCTGTACATGCCTACTCAGATACAGGCCCAAAACATGCTGAAAATCGATATTTTAGGTGCCCAAAGTCAATATGTGTACGCATCTTCTGCACCCGTTTTATTCCAAATTCAACCTCAAAACACCCGAAAATTCGATATTTTTGGGTCCCACAAGCGATCTGTACACGTCTACTCAGTGCTAGAATTTTTTCAAAATATAGGCTCAAAACATGCTAAAAATCGATATTTTAAGTGTCCAAAGTCGATATGTGCATGCATCTTCTGTACCCGTTTATATCTCAAATTCAGGCTCAAAACACCCGAAAATTCGGTATTTTTGGGTCCTACAAGCGATCTGTACATGCCTACTCCTAGTTAGAATGTTTTCAAGATACAGACCCAAAACATGCTCAAAATCGATATATTAGGTGCCCAAAAGTCGATATGTGCATGCATCTTCGGAACCCGTTTATATCTCAAATTCAACCTCAAAACACCCGAGAATTCGTTATTTTTGGGTCCGAGAAGCGATCTGTACATGCCTACTCCGTGTTAGAGTATTTTCAAAATAGAGGCCCAAAACATACTAAAAATCGATCTTTTAGGTGCACAAAATTCAATATGTGTATGCATCTTCTGCACCCGTTTATATCCCAAATTCTACCTCAAAACAACCGAAAATTCGATATTTTTGGGTCCCAGAAGCGATCTGTACATGCCTACTCAGTGCTAGAATGTTTTCAAAATATAGGCTCAAAACATGCTAAAAATCGATATTTTAAGTGTCCAAAGTCGATATGTGCATGCATCTTCTGTACCCGTTTATATCTCAAATTCAGGCTCAAAACACCCGAAAATTCTATATATTTGGGTCCTAGAAGCGATCTATACATGCCTACTCCTAGTTATAATATTTTCAAGATAGAGACCAAAAACATGCTCAAAATCGATATTTTAGGTGCCCAAATGTCGATATGTGCATGCATCTTCTGTACCCGTTTATATCTCAAATTCAGGCTCAAAAAACCCGAAAATTCGATATTTTGGGGTCCCAGAAGCGATCTCTACATGCCTACTCAGTGCTAGAATATTTTCAAAGTATAGGCCCAAAACATGCTAAACATCGATATTTTACTGTAGGTGCCCAAAGTCGATATCTTAAATTCAGGCCCAGAACACCCAAAAATTCGATATTTTGGGGTCCCAGAAGCGATCTGTACATGCCTACTCGGTGTTAGAGTATTTTCAAAATACCGGCCCAAAACATACTGAAAATCGATCTTTTAGGTGCCCAAAAGTCGATATGTGAATGCATATTCTGTACCCGTTTATATCTTAAATTCAGGCTCGAAGCACCCGGAAATTCGATATTTTGGGGTCCCAGAAACGATCTGTACATGCCTACTCAGATACAGGCCCAAAACATGCTGAAAATCGATATTTTAGGTGCCCAAAGTCAATATGTGTATGCATCTTCTGCACCCGTTTTATTCCAAATTCAACCTCAAAACACCCGAAAATTCGACATGTTTGGGTCCCACAAGCGATCTGTACATGCCTACTCAGTGCTAGAATTTTTTCAAAATATAGGCTCAAAACATGCTAAAAATCGATATTTTAAGTGTCCAAAGTCGATATGTGCATGCATCTTCTGTACCTGTTTATATCTCAAATTCAGGCTCAAAACACCTGAAAATTCGGTATTTTTGGGTCCTAGAAGCGATCTGTACATGCCTAATCCTAGTTAGAATGTTTTCAAGATACAGACCCAAAACATGCTCAAAATCGATATTTTAGGTGCCCAAAAGTCGATTTGTGCATGCATCTTCAGTAAGCGTTTATATCTCAAATTCAGGCTCTTAACACCCGAAAATTCGATATTTTGGGGTCCCAGAAGCGATCAGTACATGCCTACTCCGTGTTAGAGAATTTTCAATTTACAGGCCCGAAACATGCTGAAAATCGATATTTTAGGTGCCCAAAGACAATATGTGCATGCATCTTCTGTACCAGATTATATCTGAAATTCAGGCTCAAAACACCCGAAAATTCGATATTTTGGGGTCCCAGAAGCGATCTGTACATGCCTACTCAGTGCTAGAATATTTTCATAATATAGGCCCAAAACATGCTAAAAATCGATATTTTGTTGGTGGGTGGTGTAGCCACCAACTATAAGTTGTGCTGCTACCTAAAGAAGGCTCCTGTGTAAGGGCCACTGTCAGGGTTTCTCCACTACACTTCTCAGCCTTAGGAGCTAGTGTCTATAACTCTCTTTAAGAAGTTTTATTGTCTATAACTCTCTTTAAGAAGTGCTCAAGGAAGAGAGAGATGCGGTGAATAGTTCCTTATGATTTAATGTCAAAAATTAGTTAACAGTATATACAATTCTCTGCATACTTGACGTTAACAAAGCTAAGAGTATTTTGTTATGGTATTAAATGTTTAATACATATGTTGTATACATGAAATTTTGCAAGAGTATGCAGACAATGATATTACACAAAATGGCAAAGAGAATATGCTGAAAGAAATTGCATAGGCTATCTGCATGAAGGAATGTAATGGTAAATGAATCCCAATACAGGGCTGGTAGCTAATTAGAGAATGGTTACACACTCAATCAAAGAAAATCGACCTATTTTATGGTACACTACAATACTCCCCCCCTAGTTTCGAGGAAGGAGGAACGATACTCTTGTGTGTCGTAGTTTGTTGTTTCCAGCATGTGTTGGAGGAACAGTCACTTGCACTGCTTGCAGTATCTGGTCCGGATTTAGGATATAAGCAGGCTTGACCCGGTCTACGGCCACATCTTCTTGAGAACCATGTTTGTCGATGGTGAAGTTCTTCCTCGTCCTGCGAACTACTTGGAAGGGGCCCTGATATGGCTGCTGAAGGGGCCTTTTGACTGCATCGACTCTAACAATGACGTGTGTGCAGGCTTCCAGGTCCTGGTGAACGAAGGTCTTCGAGTTGGACGTACGAGGCTGCACTGGCTGGAGGCACTTCATGCTATTTTTCAGGTGTGTTGCAAAGTCCTGAACGCTGCAAGGCTCGGGGTCTGGTGTGGCAGAGAGAAGCTCACCTGGGAGCCTGAGCGTAGAGCCATATACAAGCTCAGCAGAGGAGTTGTGCAGATCCGTTTTGAGTGAAGTTCTGATGCCAAGGAGGACAAGAGGTAGTGCTATTGACCAATCTTCTCTCTGGGCTGAAGCTGCCAGGGAAGATTTCAGCTGGCAGTGGAATCGTTCGACCGTTCCGTTGGCCTGTGGGTGATAGCTGGCGGTCCTGTATCGGCGGATGCCAAGGAGTATCATGACCTTATTCCACACAACTGACTCAAACTGACCACCTCGGTCAGAAGTAAGGCTTAGAGGCACACCAAACCTGGACACCCATGTAGCGATGAAGGCACGTGCAACCGTATCCGTGGTGATGTCGGTGAGAGGTACTGCCTCAGGCCAGCGTGTGAAGCGGTCCACACAGGTGAGTAAATATCGATAGCCATTGGAGTACGGAAGTGGGCCAACGAGGTCTATGTGGACATGGTCAAATCTCTCGGTGACTGGCGTAAAGGTGGCTGCAGGAGAGTGTGTATGGCGTGTGACCTTGGAAGCTTGACAGCGTATACATGTGCGTGCCCAGTGTCTGACGTCTTTATTTATGCCCTCCCATATGAAGCGGGAAGACATCATCTGGTGCGAGGCACGGATTCCAGGGTGTGAGAGGTCATGTAATTTCTTGAAGAGCTGGTGTCGATGTTTCTCTTGTATGTATGGATGGAGAGTGTCGGTGGAGGTGACAGCGTACAGTGTGACCTGGGTGTCTGGAAGTGTAATCTTCTTCATCTGTAGTGCAGGGTTATCCAACAGTCGCTGTAGCTCAGCGTCACCGACTTGATCAGCAGCAATGGTGGCATAGTCGATGGGAGAAGATTTTACAATACTGATGTTTCGAGAGAGGGCATCAGCTGGGGCATTGTCGGCACCTTTGACGTATCGTATATCCGTGGTAAACTGGGCAATGTAGTCCATGTGGCGCATTTGTCGTGGGGTGTAAGATTCCTTATTTCTGAGGAATGCTGTAGTGAGTGGCTTGTGGTCAGTGTAGATGTGGAAACTGCGTCCCTCGATGAAGTAGCGAAAACGCTTGACAGCTTTGAAGATGGCAAGTAGCTCCCTGTCATAGGCGCTATATTTCGACTCTGCCGAGGTGAGTTTCTTGGAAAAGAAGGCAATTGGCTTCCAGTATGTACCGACACGCTGTTGTAGGACGGCACCAACACCAATGTTTGAGGCGTCTGTAGCAATTGAAGTTTCTGCGTCTGGTGCAGGGAAAGAGAGCGTGGCAGCGTCGCTGAGGGCCTGTTTTGTTGAGAGGAAGGCCGCTTCCACTTCTTCAGTCCAGACGAGGGTAACAGATTGACCTCTCTTGCAAGGTTTAATCATGGCATACAATGGTCGTAGCAGGAGTGAGCAGTGTGGAATGAAGCGGTTATAGTAATTAACCATCCCAAGGAACTCCTTGAGCTGGCGTTGGGTAGATGGCCTGGGAAACTGCTGGATGGACTCGCACTTTGAGGGAAGTGGAGCAATGCCTGCTGGAGAGACTGTGACCTAGGAACTCAAGGGATGTCACACCAAGTTCGGATTTGTCTGTGTTGATTTGGATGCCATAATCTTGCAGTCTCTGAAGGACTTGGCGGAGGTGTTGTTTGTGGCTGGCTTCATCAGGACTAGCAATGAGAAGGTCATCTGTGTAGGCAAAACAGTAGGGTAGACCTCGAAGGACCTCATCTATGAAGCGTTGAAACGTTTGTGCCGCGTTCTGCAATCCAAAGGGCATCCGGACGTATTCAAACATGCCAAAAGGTATGATAATGGCCGTCTTCGGGATGTCAGTGGGATGGACTGGAATCTGATGAAATGCTTTGACGAGGTCGATCCGAGAGAAGATAGTGGAACCTGAGAGTTGGGAAGTGAACTCTTGAATGTTGGGCACAGGATATCAATCTTCCACGGTGCGTGAATTGAGGGCACGGTAGTCACCACAAGGTCGTATGTCTCCGGTCTTCTTAGGAACAATGTGAAGAGCCGACGACCAGTTGCTGCTGCTGGGCCATATAATGCCTTTACTCATCAGAGATTCGAACTCGGCTTTGGCTTTCTTATAACGCTCAGGGGCTAAGCGTCGGGCCTTGGCATGCACTGGGGGTCCGGTAGTCTCTATATGATGAGTCACGTGATGCTTGGCAGGTATGCTGGATGAGTAGGGTTGTGTCAGCATAGGGAATGACTCGAGGAGGTCAGCAAACTTGTGGTCATGGTTGATAGCAGACAGGTGTGTGCTGTCACCAGGTGCTGGCTGTGCATTTGTAAAGATATCTGTGAGTGGGTCGACCAATTTTTGTCCTCTTACGTCTACCATCAGGTTGAAGTGACGGAGAAAATCAGCACCAAGGATGGCTTGTGACACTGCTCCTACGTAGAATGTCCATTGAAAAGAGCGGCGAAGGTTCAGATCCAGATGCACTGTTTGCCGCGAGTATACAGGTATCTTGGTACCATTAGCAGCATAGAGATGCAGAGAAGGAGGTAGCGACCGCTGGCTGGCTGTAGCAGGGAGGACACTTACGTCGGCACCGGTGTCTACCAGGAACTTGGTATGGGGCCGGCGATCAAAGATGTGGAGCAGCGTAGACTGAGTATGGCAAACATTATGCTGCGTTAATGTTCGTCGTTGTTGTTTGACGCCATGTAGCTGCAGAGCTTTTCACACTTGAGAGCCTTATCCCTAAACCTGCGATGGTAGTAGTAGAAGTTTGAAGTGCTCCTTGAACGTGACCGCTGGTGTTGGCGGAGTCGAGGGTCGGGAACTTGGGTGGTTGTTGATTTGTTTCTTCAGGTTGCTGACTTCCATTGCAAGCTGGGAAATTAGATTGGCGAGCTGGGCAATTTGGGAATTTTCTTGGTTGCAGAAAGCAGGGGCTCTCATGGCTACTGCAGTGGCAGTGTGGTTGCCTGAGTTTGAGAGATCCTCAGTAGACATACTGGTCAGTGAACTCAGGGTGTAAATGCTGACGAGGGTTACCTGATATCACGGCAGCTGCGTTAGTCAGGTTATATCAGTATGCTGCTGAATACACTGGCACTGTAATTCACACACAAGGCACTAATAATAAAGGACAATACACTGTCCAGAGTGAAACACTGTAATCCAGGGTGAGGCACTGTAATCCAAGGTGAAGCACTGTAATCCAAAGTGAAGCACTGTAATCCAAGGTGAAGCACTGTAATCCAAGGTGAAGCACTGTAATCCAGGTGAAGCACTGTAATCCAAGGTTAAGCACTGTAATCCAAGGTGAAGCACTGTTGCTGGTAGCTAGACTGCCGCGAGTACCAGTGGTGTATAGGTGTTGGATGGCAGGCAGCAACGGCATAGTTGGAGGCTTACAGATGGCTGCTGTGGACTGGTGATGCCTCAGGGTTCGCAGCGATAATGTAGATAGGATGGACAGTGTCACTGTGGCAGGAGCAACAGCTGCACAGGAGAGGTAGCAACTCAAGTCACCTCTTGATGGTGACTGCAGGGCAAAGGCGTTCTTGTAGACTATTGGAGGGTAGCGGCAGCACTCCAGGTCACTACTTGATAGTGACTGCAGGGCAAAGGCGTTCTTGTAGACTGCAGCTTGATCCACTCTTGTTGGCGATCGCGGCAGTTGCACTCTCCGGGGGTCACCACTTGTTGGTGACGGCTGCAATATCCGGGGGTCACCACTTGGTGACGGCTGCAATCTCCGGGGATCACCACTTGTTGGTGGGTGGTGTAGCCACCAACTATAAGTTGTGCTGCTACCTAAAGAAGGCTCCTGTGTAAGGGCCACTGTCAGGGTTTTTCCACTACACTTCTCAGCCTTAGGAGCTAGTGTCTATAACTCTCTTTAAGAAGTGTTAGTGTCTATAACTCTCTTTAAGAAGTGCTCAAGGAAGAGAGAGATGCGGTGAATAGTTCCTTATGATTTAATGTCAAAAATTAGTTACAGTATATACAATTCTATGCGTACTTGACGTTAACAAAGCTAAGAGTATTTGGTTATGGTATTAAATGTATAATACATATGTTGTATACATGAAATTTTGCAAGAGTATGCAGACAATGATATTACACAAAATGGCAAAGAGAATATGCTGAAAGAAAATGCATAGGCTATCTGCATGAAGGAATGTAATGGTAAATGAATCACAATACAGGGCTGGTAGGTAATTAGAGAATGGTTACACACTCAATCAAAGAAAATTGTCCTATTTTATGGTACACTGCAATTTTAGGTGCCCAAAGTCGATATCTCAAATTAAGGCTCAAAACACCCGAAAATTCGATAATTTGGGGTCCCAGAAGCGTTTTGTACATGCCTACTCCGTGTTAGAGTATTTTCAAAATACAGGCCCAAAACATGCTGAAAATCGATATTTTAGGTGCCCAAAGTCAATATGTGTATGCATCTTCTGCACCTGTTTATATCCCAAATTCAACCTCAAAATACCCGAAAATTCGATATTTTTTGGTCCCAATAGCGATTTGTAAATGCCTACTCCGTGCTAGAACGTTTTCAAAATATAGGCTCAAAACATGCTAAAAATCGATAATTTAAGTGTCCAAAGTCGATATGTGCATGCATCTTCAGTACCCGTTTATATCTCAAATTCAGGCTCAAAACACCCGAAAATTCGATATTTTGGGGTCCCAGAAGCGATCAGTACATGCCTACTCCGTCTTAGAGTATTTTCATAATACAGGCCCAAAACATGCTGAAAATCGATTTTTTATGTGTCCAAAGTCAATATGTGCATGCATCTTCTGTACCCGTTTATATGTCAAATTCAGGCTCAAAAAACCCGAAAATTCGATATTTTGGGGTCCCAGAAGCGATCTGTACATGCCTACTCAGTGCTAGAATACTTTCAAATTATAGGCCTAAAACATGCTAAAAATCGATATTTTAGGTGCCCAAAGTCGATATCTCAAATTCAGGCCCAAAATACCCGAAAATTCTATATTTTGGTGTCCCAGAAGCGATCTGTACATGCCTACTCTGTATTAGAGTATTTTCAAAATACAGGCCCAAAACATACTGAAAATCGATCTTTTAGGTGCCCAAAAGTCGATATGTGAATGCATATTCTGTACCCGTTTATATCTTAAATTCAGGCTCCAAACACCCGAAAATTCGATATTTTTGGGTCCCAGAAACGATCTGTACATGCCTACTCAGATACAGGCCCAAAACATGCTAAAAATCGATATTTTAGGTGCCCAAATTCAATATGTGTATGCATCTTCTGCACCCGTTTATATTCCAAATTCAACCTCAAAACACCCGAAAATTCGATATTTTTGGGTCCCACAAGCGATCTGTACATGCCTACTCAGTGCTAGAATTTTTTCAAAATATAGGCTCAAAAACATGCTAAAAATCGATATTTTAAGTGTCCAAAGTCGATATGTGCATGCATCTTCTGTACCCGTTTATATCTCAAATTCAGGCTCAAAACACCCGAAAATTCGGTATTTTTGGGTCTTACAAGCGATCTGTACTAGCTTACTCCTAGTTAGAATGTTTTCAAGATACAGACCCAAAACATGCTCAAAATCGATATATTAGGTGCCCAAAAGTCGATATGTGCATGCATCTTCTGTACTAGTTTATATTTCAAATTAAGACTCAAAACACCCGAAAATTCGATAATTTGGGGTCCCAGAAGCGTTTTGTACATGCCTACTCCGTGTTAGAGTATTTTCAAAATACAGGCCCAAAACATGCTGAAAATCGATATTTTAGGTGCCCAAAGTCAATATGTGTATGCATCTTCTGCACCTGTTTATATCCCAAATTCAACCTCAAAACAACAGAAAATTGTATATTTTTGGGTCCCAGAAGAGATCTGTACATGCCTACTCAGTGCTAGAATGTTTTCAAAATATAGGCTCAAAACATGCTAAAAATCGATATTTTAAGTGTCCAAAGTCGATATGTGCATGCATCTTCTGTACCCGTTTATATCTCAAATTCAGGCTCAAAACACCCGAAAATTCGGTATTTTTGGGTCCTAGAAGCGATCTATACATGCCTACTCCTAGTTAGAATGTTTTCAAGATACAGACCAAAAACATGCTCAAAATCGATATTTTAGGTGCCCAAAAGTCGATATGTGCATGCATCTTCAGTACCCGTTTATATCTCAAATTCAGGCTCAAAACACCCGAAAATTCGATATTTTGGGGTCCCAGAAGCGATCAGTACATGCCTACTCCGTGTTAGAGTATTTTCAAAATAAAGGCCCAAAACATAATGAAAATCGATATTTTATGTGCCCAAAGTCAATATGTGCATGCATCTTGTGTACTAGTTTATATTTCAAATTAAGGCTCAAAACACCCAAAAATTCGATAATTTGGGGTCCCAGAAGCGTTTTGTACATGCCTACTCCGTGTTAGAGTATTTTCAAAATAAAGGCCCAAAACATGCTGAAAATCGATATTTTAGGTGCCCAAAGTCAATATGTGTATGCATCTTCTGCACCTGTTTATATCCCAAATTCAACCTCAAAATACCCGAAAATTCGATATTTTTGGGTCCCAGAAGCGATCTGTAAATGCCTGCTCCGTGCTAGAACGTTTTCAAGATATAGGCTCAAAACATGCTAAAAATCGATATTTTAAGTGTCCAAAGTCGATATGTGCATGCATCTTCAGTACCAGTTTATATCTCAAATTCAGGCTCAAAACACCCGAAAATTCGATATTTTGGGGTCCCAGAAGCGATCAGTACATGCCTACTCCGTGTTAGAGTATTTTCATAATACAGGCCTAAAACATGCTGAAAATCGATCTTTTAGGTGCCCAAAGTCAATATGTGCATGCATCTTCTGTACCCGTTTATATCTCAAATTCAGGCTCAAAAAACCCGGAAATTCGATATTTTGGGGTCCCAGAAGCGATCTGTACATGCCTACTCAGTGTTATAATATTTTCAAAATATAGGCCCAAAACATGCTAAAAATCGATACTTTAGGTGACCAAAGTCGATATCTCAAATTCAGGCACAAAACACCCGAAAATTCGATATTTTGGGGTCCCAGAAGCGATCTGTACACGCCTACTCAAATCCAAGCCGAAAACATGCTGAAAATCGATATTTTTGGTGCCCAAAGTCAATATGTGTATGCTTCTTCTATACCCGTTTATATCTCAAATTCAATCTCCAAACACCCAAAAATTCGATATTTTGGGGTCCCAGAAGCGATCTGTACATGCCTACTCAGTACTAGATTGTTTTCAAAATATAGGCTCAAAACATGCTAAAATCGATATTTTAAGTGTCCAAAGTCAATATGTGCATGCATCTTCTGTAACCGTTTATATCTCAAATTCAGGCTCAAAACACCCGAAAATTCGGTATTTTTGGGTCCTAGAAGCGATCTATGCATGCCTACTCCTAGTTAGAATGTTTTCAAGATACAGACCCAAAACATGCTCAAAATCGATATTTTAGGTACCCAAAAGTCGATATGTGCATGCATCTTCAGTACGCGTTTATATCTCAAATTCAGGCTCCAAACACCCGAAAATTCGATATTTTGGGGTCCCAGAAGCGATCAGTACATGCCTACTCCGTGTTAGAGAATTTTCAATTTACAGGCCCGAAACATGCTGAAAATCGATATTTTATGTGCCCAAAGTCAATATGTGCATGCATCTTCTGTACTAGTTTATATTTCAAATTAAGACTCAAAACACCCGAAAATTCGATAATTTGGGGTCCCAGAAGCGTTTTGTACATGCCTACTCCGTGTTAGAGTATTTTCAAAATACAGGCCCAAAACATGCTGAAAATCGATATTTTAGGTGCCCAAAGTCAATATGTGTATGCATCTTCTGCACCTGTTTATATCCCAAATTCAACCTCAAAACAACAGAAAATTGTATATTTTTGGGTCCCAGAAGAGATCTGTACATGCCTACTCAGTGCTAGAATGTTTTCAAAATATAGGCTCAAAACATGCTAAAAATCGATATTTTAAGTGTCCAAAGTCGATATGTGCATGCATCTTCTGTACCCGTTTATATCTCAAATTCAGGCTCAAAACACCCGAAAATTCGGTATTTTTGGGTCCTAGAAGCGATCTATACATGCCTACTCCTAGTTAGAATGTTTTCAAGATACAGACCAAAAACATGCTCAAAATCGATATTTTAGGTGCCCAAAAGTCGATATGTGCATGCATCTTCAGTACCCGTTTATATCTCAAATTCAGGCTCAAAACACCCGAAAATTCGATATTTTGGGGTCCCAGAAGTGATCAGTACATGCCTACTCCGTGTTAGAGTATTTTCAAAATAAAGGCCCAAAACATACTGAAAATCGATATTTTATGTGCCCAAAGTCAATATGTGCATGCATCTTGTGTACTAGTTTATATTTTAAATTAAGGCTCAAAACACCCAAAAATTCGATAATTTGGGGTCCCAGAAGCGTTTTGTACATGCCTACTCCGTGTTAGAGTATTTTCAAAATACAGGCCCAAAACATGCTGAAAATCGATATTTTAGGTGCCCAAAGTCAATATGTGTATGCATCTTCTGCACCTGTTTATATCCCAAATTCAACCTCAAAATACCCGAAAATTCGATATTTTTGGGTCCCAGAAGCGATCTGTAAATGCCTGCTCCGTGCTAGAACGTTTTCAAAATATAGGCTCAAAACATGCTAAAAATCGATATTTTAAGTGTCCAAAGTCGATATGTGCATGCATCTTCAGTACCAGTTTATATCTCAAATTCAGGCTCAAAACACCCGAAAATTCGATATTTTGGGGTCCCAGAAGCGATCAGTACATGCCTACTCCGTGTTAGAGTATTTTCATAATACAGGCCTAAAACATGCTGAAAATCGATCTTTTAGGTGCCGAAAGTCAATATGTGCATGCATCTTCTGTACCCGTTTATATCTCAAATTCAGGCTCAAAAAACCCGGAAATTCGATATTTTGGGGTCCGAGAAGCGATCTGTACATGCCTACTCAGTGTTATAATATTTTCAAAATATAGGCCCAAAACATGCTAAAAATCGATACTTTAGGTGCCCAAAGTCGATATCTCAAATTCAGGCACAAAACACCCGAAAATTCGATATTTTGGGGTCCCAGAAGCGATCTGTACACGCCTACTCAAATCCAAGCCGAAAACATGCTGAAAATCGATATTTTTGGTGCCCAAAGTCAATACGTGTATGCTTCTTCTATACCCGTTTATATCTCAAATTCAATCTCCAAACACCCAAAAATTCGATATTTTGGGGTCCCAGAAGCGATCTGTACATGCCTACTCAGTACTAGATTGTTTTCAAAATATAGGCTCAAAACATGCTAAAATCGATATTTTAGGTGCCCAAAAGTCGATATGTGCATGCATCTTCAGTACGCGTTTATATCTCAAATTCAGGCTCAAAACACCCGAAAATTCGATATTTTGGGGTCCCAGAAGCGATCAGTACATGCCTACTCCGTGTTAGAGAATTTTCAATTTACAGGCCCGAAACATGCTAAAAATCGATATTTTATGTGCCCAAAGTCAATATGTGCATGCATCTTCTGTACTAGTTTATATTTCAAATTCAGGCTCAAAACACCCTAAAATTCGGTATTTTTGGGTACTAGAAGCGATCTATACATGCCTACTCCTAGTTAGAATGTTTTCAAGATACAGACCAAAAACATGCTCAAAATCGATATTTTAGGTGCCCAAATGTCGATATGTGCATGCATCTTCAGTACCCGTTTATATCTCAAATTCAGGCTCAAAAAACCCGAAAATTCGATATTTTGGGGTCCCAGAAGCGATCAGTACATGCCTACTCCGTGTTGGAGTATTTTCATAATACAGGCCTAAAACATGCTGAAAATCGATCATTTAGGTGCCCAAAGTCAATATGTGCATGCATCTTCTGTACCCGTTTATATCTCAAATTCAGGCTCAAAAAACCCAGGAAATTCGATATTTTGGGGTCCGAGAAGCGATCTGTACATGCCTACTCAGTGTTAGAATATTTTCAAAATATAGGCCCAAAACATGCTAAAAATCGATATTTTAGGTGCCCAAAGTCGATATCTCAAATTCAGGCACAAAACACCCGAAAATTCGATATTTTGGGGTCCCAGAAGCGATATGTCCACGCCTACTCAAATAGAGGCCGAAAACATGCTGAAAATCGATATTTTTTGTGCCCAAAGTCAATATGTGTATGGTTCTTATGTACCCGTTTATATCTCAAATTCAATCTCCAAACACCCGAAAATTCCATATTTTGGGGTCCCAGAAGCGATCTGTACATGCCTACTCAGTACTAGATTGTTTTCAAAATATAGGCTCAAAACTTGCTAAAAATCGATATTTTAAGTGTCCAAAGTCAATATGTGCATGCATCTTCTGTACCCGTTTATATCTCAAATTCAGGCTCAAAACCCGAAAATTCGGTATTTTTGGGTCCTAGAAGCGATCTATACATGCCTACTCCTAGTTAGAATGTTTTCAAGATACAGACCAAAAACATGCTCAAAAACGATATTTTAAGTGCCCAAATGTCGATATGTGCATGCATTTTCAGTACCCGTTTATATCTCAAATTCAGGCTCAAAACACCCGAAAATTCGATATTTTGGGGTCCCAGAAGCGATCAGTACATGATTACTCCGTGTTAGAGTATTTTCATAATACAGGGCCAAAACATGCTGAAAATCAATCTTTTAGGTGCCCAAAGTCAATATGTGCATGCATCTTCTGTACACGTTTATATCTCAAATTCATGCTCAAAAAACCCGAAAATTCGATATTTCGGGGTCCCAGAAAACGATCTGTACATGCCTACTCAGTGCTAGAATATTTTCAAAATATAGGCCCAAAACATGCTAAAAATCGATATTTTAGGTGCCCAAAGTCGTTATCTCAAATTCAGGCCCAGAACACCCGAAAATTCGATATTTTGGGGTCCCAAAAGCGATCTGTACATGCCTACTCCGTGTTAGAGTATTTTCAAAATACAGGCCCAAAACATACTGAAAATCGATCTTTTAGGTGCCCAAAAGTCGATATGTGCATGCATCTTCTGTACCCGTTTATATCTCAAATTCAGGCTCCAAATACCCGAAAATTCGATATTTTGGGGTCCCAGAAGCGATCTGTACATGCCTACTCAGATGCAGGCCCAAAACATGCTGAAAATTAATATTTTAGGTGCCCAAAGTCAATATGTGTATGCATCTTCTGCACCCGTTTATATCCCAAATTCAACCTCAAAACACCCAAAAATTCGATATTTTTGGGTCCCAGAAACGATCTGTACATGCCTACTCAGTTCTGGAATGTTTTCAAAATATAGGCTCAAAACATGCTAAAAATCGATATTTTAAGTGTCCAAAGTCAATATGTGCATGCATCTTCTGTACCCGTTTATATCTCAAATTCAGGCTCAAAACACCCGAAAATTCGGTATTTTTGGGTCCTAGAAGCGATCTATTCATGCCTACTCCTAGTTAGAATGTTTTCAAGATACAGACCAAAAACATGCTCAAAATCGATATTTTAGGTGCCCAAATGTCGATATGTGCATGCATCTTCAGTACCCGTTTATATCTCAAATTCAGGCTCAAAACACCCGAAAATTCGATATTTTGGGGTCCCAGAAGCGATCAGTACATGCCTACTCTGTGTTAGAGTATTTTCATAATACGGGCCCAAAACATGCTGAAAATCGATCTTTTAGGTGCCCAAAGTCAAAATGTGCATACATCTTCTGTACCCGTTTATATCTCAAATTCAGGCTCAAAACACCCGAAAATTCGATATTTTGGGGTCCCAGAAACGATCTGTACATGCCTACTCGTTGCTAGAATATTTTCAAAATATTGGCCCAAAACATGCTAAAAATCGATATTTTAGGTGCCCAAAGTCGATATCTCAAATTCATTCCCAAAACACCCGAAAATTCGATATTTTGGGGTCCCAGAAGCGATCTGTACATGCCTACTCTGTGTTAGAGTATTTTCAAAATACAGGCCCAAAACATACTGAAAATCGATATTTTAGGTGCCCAAAGTCAATATGTGTATGCTTATTCTGTACCCGTTTATATCTCAAATTCAATCTCCAAACACCCGAAAATTCGATATTTTGGGGTCCCAGAAGCGATCTGTACATGCCTACTCAGTACTAGAATGTTTTCAAAATATAGGCTCAAAACATGCAAAAAATCAATATTTTAAGTGTCCAAAGTCGATATGTGCAAGCATCTTCTGTACCCGTTTATATCTCAAATTCAGGCTCAAAACACCCGAAAATTCGGTATTTTTGGGTCCTAGAAGCGATCTATACATGCCTACTCCTAGTTAGAATGTTTTCAAGATACAGACCAAAAACATGCTCAAAATCGATATTTAAGGTGCCCAAATGTCGATATGTGCATGCATTTTCAGTACCCGTTTATATCTCAAGTTCAGGCTCAAAACACCCAAAAATTCAATATTTTGGGGTCCCAGAAGCGATCAGTACATGCCTACTCCGTGTTAGAGTATTTTCATAATACAGGCCCAAAACATGCTGAAAATCAATCTTTTAGGTGCCCAAAGTCAATATGTGCATGCATCTTCTGTACCCGTTTATATCTCAAATTCAGGCTCAAAAAACCCGAAAATTCGATATTTCGGGGTCCCAGAAAACGATCTGTACATGCCTACTCAGTGCTAGAATATTTTCAAAAAATAGGCCCAAAACATGCTAAAAATCGATATTTTAGGTGCCCAAAGTCGATATCTCAAATTCATTCCCAAAACACCCGAAAATTCGATATTTTGGGGTCCAAGAAGCGATCTGTACATGCCTACTCTGTGTTAGAGTATTTTCAAAATACAGGCCCAAAACATACTGAAAATCGATCTTTTAGGTGCCCAAAAGTCGATATGTGAATGCATATTCTGTACCCGTTTATATCTTAAATTCCGGCTCCAAACACCCGAAAATTCGATATTTTGGTGTCCCAGAAACGATCTGTACATGCCTACTCAGATACAGGCCCAAAACATGCTGAAAATCGATATTTTAAGTGTCCAAATTCGATATGTGCATGCATCTTCTGTACCCGTTTATATCTCAAATTCAGGCTCAAAACACCCGAATATTCGGTATTTTTGGGTCCCAGAAGCATTCTATACATGCCTACTCCTAATTAGAATGTTTTCAAAATACAGACCAAAAACATGCTCAAAATCGATATTTTAGGTGCCCAAATTCGATATCTCAAATTCAATCTCCAAACACCCGAAAATTCGATATTTTGGGGTCCCAGAAGCGATCTGTACATGCCTACTCAGTACTAGATTGTTTTCAAAATATAGGCTCAAAACACGCTAAAAATCGATATTTTAAGTGTCCAAAGTCAATATGTGCATGCATCTTCTGTACCCGTTTATATCTCAAATTCAGGCTCAAAACACCCGAAAATTCGGTATTTTTAGGTCCTAGAAGCGATCCAAACATGCCTACTCCTAGTTAGAATGTTTTCAAGATACAGATCAAAAACATGCTCAAAATCGATATTTTAGGTGCCCAAATGTCGATATGTGCTTGCATCTTCAGTACCCGTTTATATCTCAAATTCAGGCTCAAAACACCCGAAAATTCGATATTTTGGGGTCCCAGAAGCGATCAGTACATGCCTACTCCGTGTTAGAGTATTTTCATAATACAGGCCTAAAACATGCTAAAAATCGATATTTTAGGTGCCCAAAGTCGTTATCTCAAATTCAGGCCCATAAAACCCGAAAATTCGATATTTTGGGGTCCCAGAAGCGATCTGTACATGCCTACTACGTGTTAGAGTATTTTCAAAATACAGGCCCAAAAGATACTGAAAATCGATCTTTTAGTTACCAAAAAGTCGATATGTGCATGCATCTTCTGTAACCGTTTATATCTCAAATTCAGGCTCCAAATACCAGAAAATTCGATATTTTGGGGTCCCAGAAGCGATCTGTACATGCCTACTCAGATGCAGGCCCAAAACATGCTGAAAATTAATATTTTAGGTGGCCAAAGTTAATACGTGTATGCATCTTCTGCACCCGTTTATATCCCAAATTCAACCTCAAAACACCCAAAAATTCGATATTTTTGGGTCTCAGAAACAATCTGTACATGCCTACTCAATGCTAGAA
The DNA here is from genome assembly GCA_033782935.1 of Petrolisthes cinctipes. NCBI lineage: Eukaryota > Metazoa > Arthropoda > Malacostraca > Decapoda > Porcellanidae > Petrolisthes > Petrolisthes cinctipes. The sequence goes on from JAWQEG010000060.1 coordinate 84,009, forward strand.
TGTTTTCAAAATATAGGCTCAAAACATGCAAAAAATCGATATTTTAAGTGTCCAAAGTCGATATGTGCATGCATCTTCTGTACCAGTTTATATCTCAAATTCGGGCTCAAAACACACGAAAATTCGATATTTTGGGGGCCCAGAAGAGATCTGTACATGCCTACTCAGTGCTAGAATATTTTCATAATATAGGCCCAAAACATGCTAAAAATTGATATTTTAGGTGCTCAAAGTCGATATCTCAAATTCAGGCCCAAAACACCCGAAAATTCGATATTTCGGGGTCCCAGAAGCGATCTGTACATGCCTACTCCGTGTTAGAGTATTTTTAAAATACAGGCCCAAAACATACTGTAAATCGATCTTTTAGGTGCCCAAAAGTCGAAATGTGCAAGCATCTTCTGTACCCGCTTATATCTCAAATTCAGGCTCCAAACACCCGAAAATTCGATATTTTGGGGTCCCAGAAGCGATCTGTACATAACTACTCCGTGTTAGAGTATTTTCAAAATACAGGCCTAAAACATGCTGAAAATCGATATTTTAGGTGCCCAAAGTTAATATGTGTATGCATCTTCTGCACCCGTTTATATCTCAAATTCAGGCTCAAAACACCCGAAAATTCGATATTTTGGGGTCCCAGAAGCGATCAGTACATGCCTACTCCGTGTTAGAGTATTTTCATAATACAGGCCTAAAACATGCTAAAAATCGATATTTTAGGTGCCCAAAGTCGTTATCTCAAATTCAGGCCCAGAAAACCCGAAAATTCGATATTTTGGGGTCCCAGAAGCGATCTGTACATGCCTACTCTGTATTAGAGTATTTTCAAAATACTGGCCCAAAACATACTGAAAATCGATCTTTTAGGTGCCCAAAAGTCGATATGTGAATGCATATTCTGTACCCGTTTATATCTTAAATTCAGGCTCCAAGCACCCGAAAATTCGATATTTTGGGGTCCCAGAAGCGATCTGTACATGCCTACTCAGATGCAGGCCCAAAACATGCTGAAAATTAATATTTTAGGTGGCCAAAGTTAATACGTGTATGCATCTTCTGCACCCGTTTATATCCCAAATTCAACCTCAAAACATCCGATAATTCGATATTTTGGGGTCCCAGAAGCGATTTGTACATGCCTACTCTGTGTTAGAGTATTTTCAGATACAGGCCCAAAACATACTGAAAATCGATCTTTTAGGTGCCCAAAAGTCGATATGTGCATGCATCTTCTGTACCCGTTTATATCTCAAATTCAGGCTCCAAACACCCGAAAATTCGATATTTTGGGGTCCAAGAAACGATCTGTACATGCCTACTCCATGTTAGAGTATTTTCAAAATACAGGCCCAAACCATGCTGAAAATCGATATTCTAGGTTCCCAAAGTCAATATGTGCATGCATCTTCTGTACCCGTTTATATCTCAAATTCAGGCTCAAAACACCCGAAAATTTGATATTTTGGGGTCCCATAAGCGATTTGTACATGCCTACTCAGTGATAGAATATTTTCAAAAAATAGGCCCAAAACATGCTAAAAATCGATATTTTAGGTGCCCAAAGTCGATATCTCAAATTCAGGCCCAAAACACCCAAAAATTCGATATTTTTGGGTCTCACAAGCGATCTGTACATGCCTACTCAGTGCTAGAATTTTTTTTAAAAATATAGGCTCAAAACATGCTAAAAAATCAATATTTTAAGTGTCCAAAGTCGATATGTTCATGCATCTTCTGTACCCGTTTATATCTCAAATTCAGGCTCAAAACACCCGAAAATTCGGTATTTTTGGGTCCTAGAAGCGATCTATTCATGCCTACTCCTAGTTAGAATGTTTTCAAGATACAGACCCAAAACATGCTCAAAATCGATATTTTAGGTGCCCAAATGTCGATATGTGCATGCATCTTCAGTACCCGTTTATATCTCAAATTCAGGCTCAAGACACCCGAAAATTCGATATTTTGGGGTCCCAGAAGCGATCAGTACATGCCTACTCTGTGTTAGAGTATTTTCATAATACGGGCCCAAAACATGCTGAAAATCGATCTTTTAGGTGCCCAAAGTCAAAATGTGCATACATCTTCTGTACCCGTTTATATCTCAAATTCAGGCTCAAAACACCCGAAAATTCGATATTTTGGGGTCCCAGAAACGATCTGTACATGCCTACTCGTTGCTAGAATATTTTCAAAATATTGGCCCAAAACATGCTAAAAATCGATATTTTAGGTGCCCAAAGTCGATATCTCAAATTCAGGCACAAAACACCCGAAAATTCGATATTTTGGGGTCCCAGATGCGATCTGTACACGCCTACTCAAATACAGGCCGAAAACATGCTGAAAATCGATATTTTTGGTGTCCAAAGTCAATATGTGTATGCTTATTCTGTACCCGTTTATATCTCAAATTCAATCTCCAAACACCCGAAAATTCGATATTTTGGGGTCCCAGAAGCGATTTGTACATGCCTACTCAGTGCTAGAATATTTTCAAAAAATAGGCCCAAAACATGCTAAAAATCGATATTTTAGGTGCCCAAAGTCGATATCTCAAATTCAGGCCCAAAACACCCGAAAATTCGATATTTTTGGGTCTCACAAGCGATCTGTACATGCCTACTCAGTGCTAGAATTTTTTTTAAAAATATAGGCTCAAAACATGCTAAAAAATCAATATTTTAAGTGTCCAAAGTCGATATGTTCATGCATCTTCTGTACCCGTTTATATCTCAAATTCAGGCTCAAAACACCCGAAAATTCGGTATTTTTGGGTCCTAGAAGCGATCTATTCATGCCTACTCCTAGTTAGAATGTTTTCAAGATACAGACCAAAAACATGCTCAAAATCGATATTTTAGGTGCCCAAATGTCGATATGTGCATGCATCTTCAGTACCCGTTTATATCTCAAATTCAGGCTCAAGACACCCGAAAATTCGATATTTTGGGGTCCCAGAAGCGATCAGTACATGCCTACTCTGTGTTAGAGTATTTTCATAATACGGGCCCAAAACATGCTGAAAATTGATCTTTTAGGTGCCCAAAGTCAAAATGTGCATACATCTTCTGTACCCGTTTATATCTCAAATTCAGGCTCAAAACACCCGAAAATCCGATATTTTGGGGTCCCAGAAACGATCTGTACATGCCTACTCGTTGCTAGAATATTTTCAAAATATTGGCCCAAAACATGCTAAAAATCGATATTTTAGGTGCCCAAAGTCGATATCTCAAATTCAGGCACAAAACACCAGAAAATTCGATATTTTGGGGTCCCAGATGCGATCTGTACACGCCTACTCAAATACAGGCCGAAAACATGCTGAAAATCGATATTTTTGGTGTCCAAAGTCAATATGTGTATGCTTATTCTGTACCCGTTTATATCTCAAATTCAATCTCCAAACACCCGAAAATTCGATATTTTGGGGTCCCAGAAGCGATCTGTACATGCCTACTTAGTACTAGAATGTTTTCAAAATATAGGCTCAAAACATGCTAAAAATCGATATTTTAAGTGTCCAAAGTCGATATGTGCAAGCATCTTCTGTACCCGTTTATATCTCAAATTCAGGCTCAAAACACCCGAAAATTCGGTATTTTTGGGTCCTAGAAGCGATCTATACATGCCTACTCATAGTTAGAATGTTTTCAAGATACAGACCAAAAACATGCTCAAAATCGATATTTAAGGTGCCCAAATGTCGATATGTGCATGCATTTTCAGTACCCGTTTATATCTCAAGTTCAGGCTCAAAACACCCAAAAATTCGATATTTTGGGGTCCCAGAAGCGATCAGTACATGCCTACTCCGTGTTAGAGTATTTTCATAATACAGGCCCAAAACATGCTGAAAATCAATCTTTTAGGTGCCCAAAGTCAATATGTGCATGCATCTTCTGTACCCGTTTATATCTCAAATTCAGGCTCAAAAAACCCGAAAATTCGATATTTCGGGGTCCCAGAAAACGATCTGTACATGCCTACTCAGTGCTAGAATATTTTCAAAAAATAGGCCCAAAACATGCTAAAAATCGATATTTTAGGTGCCCAAAGTCGATATCTCAAATTCATTCCCAAAACATCCGAAAATTCGATATTTTGGGGTCCAAGAAGCGATCTGTACATGCCTACTCTGTGTTAGAGTATTTTCAAAATACAGGCCCAAAACATACTGAAAATCGATCTTTTAGGTGCCCAAAAGTCGATATGTGAATGCATATTCTGTACCCGTTTATATCTTAAATTCAGGCTCCAAACACCCGAAAATTCGATATTTTGGTGTCCCAGAAACGATCTGTACATGCCTACTCAGATACAGGCCCAAAACATGCTGAAAATCGATATTTTAGGTGCCAAAACTTAATATGTGTATGCATCTTCTGCACCCGTTTATATTCCAAATTCAACCTCAAAACACCCGAAAATTTGATATTTTTGGGTCCCACAAGCGATCTGTACATGCCTACTCAGTGCTAGAATTTTTTCAAAATATAGTCTCAAAACATGCTAAAAATCAATATTTTAAGTGTCCAAAGTCGATATGTGCATGCATCTTCTGTACCCGTTTATATCTCAAATTCAGGCTCAAAAAACCCGAAAATTCGATATTTTGGGGTCCCAGAAGCGATCTGTACATGCCTACTCAGTGCTAGAATATTTTCAAAATATAGGCCCAAAACATGCTAAAAATCGATATTTTAGGTGCCCAAAGTCGATATCTCAAATTCAGGCACAAAACACCCGAAAATTCGATATTTTGGGGGCCCAGAAGCGATCTGTACATGCCTACTCAGTACTAGAATGTTTTCAAAATATAGGCTCAAAACATGCTAAAAATCGATATTTTAAGTGTCCAAAGTCGATATGTGCAAGCATCTTCTGTACCCGTTTATATCTCAAATTCAGGCTCAAAACACCCGAAAATTCGGTATTTTTGGGTCCTAGAAGCGATCTATACATGCCTACTCCTAGTTAGAATGTTTTCAAGATACAGACCAAAAACATGCTCAAAATCGATATTTTAGGTGCCCAAATGTCGATATGTGCATGCATTTTCAGTACCCGTTTATATCTCAAGTTCAACCTCAAAACACTCGAAAATTCGGTATTTTTGGGTCCTAGAAGCATTCTATAAATGCCTACTCCTAGTTAGAATATTTTCAAGATACAGACCAAAAACATGCTCAAAATCGATATTTTAGGTGCCCAAATGTCGATATGTGCATGCATCTTCTGTACCCGTTTATATCTCAAATTCAGGCTAAAAAAAAACAAAAATTCGATATTTTGGGGTCCCAGAAGCGATCAGTACATGCCTACTTTGTGTTAGAGTATTTTCATAATACAGGCCCAAAACATGCTGAAAATCGATCTTTTAGGTGCCCAAAGTCAATATTTGCATAAATCTTCTGTACCCGTTTATATGTCAAATTCAGGCTCAAAAAACCCGAAAATTCGATATTTTGGGGTCCCAGAAGCGATCTGTACATGCCTACTCATTGCTAGAATATTTTCAAAATATAGGCCCAAAACATGCTAAAAATCGATATTTTGCTGTAGGTGCCCAAAGTCGATATCTCAAATTCAGGCCCAGAACACCCAAAAATGCGATATTTTGGGGTCCCAGAAGCGATCTGTACATGCCTAGTATGTGTTAGAGTTTTTTCAAAATACAGGCCCAAAACATACTGAAAATCGATCTTTTAGGTGCCCAAAAGTCGATATGTACATAAGTCTTCTGTACCCGTTTATATCTCAAATTCAGTCTCTAAATACCCGAAAATTCGATATTTTGGGGTCCCAGAAGCGATCTGTACACGCCTACTCAGATGCAGGCCCAAAACATGCTGAAAATTGATATTTTAGGTGCCCAAAGTCAATACGTGTATGCATCTTCTGCACCCGTTTATATCCCAAATTCAACCTCAAAACACCCAAAAAATTCGATATTTTGGGGTCCCAGAAACGATCTGTACATGCCTACTCAGTGCTTGAATGTTTTCAAAATATAGGCTCAAAACATGCAAAAAATCGATATTTTAAGTGTCCAAAGTCGATATGTGCATGCATCTTCTGTAGCCGTTTATATCTCAAATTCAGGCTCAAAACACCCGAAAATCTGGTATTTTTGGGTCCTAGAAGCAATCTGTACATGCCTACTCCTAGTTAGAATGTTTTCAAGATACAGACCCAAAACATGCTCAAAATCGATATTTTAGGTGCCCAAAAGTCAATATGTGCATTCATCTTCTGTACCCGTTTATATCTTAAATTCAGGCTCAAAACACCCGAACATTCGATATTTTGGGGTCCCAGAAGCGATCTGTACACGCCTACTCAAATACAGGCCGAAAACATGCTGAAAATCGATATTTTTGGTGCCCAAAGTCAATATGTGTATGCTTCTTCTGTACCCGTTTATATCTCAAATTCAATCTCCAAACACCCGAAAATTCGATATTTTGGGGTCCCAGAAGCGATCTGTACATGCCTACTCAGTACTAGATTGTTTTGAAAATATAAGCTCATAACATGCTAAAAATCGATATTTTAAGTGTCCAAAGTCGATATGTGCATGCATCTTCTGTACTCGTTTATATCTCAAATTCAGGCTCAAAACACCCGAAAATTCGGTATTTTTGGGTCCTAGAAGCGATTTAAACATGCTCAAAATCGATATTTTAGGTGCCTAAATGTCGATATGTGCATGCATCTTCAGTACCCGTTTATATCTCAAATTCAGGCTCAAAACACCCGAAAATTCGATATTTTGGGGTCCCAGAAGCGATCAGTACATGCCTACTCCGTGTTAGAGTATTTTCATAATACAGGCCTAAAACATGCTGAAAATCGATCTTTTAGGTGCCCAAAGTCAATATGTGCATGCATCTTCTGTACCCGTTTATATCTCAAATTCAGGCTCAAAAAACCCGGAAATTCGATATTTCGGGGTCCCTGAAGCGATCTGTACATGCCTACTCAGTGCTTGAATATTTTCAAAATATAGGCCCAAAACATGCTAAAAATCGATATTTTCGGTGCCCAAATTCGATATCTCAAATTCAGGCACAAAACACCCGAAATTTCGATATTTTGGGGTCCCAGAAGGAATCTGTAGACGCCTACTCAAATACAGGCCGAAAACATGCTGAAAATCGATATTTTTGGTGCCCAAAGTCAATATGTGTATGCTTCTTCTGTACCCGTTTATATCTCAAATTCAGGCTCCAAACACCCGAAAATTCGATATTTTGGGGTCCAAGAAACGATCTGTACATGCCTACTCCATGTTAGAGTATTTTCAAAATACAGGCCCAAACCATGCTGAAAATCGATATTCTAGGTTCCCAAAGTCAATATGTGCATGCATCTTCTGTACCCGTTTATATCTCAAATTCAGGCTCAAAACACCAGAAAATTTGATATTTTGGGGTCCCATAAGCGATTTGTACATGCCTACTCAGTGCTAGAATATTTTCAAAAAATAGGCCCAAAACATGCTAAAAATCGATATTTTAGGTGCCCAAAGTCGATATCTCAAATTCAGGCCCAAAACCCCCGAAAATTCGATATTTTTGGGTCTCACAAGCGATCTGTACATGCCTACTCAGTGCTAGAAATTTTTCAAAATATAGGCTCAAAACAAGCTAAAATCAATATTTTAAGTGTCCAAAGTCGATATGTTCATGCATCTTCTGTACCCGTTTATATCTCAAATTAAGGCTCAAAAAACCCGAAAATTCGGTATTTTTGGTCCCTAGAAGCGATCTGTACATGTCTACTCCTAGTTAGAATGTTTTCAAGATACAGACCCAAAACATGCTCAAAATCGATATTTTAGGTGCCCAAAGTCGATATTTAAAAGCATCTTCTGTACCCGTTTATATCTCAAATTCAGGCTCAAAACACCCGAAAATTCGATATTTTGGGGTCCGAGAAGCGATCTGTACAAGCCTACTCAGTGCTAGAATATTTTTAAAATATAGGCCCAAAACATGCTAAAAATCGATATTTTAGGTGCCCGAAGTCGATATCTCAAATTCAGGCCCAAAACACCCGAAAATTCGATATTTTGGGGTCCCAGAAGCGATCTGTACATGCCTACTCCGTGTTAGAGTATTTTCAATATACAGGCCCAAAACATACTGAAAACCGATCTTTTAGGTGACCAAAAGTCGATATGTGCATGCATCTTCTGTACCCGTTTATATCTCAAATTCAGGCTCCAAACACCCGAAAATTCGATATTTTGGGGTCCCAGAAGCGATCTGTACATGCCTACTCAGATACAGGCCCAAAACATGCTGAAAATCGATATTTTTGATGCCTAAAGTCAATATGTGTATGCATCTTCTGCACTCGTTTATATCTCAAATTCAACCTCAAAACTCTCGAATATTCGATATTTTTGGGTCCCAGAAGAGATCTGTACATGCCTACTGAGTGCTAGAATGTTTTCAAAATATAGGCTCAAAACATGCTAAAAATCGATATTTTAAGAGTCCAAAGTCGATATGTGCATGAATCTTGTGTACCCGTTTATATCTCAAATTCAGGCTCAAAACACCCGAAAATTCGGTATTTTTGGGCCCTAGAAGCGATCTGTACATGCCTACACCTAGTTAGAATGTTTTCAAGATACAGACCCAAAACATGCTCAAAATCGATATCTTAGGTGCCCAAAAGTCAATATGTGCATGCATCTTCTGTACCCGTTTATATTTCCTGTACCCGTTTATATCTCAAGTTCAGGCTCAAAACACACGAAAATTCGATATTTTGGGGTCCATGAAGCGATCTGTACATGCCTACTCAGATACAGGCCCAAAACATGCTAAAAATCGATATTTTAGGTGCCCAAGGTCAATATGTGTATGCATCTTCTGCACCCGTTTATATCCTAAATTCAACCTCAAAACACCCGAAAATTCAATATTTTTGGGTCTCAGAAGCGATCTGTACATGCCTACTCATTGCTAGAATGTTTTCAAAATATAGGCTCAAAACATGCTAAAAATCGATATTTTAAGTGTCCAAAGTCGATAAGTGCATTCATCTTCTGTACCCGTATTTATCTCAAATTAAGGCTAAAAAAAAAACGAAAATTCGGTATTTTTGGTCCCTAGAAGCGTTCTGTACATGCCTACTCCTAGTTAGAATGTTTTCAATATACAGACCCAAAACATGCTCAAAATCGATATTTTAGGTGCCCAAAGTCGATATGTGAATGCATCTTCTGTACCCGTTTATATCTCAAATTCAGGCTCAAAACAACCGAAAATTCGATATTTTTGGGTCCCAGAAGCGATCTGTACATGCCTACTCCGTGTTAGAGTATTTCCAATATACAGGCCCAAAACATACTGAAAATCGATCTTTTAGGTGCCCAAAAGTCGATATGTGCATGCATCTTCTGTACCCGTTTATATCTCAAATTAAGGCTCCAAACACCCGAAAATTCGATATTTTGGGGTCCCAGAAGCGATCTGTACATGCCTACTCAGATACAGTCCCAAAACATGCTGATAATCGATAGTTTTGGTGCCTAAAGTCAATATGTGTATGTATCTTCTGCACTCGTTTATATCTCAAATTCAACCTCAAAACACTCGAAAATTCGATATTTTTGGGTCCCAGAAGCGATCTGAACATGCCTACTGAGTGTTAGAATGTTTTCAAAATATAGGCTTAAAACATGCTAAAAATCGACATTTTAAGTGTCCAAAGTCGATATGTGCATGCATCTTCTGTACCCGTTTATATCTCAAATTCAGGCTCATAACACCCGAAAATTCGATATTTTAGGGTCCCAGAAGTGATCTGTACATGCCTACTTAGCGCTAGAATATTTTCAAAATATAGGCTTAAAACATGCTAAAAATCGATATTTTAGGTGCCCAAAGTCGATATTTCAAATTCAGGCCTATAACACCCGAAAATTCAATATTTTGGGGCCCCAGAAGCGATGTGTACATGCCTACTCCGTGTTAGAATATTTTAAAAATACAGGCCCAAAACATACTGAAAATCGATCTTTTAGGTGCACAAAAGTCAATATGTGTATGCATCTTCTGCACCCGTTTATATCCCAAATTCAACATCAAAACACCCGAAAATTCGATATTTTTGGGTCCCAGAAGCGATCTGTACATGCCTACTCAGTGCTAGAATGTTTTCAAAATATAGGCTCGAAACATGCTAAAAATCGATATTTTAAGTGTCCAAAGTCGATTTGTGCATGCATCTTCTGTACCCGTTTATATCTCAAATTAAGGTTTAAAAAAACCCTAAAACTCGGTATTTTTTGTCCCTAGAAGCGATCTGTACATGTCTACTCCTAGTTAGAATGTTTTCAAGATACAGACCCAAAACATGCTCAAAATCGATATTTTAGGTGCCCAAAGTCGATATGTGAAAGCATCTTCTGTACCCGTTTATATCTCGAATTCAGGCTCAAAACACCCGAAAATTCGATATTTTGGGGTCCTAGAAGCGATCTGTACAAGCTTACTCAGTGCTAGAATATTTTTATAATATAGGCCCAAAACATGCTAAAATTCGATATTTTAGGTGCCCGAAGTCGATATCTCAAATTCAGATCCAAAACACCCGAAAATTCGATATTTTTGGGTCCCAGAAGCGATCTGTACATGTCTACTCAGTGTTAGAGTATTTCCAATATACAGGCCCAAAACATACTGAAAATCGATCTTTTAGGTGCCCAAAAGTCGATATGTGTATGCATCTTCTGCACCCGTTTATATCCCAAATTCAACATCAAAACACCCGAAAATTCGATATTTTTGGGTCCCAGAAGCGATCTGTATATGCCTACACAGTGCTAGAATGTTTTCAAAATATAGGCCCAAGACATGCTAAAAATCGATATTTTAGGTGACCAAAGTCAATATGTGTATACATCTTCTGTACCCGTTTATATCTCAAATTCAGGCTCCAAAAACCCGAAAATTCGATATTTTGGGGTCCCAAAAGCGATCTGTACATGCCTACTCAGATACAGGCCCAAAACATGCTGAAAATCGATATTTTATGTGCCTAAATTCAATATGTGTATAAATCTTATGCACTCGTTTATATCTCAAATTCAACCACAAAACACCCGAAAATTCGATATTTTTGGGTCCCAGAAGCGATCTGTACATGCCTACACAGTGCTAGAATGTTTTCAAAATATAGGCTCAAAACATGCAAAAAATCGATATTTTTGGTGACCAAAGTCAATATGTGTATGCATCTTCTGTACCCGTTTATATCTCAAATTCAGGCTCCAAAAACCCTAAAATTCGATATTTTGAGGTCCCAGAAGCGATCTGTACATGCCTACTCAGTGCTAGAATATTTTCAAAATATAGGCTCAAAACATGCTAAAAATCGATATTTTAGGTGACCAAAGTCAATATGTGTATGCATCTTCTGCACCCGTTTATATCCCAAATTTAACTTCAAAACACCCGAAAATCCGATATTTTTGGGTCCCAGAAGCGATCTGTACATGCCTACTCAGTGCTAGTATGTTTTCAAAATATAGGACCAAAACATGCTAAAAATCGATATTTTAGGTGCCCAAAGTCGATATCTCAAATTGAGGCCCAAAACACCCGAAAATTCGATATTTTGGGGTCCCAGAAGCGATCTGTACATGCCTACTCCGTGTTAGAGTATTTTCAATATACAGGCCCAAAACATACTGAAAATCGATCTTTTAGGTGCCCAAAAGTCGATATGTGCATGCATCTTCTGTACCTGTTTGTATCTCAAATTCAGGCTCCAAACACCCGAAAATTCGATATTTTGAGGTCCCAGAAGCGATCTTTACATGCCTACTCAGATACAGGCCCAAAACATGCTGATAATCGATATTTTTGGTGCCTAAAGTCAATATGTGTATGCATCTTCTGCACTCGTTTATATCTCAAATTCAACCTCAAAACACTCGAAAGTTAGATATATTTTGGGTCCCAGAAGCGACCTGTACATGCCTACTGAGTGCTAGAATGTTTTCAAAATAATGGCTCAAAACATGCTAAAAATCGATATTTTAAGTGTCCAAAGTCGATATGTGCATGCATCTTCTGTACCCGTTTATATCTCAAATTCAGGTTCAAAACACCCGAAAATTCGATATTTTGGGGTCCTAGAAGCGATGTGTACATGCCTACTTCGTGTTAGAATATTTTAAAAATACAGGCCCAAAACATACTGAAAATCGATCTTTTAGGTGCCAAAAAGTCGATATGTGCATGCATCTTCTGTACCCGTTTATATCTCAAATTCAGGCTCCAAACAACCGAAAATTCGATATTTTGGGGTCCCAGAAGCGATCTGTACATGCCTACTCAGTGCTAGAATATTTTCAAAATATAGAACCAAAACATGCTAAAAATCGATATTTTAGGTGCCCAAAGTCGATATCTCAAATTGAGGCCAAAAACACCCGAAAATTCGATATTTTGGGGTCCCAGAAGCGATCTGTACATGCCTACTCCGTATTAGAATATTTTAAAAATACAGGTCCAAAACATACTGAAAATCGATCTTTTAGGTGACAAAAAGTCGATATGTGCATGCATCTTCTGTACCCGTTTATATCTCAAATTCAGGCTCCAAACACCCAAAAATTCGATATTTTATGGTCCCAGAAGCGATCTGTACATGCCTACTCAGATACAGGCCAAAAACATGCTGAAAATCGATATTTTATGTGCCCAAAGTCAATATGTGTATGCATCTTCTGCACTCGTTTATATCTCAAATTCAACCTCAAAACACCCGAAAGTTCGATATTTTTGGGTCCCAGAAGCGATCTGTACATGCCTACTCAGTGCTAGAATGTTTTCAAAATATAGGCTCAAAACATGCTAAAAATCGATATTTTAAGGGTCCAAAGTCGATATGTGCATGAATCTTCTGTACCCGTTTGTATCTCAAATTCAGGCTCCAAACACCCGAAAATTCGATATTTTGAGGTCCCAGAAGCGATCTTTACATGCCTACTCAGATACAGGCCCAAAACATGCTGATAATCGATATTTTTGGTTCCTAAAGTCAATATGTGTATGCATCTTATGCACTCGTTTATATCTCAAATTCAACCTCAAAACACTCGAAAGTTCGATATATTTTGGGTCCCAGAAGCGATCTGTACATGCCTACTCAGTGCTAGAATGTTTTCAAAATATAGGCTCAAAATATGCTAAAAATCGATATTTTAGGTGACCAAAGTCAATATGTGTATGCATCTTCTGCACCCGTTTATATCCCAAATTCCATATCAAAACACCCGAAAATTCGGTATTTTGGGGTCCCAGAAGCGATCTGTACAAGCCTACTCAGTGCTAGAATATTTTTAAAATATAGGCCCAAAACATGGTAAAATTCGATATTTTAGGTGCCCGAAGTCGATATCTCAAATTCAGATCCAAAACACCCGAAAATTCGATATTTTTGGGTCCCAGAAGCGATCTGAACATGCCTACTCCGTGTTAGAGTATTTTCAATATACAAACCCAAAACATATTGAAAATCGATCTTTTAGGTGACCAAAAGTCGATATGTGCATGCATCTTCTGTACCCGTTTATATCTCAAATTCAGGATCAAAACACCCGAAAATTCGATATTTTGGGGTCCCAGAAGCGATCTGTACATGCCTACTCAGATACAGGCCCAAAACATGCTAAAAATCGATATTTTAGGTGCCCAAGGTCAATATGTGTATGCATCTTCTGCACCCGTTTATATCCCAAATTCAACCTCAAAACACCCGAAAATTCAATATTTTTTGGTCTCAGAAGCGATCTGTACATGCCTACTCAGTGCTAGAATGTTTTAAAAATATAGGCTCAAAACATGCTAAAAATCGATATTTTAAGTGTCCAAAGTCGATATGTGCATGCATCTTCTGTACCCGTTTATATCTCAAATTCAGGCTCAAAAAACCCGAAAATTCGGTATTTTTGGTCCTTAGAAGCGATCTATACATGTTTACTCCTAGTTAGAATATTTTCAAGATACAGACCCAAAACATGCTCAAAATCGATATTTTAGGTGCCCAAAGTCGATATGTGAATGCATCTTCTGTACCCGTTTATATCTCAAATTCAGTCTCAAAACACCCGAAAATTCGATATTTTGGGGTCCCAGAAGCGATCTGTACATGCCTACTCAGTGCTAGAATATTTTTAAAATGTAGAACCAAAACATGCTAAAAATCGATATTTTAGGTGCCCAAAGTCGATATCACAAATTGAGGCCCAAAACACCCGAAAATTCGATATTTTGGGGTCCCAGAAGCGATCTGTACATGCCTACTCCGTGTTAGAGTATTTTCAATATACAGGCCCAAAACATACTGAAAATCGATCTTTTAGGTTCCCAAAACTCGATATGTGCATGCATCTTCTGTACCTGTTTATATCTCAAATTCAGGCTCCAAACACCCGAAAATTCGATATTTTGAGGTCCCAGAAGCGATCTGTACATGGTTACTCAGATAAAGGCCCAAAACATGCTGATAATCGATATTTTTTGTGCCTAAAGTCAATATGTGTATGCATCTTCTGCACTCGTTTATATCTCAAATTCAACCTCAAAACACTCGAATGTTCGATATTTTTTGGGTCCCAGAAGCGATCTGTACATGCCTACTGAGTGCTAGAATGTTTTCAAAATATAGGCTCAAAACATGCTAAAAATCGATATTTTAAGTGTCCAAAGTCGATATGTGCATGCATCTTCTGTACCCGTTTATATCTCAAATTCAGGCTCAAAACACCCGAAAATTCGATATTTGGGGGTCCCAGAAGTGATCTGTACATGCCTACTTAGCGCTAGAATGTTTTCAAAATATAGGCCCAAAACATGCTAAAAATCGATATTTTAGGTGCCCAAATTTGATATTTCAAATTCAGGCCCATAACACCCGAAAATTCGATATTTTGGGGTCCCAGAAGTGATGTGTACATGCCTACTCCGTGTTAGAATATTTTAAAAATACAGGCCCAAAACATACTGAAAATCGATCTTTTAGGTGCCCAAAAGTCGATATGTGCATGCATCTTCTGTGCCCTTTTATATCTCAAATTCAGGCTCCAAACACCCAAAAATTCGATATTTTGGGGTCCCAGAAGCGATCTGTACATGCCTACTCAGATACAAGCCCAAAACATGCTGAAAATCGATATTTTATGTGCCCAAAGTCAATATGTGTATGCATCTTATGCACTCGTTTATATCTCAAATTCAACCTCAAAACACCCTAAAATTCGATATTTTTGGGTCCCAGAAGCGATCTGTACATGCCTACTCAGTGCTAGAATGTTTTCAAAATATAGGCTCAAAACATGCTAAAAATCGATATTTTAAGTGTCCAAAGTCGATATGTGCATGCATCTTCTGTACCCGTTTATATCTCAAATTCCGGCTCAAAAAATCCGAAAATTCTATATTTTGGGGTCCCAGAAGTGATCTGTACATGCCTACTTAGCGCTAAAATATTTTCAAAATATAGGCCCAAAACAAGCTAAAATCGATATTTTAGGTGCCCAAAGTCGATATTTCATGTTCAGGCCCATTACACCCGAAAATTCGTTAATTTTGGGTCCGAGAAGCGATCTGTACATGCCTACTCCGTGTTAGAGTATTTTCATAATAGAGGCCTAAAACATACTAAAAATCGATCTTTTAGGTGCACAAAAGTCAATATGTGTATGCATCTTCTGCACCCGTTTATATCCCAAATTCAACATCAAAACACCCGAAAATTCGATATTTTTGGGTCCCAGAAGCGATCTGTACATGCCTACTCAGTGCTAGAATATTTTCAAAATATATGCTCAAAACATGCTAAAAATCGATATTTTAGGAGCCCAAAGTCGATATCTCAAATTGAGGCCCAAAACACCCGAAAATTCGATATTTTGGGGTCCCAGAAGCGATCTGTACATGCCTACTCAGATACAGGCCCAAAACATGCTGAAAATCGATATTTTAGGTGCCCAAGGTCAATATGTGTATGCATCTTCTGCACCCGTTTATATCCTAAATTCAACCTCAAAACACCCGAAAATTCAATATTTTTGGGTCTCAGAAGCGATCTGTACATGCCTACTCATTGCTAGAATGTTTTCAAAATATAGGCTCAAAACATGCTAAAAATCGATATTTTAAGTGTCCAAAGTCGATAAGTGCATTCATCTTCTGTACCCGTATTTATCTCAAATTAAGGCTAAAAAAAAACGAAAATTCGGTATTTTTGGTCCCTAGAAGCGTTCTGTACATGCCTACTCCTAGTTAGAATGTTTTCAATATACAGACCCAAAACATGCTCAAAATCGATATTTTAGGTGCCCAAAGTCGATATGTGAATGCATCTTCTGTACCCGTTTATATCTCAAATTCAGGCTCAAAACAACCGAAAATTCGATATTTTGGGGTCCCAGAAGCGATCTGTACATGCCTACTCCGTGTTAGAGTATTTCCAATATACAGGCCCAAAACATACTGAAAATCGATCTTTTAGGTGCCCAAAAGTCGATATGTGCATGCATCTTCTGTACCCGTTTATATCTCAAATTAAGGCTCCAAACACCCGAAAATTCGATATTTTGGGGTCCCAGAAGCGATCTGTACATGCCTACTCAGATACAGTCCCAAAACATGCTGATAATCGATAGTTTTGGTGCCTAAAGTCAATATGTGTATGTATCTTCTGCACTCGTTTATATCTCAAATTCAACCTCAAAACACTCGAAAATTCGATATTTTTGGGTCCCAGAAGCGATCTGAACATGCCTACTGAGTGCTAGAATGTTTTCAAAATATAGGCTTAAAACATGCTAAAAATCGACATTTTAAGTGTCCAAAGTCGATATGTGCATGCATCTTCTGTACCCGTTTATATCTCAAATTCAGGCTCATAACACCCGAAAATTCGATATTTTAGGGTCCCAGAAGTGATCTGTACATGCTTACTTAGCGCTAGAATATTTTCAAAATATAGGCTTATAACATGCTAAAAATCGATATTTTAGGTGCCCAAAGTCGATATTTCAAATTCAGGCCTATAACACCCGAAAATTCAATATTTTGGGGCCCCAGAAGCGATGTGTACATGCCTACTCCGTGTTAGAATATATTAAAAATACAGGCCCAAAACATACTGAAAATCGATCTTTTAGGTGCACAAAAGTCAATATGTGTATGCATCTTCTGCACCCGTTTATATCCCAAATTCAACATCAAAACACCCGAAAATTCGATATTTTTGGGTCCCAGAAGCGATGTGTACATGCCTACACAGTGCTAGAATGTTTTCAAAATATAGGCTCAAAACATGCTAAAAATCGATATTTCTGGTGACCAAAGTCAATATGTGTATGCATCTTCTGCACCCGTTTATATCCCAAATTCAACATCAAAACACCCGAAAATTCGATATTTTTGGGTCCCAGAAGCGATCTGTACATGCCTACTCAGTGCTAGAATATTTTCAAAATATATGCTCAAAACATGCTAAAAATCGATATTTTAGGAGCCCAAAGTCGATATCTCAAATTGAGGCCCAAAACACCCGAAAATTCGATATTTTGGGGTCCCAGAAGCGATCTGTACATGCCTACTCAGATACAGGCCCAAAACATGCTGAAAATCGATATTTTAGGTGCCCAAGGTCAATATGTGTATGCATCTTCTGCACCCGTTTATATCCTAAATTCAACCTCAAAACACCCGAAAATTCAATATTTTTGGGTCTCAGAAGCGATCTGTACATGCCTACTCATTGCTAGAATGTTTTCAAAATATAGGCTCAAAACATGCTAAAAATCGATATTTTAAGTGTCCAAAGTCGATAAGTGCATTCATCTTCTGTACCCGTATTTATCTCAAATTAAGGCTAAAAAAAAACGAAAATTCGGTATTTTTGGTCCCTAGAAGCGTTCTGTACATGCCTACTCCTAGTTAGAATGTTTTCAATATACAGACCCAAAACATGCTCAAAATCGATATTTTAGGTGCCCAAAGTCGATATGTGAATGCATCTTCTGTACCCGTTTATATCTCAAATTCAGGCTCAAAACAACCGAAAATTCGATATTTTGGGGTCCCAGAAGCGATCTGTACATGCCTACTCCGTGTTAGAGTATTTCCAATATACAGGCCCAAAACATACTGAAAATCGATCTTTTAGGTGCCCAAAAGTCGATATGTGCATGCATCTTCTGTACCCGTTTATATCTCAAATTAAGGCTCCAAACACCCGAAAATTCGATATTTTGGGGTCCCAGAAGCGATCTGTACATGCCTACTCAGATACAGTCCCAAAACATGCTGATAATCGATAGTTTTGGTGCCTAAAGTCAATATGTGTATGTATCTTCTGCACTCGTTTATATCTCAAATTCAACCTCAAAACACTCGAAAATTCGATATTTTTGGGTCCCAGAAGCGATCTGAACATGCCTACTGAGTGCTAGAATGTTTTCAAAATATAGGCTTAAAACATGCTAAAAATCGACATTTTAAGTGTCCAAAGTCGATATGTGCATGCATCTTCTGTACCCGTTTATATCTCAAATTCAGGCTCATAACACCCGAAAATTCGATATTTTAGGGTCCCAGAAGTGATCTGTACATGCTTACTTAGCGCTAGAATATTTTCAAAATATAGGCTTATAACATGCTAAAAATCGATATTTTAGGTGCCCAAAGTCGATATTTCAAATTCAGGCCTATAACACCCGAAAATTCAATATTTTGGGGCCCCAGAAGCGATGTGTACATGCCTACTCCGTGTTAGAATATATTAAAAATACAGGCCCAAAACATACTGAAAATCGATCTTTTAGGTGCACAAAAGTCAATATGTGTATGCATCTTCTGCACCCGTTTATATCCCAAATTCAACATCAAAACACCCGAAAATTCGATATTTTTGGGTCCCAGAAGCGATGTGTACATGCCTACACAGTGCTAGAATGTTTTCAAAATATAGGCTCAAAACATGCTAAAAATCGATATTTCTGGTGACCAAAGTCAATATGTGTATGCATCTTCTGTACCCGTTTATATCTCAAATTCAGGCTCCAAACTCCCGAAAATTCGATATTTTGAGGTCCCAGATGCGATCTGTACATGCCTACTCAGACACAGGCCCAAAACATGCAGAAAATCGATATTTTAGGTGCCCAAACTCAATATATGTGTATGCATCTTCTGCAACCATTTATATCCCAAATTCAACCTCAAAACACCCGAAAATTCAATATTTTTGGGTCTCAGAAGCAATCTGTACATGCCTACTCAGTGCTAGAATGTTTTCAAAATATAGGCTCGAAACATGCTAAAAATCGATATTTTAAGAGTCCAAAGTCGATTTGTGCATGCATCTTCTGTACCCGTTTATATCTCAAATTAAGGTTTAAAAAAACCCTAAAACACTGTATTTTTTGTCCCTAGAAGCGATCTGTACATGTCTACTCCTAGTTAGAATGTTTTCAAGATACAGACCCAAAACATGCTCAAAATCGATATTTTAGGTGCCCAAAGTCGATATGTGAAAGCATCTTCTGTACCCATTTATATCTCGAATTCAGGCTCAAAACACCCGAAAATTCGATATTTTGGGGTCCCAGAAGCGATCTGTACAAGCTTACTCAGTGATAGAATATTTTTAAAATATAGGCCCAAAACATGCTAAAATTCGATATTTTAGGTGCCC
Source organism: Petrolisthes cinctipes (assembly GCA_033782935.1). Taxonomy (NCBI): domain Eukaryota; kingdom Metazoa; phylum Arthropoda; class Malacostraca; order Decapoda; family Porcellanidae; genus Petrolisthes; species Petrolisthes cinctipes. The sequence continues at coordinate 103,758 of JAWQEG010000060.1, forward strand.
GAAGTCGATATCTCAAATTCAGATCCAAAACACCCGAAAATTCGATATTTTTGGGTCCCAGAAGCGATCTGTACATGCCTACTCAGTGTTAGAGTATTTCCAATATACAGGCCCAAAACATACTGAAAATCGATCTTTTAGGTGCCCAAAAGTCGATATGTGTATGCATCTTCTGCACCCGTTTATATCCCAAATTCAACATCAAAACACCCGAAAATTCGATATTTTTGGGTCCCAGAAGCGATCTGTATATGCCTACACAGTGCTTGAATGTTTTCAAAATATAGGCCCAAAACATGCTAAAAATCGATATTTTAGGTGACCAAAGTCAATATGTGTATACATCTTCTGTACCCGTTTATATCTCAAATTTAGGCTCCAAAAACCCGAAAATTCGATATTTTGGGGTCCCAGAAGCGATCTGTACATGCCTACTCAGATACAGGCCCAAAACATGCTGAAAATCGATATTTTATGTGCCTAAATTCAATATGTGTATAAATCTTATGCACTCGTTTATATCTCAAATTTAACCACAAAACACCCGAAAATTCGATATTTTTGGGTCCCAGAAGCGATCTGTACATGCCTACACAGTGCTAGAATATTTTCAAAATATAGGCTCAAAACATGCAAAAAATCGATATTTTTGGTGACCAAAGTCAATATGTGTATGCATCTTCTGTACCCGTTTATATCTCAAATTCAGGCTCCAAAAACCCGAAAATTCGATATTTTGAGGTCCCAGAAGCGATCTGTACATGCCTACTCAGATACAGGCCCAAAACATGCTGAAAATCGATATTTTATGTGCCCAAAGTCAATATGTGTATGAATCTTATGCATTCGTTTATATCTCAAATTCAGGCTCAAAACACCCGAAAATTCGATATTTTGGGGTCCCAGAAGTGATCTGTACATGCCTACTTAGCCCTAAAATATTTTCAAAATATAGGCCCAAAACAAGCTAAAAATCGATATTTTAGGTGCCCAAAGTCGATATTTCAAGATCAGGCCCATTACACCCGAAAATTCGATATTTTGGGGTCCGAGAAGCGATCTGTACATGCCTACTTCGTGTTAGAATATTTTAAAAATACAGGCCCAAAACATACTGAAAATCGATCTTTTAGGTGCCAAAAAGTCGATATGTGCATGCATCTTCTGTACCCGTTTATATCTCAAATTCAGGCTCCAAACACCCAAAAATTCGATATTTTGGGGTCCCAGAAGCGATCTGTACATGCCTACTCAGTGCTAGAATATTTTCAAAATATAGAACCAAAACATGCTAAAAATCGATATTTTAGGTGCCCAAAGTCGATATCTCAAATTGAGGCCCAAAACACCCGAAAATTCGATATTTTGGGGTCCCAGAAGCGATCTGTACATGCCTACTCCGTATTAGAATATTTTAAAAATACAGGCCCAAAACATACTGAAAATCGATCTTTTAGGTGCCCAAAAGTCGATATGTGCATGCATCTTCTGTACCTGTTTGTATCTCAAATTCAGGCTCCAAACACCCGAAAATTCGATATTTTGAGGTCCCAGAAGCGATCTTTACATGCCTACTCAGATACAGGCCCAAAACATGCTGATAATCGATATTTTTGGTGCCTAAAGTCAATATGTGTATGCATCTTATGCACTCGTTTATATCTCAAATTCAACCTCAAAACAATCGAAAGTTAGATATATTTTGGGTCCCAGAAGCGACCTGTACATGCCTACTGAGTGCTAGAATGTTTTCAAAATATAGGCTCAAAACATGCTAGAAATCGATATTTTAAGTGTCCAAAGTCGATATGTGCATGCATCTTCTGTACCCGTTTATATCTCAAATTCAGGTTCAAAACCCCCGAAAATTCGATATTTTGGGGTCCTAGAAGCGATGTGTACATGCCTACTTCGTGTTAGAATATTTTAAAAATACAGGCCCAAAACATACTGAAAATCGATCTTTTAGGTGCCAAAAAGTCGATATGTGCATGGATCTTCTGTACCCGTTTATATCTCAAATTCAGGCTCCAAACACCCAAAAATTCGATATTTTGGGGTCCCAGAAGCGATCTGTACATGCCTACTCAGTGCTAGAATATTTTCAAAATATAGAACCAAAACATGCTAAAAATCGATATTTTAGGTGCCCAAAGTCGATATCTCAAATTGAGGCCCAAAACACCCGAAAATTCGATATTTTGGGGTCCCAGAAGCGATCTGTACATGCCTACTCCGTATTAGAATATTTTAAAAATACAGGCCCAAAACATACTGAAAATCGATCTTTTAGGTGCCCAAAAGTCGATATATGCATGCATCTTCTGTACCCGTTTATATCTCAAATTCAGGCTCCAAACACCCAAAAATTCGATATTTTGGGGTCCCAGAAGCGATCTGTACATGCCTACTCAGATACAAGCCCAAAACATGCTGAAAATCGATATTTTATGTGCCCAAAGTCAATATGTGTATGCATCTTATGCACTCGTTTATATCTCAAATTCAACCTCAAAACACCCTAAAATTCGATATTTTTGGGTCCCAGAAGCGATCTGTACATGCCTACTCAGTGCTAGAATGTTTTCAAAATATAGGCTCAAAACATGCTAAAAATCGATATTTTAAGTGTCCAAAGTCGATATGTGCATGCATCTTCTGTACCCGTTTATATCTCAAATTCAGGCTCAAAAAATCCGAAAATTCGATATTTTGGGGTCCCAGAAGTGATCTGTACATGCCTACTTAGCGCTAAAATATTTTCAAAATATAGGCCCAAAACAAGCTAAAATCGATATTTTAGGTGCCCAAAGTCGATATTTCATGTTCAGGCCCATTACACCCGAAAATTCGTTAATTTTGGGTCCGAGAAGCGATCTGTACATGCCTACTCCGTGTTAGAGTATTTTCATAATAGAGGCCTAAAACATACTAAAAATCGATCTTTTAGGTGCACAAAAGTCAATATGTGTATGCATCTTCTGCACCCGTTTATATCCCAAATTCAACATCAAAACACCCGAAAATTCGATATTTTTGGGTCCCAGAAGCGATCTGTACATGCCTACTCAGTGCTAGAATATTTTCAAAATATATGCTCAAAACATGCTAAAAATCGATATTTTAGGAGCCCAAAGTCGATATCTCAAATTGAGGCCCAAAACACCCGAAAATTCGATATTTTGGGGTCCCAGAAGCGATCTGTACATGCCTACTCCGTGTTAGAGTATTTTCAATATACAGGCCCAAAACATACTGAAAATCGATCGTTTAGGTGCCCAAAAGACGATATGTGCATGCATCTTCTGTACCCGTTTATATCTCAAATTCAGGCTCCAAACACCCGAAAATTCGATATTTTGAGGTCCCAGAAGCGATCTGTACATGCCTACTCAGATACAGGCCGAAAACATGCTGATAATCGATATTTTTGGTGCCTAAAGTCAATATGTGGATGCATCTTCTGCACTCGTTTATATCTCAAATTCAGGCTCAAAACACCCGAAAATTCGATATTTTGGGGTCCCAGAAGTGATATGTACATGCCTACTTAGCGCTAGAATATTTCCAAAATATAGGCCCAAAACATGCTAAAAATCGATATTTTAGGTGCCCAAATTCGATATTTCAAATTCAGGCCCATAACACCCGAAAATTCGATATTTTGGGGTCCCAGAAGCGATGTGTACATGCCTACTCCGTGTTAGAATATTTTAAAAATACAGACCCAAATCATACTGAAAATCGATCTTTTAGGTGCCAAAAAGTCGATACGTGCATACATCTTCTGTACCCGTTTATATCTAAAATTCAGGCTCCAAACACCCGAAAATTCGATATTTTGGGGTCCCAGAAGCGATCTGTTCATGCATTCTCAGATACAGGCCCAAAACATGCTGAAAATCGATATTTTATGTGCCCAAAGTCAATATGTGTATGCATCTTATGCACTCGTTTATATCTCAAATTCAACCTCAAAACACCCGAAAATTCGATATTTTTGGGTCCCAGAAGCGATCTGTACATGCCTACTCAGTGCTAGAATGTTTTCAAAATATAGGCGCAAAACATGCTAAAAATCGATATCTTAAGTGTCCAAAGTCGATATGTGAATGCATCTTCTGTACCCGTTTATATCTCAAATTTAGGCTCCAAATACCCGAAATTTCGATATTTTGGGGTCCCAGAAGCGATCTGTACATGCCTACTCAGATACAGGACCAAAACATGCTGAAAATCGATATTTTACGTCCCCAAAGTCAATATGTGTATGCATCTTATGCACTCGTTTATATCTCAAATTCAACCTCAAAACACCCGAAAATTCGATATTTTTGGGTCCCAGAAGCGATCTGTACATGCCTAATCAGTGCTAGAATGTTTTCAAAATATAGGCTCAAAACATGCTAAAAATCGATATTTTAAGTGTCCAAAGTCGATATGTGCATGCATCTTCTGTACCCGTTTATATCTCAAATTCAGGCTCAAAACACCCGAAAATTCGATATTTTGGGGTCCCAGAAGTGATCTGTACATGCCTACTTAGCGCTAAAATATTTTCAAAATATAGGCCGAAAACAAGCTAAAAATCGATATTTTAGGTGCCCAAAGTCGATATTTCAAGTTCAGGCCCATTACACCCGAAAATTCGTTATTTTTGGGTCCGAGAAGCGATCTGTACATGCCTACTCAGTGCTAGAATATTTTCAAAATATAGGCTCAAAACATGCTAAAAATCGATATTTTAGGTGACCAAGGACAATATGTGTATGCATCTTCTGCACCCGTTTATATCCCAAATTTAACCTCAAAACACATGAAAATCCGATATTTTTGGGTCCCAGAAGCGATCTGTACATGCCTACTCAGTGCTAGTATGTTTTCAAAATATTGGACCAAAACATTCTAAAAATCGATATTTTAGGTGCCCAAAGTCGATATCTCAAATTGAGGCCGAAAACACCCGAAAATTCGATATTTTGGGGTCCCAGAAGCGATCTGTACATGCCTACTCCGTGTTAGAGTATTTTCAATATACAGGCCCAAAACATACTGAAAATCGATCGTTTAGGTGCCCAAAAGTCGATATGTGCATGCATCTTCTGTACCCGTTTGTATCTCAAATTCAGGCTCAAAACACCCGAAAATTCGATATTTTGAGGTCCCAGAAGCGATCTTTACATGCCTACTCAGATACAGGCCCAAAACATTCTGATAATCGATATTTTTGGTGCCTAATGTCAATATGAGTATGCATCTTCTGCACTCGTTTATATCTCAAATTCAACCTCAAAACACTCGAAAGTTAGATATATTTTGGGTCCCAGAAGCGACCTGTACATGCCTACTGAGTGCTAGAATGTTTTCAAAATATAGGCTCAAAACATGCTAAAAATCGATATTTTAAGTGTCCAAAGTCGATATGTGCATGCATCTTCTGTACCCGTTTATATCTCAAATTCAGGTTCAAAACACCCGAAAATTCGATATTTTGGGGTCCCAGAAGCGATCTGTACATGCCTACTCCGTATTAGAATATTTTAAAAATACAGGTCCAAAACATACTGAAAATCGATCTTTTAGGTGCCAAAAAGTCGATATGTGCATGCATCTTCTGTACCCGTTTATATCTCAAATTCAGGCTCCAAACACTCAAAAATTCGATATTTTATGGTCCCAGAAGCGATCTGTACATGCCTACTCAGATACAGGCCCAAAACATGCTGAAAATCGATATTTTATGTGCCCAAAGTCAATATGTGTATGCATCTTATGCACTCCTTTATATCTCAAATTCAACCTCAAAACACCCGAAAATTCGATATTTTTGTTTCCCAGAAGCGATCTGTACATGCCTACTCAGTGCTAGAATGTTTTCAAAATATAGGCGCAAAACATGCTAAAAATCGATATCGTAAGTGTCCAAAGTCGATATGTGCTTACATCTTCTGTACCCGTTTATATCTCAAATTCAGGCTCCAAAAACCCGAAAATTCGATATTTTGGGGTCCCAGAAGCGATCTGTACATGCCTAATCAGATACAGGCCCAAAACATGCTGAAAATCGATATTTTATGTGCCCAAAGTCAATATGTGTATGCATCTTATGCACTCGTTTATATCTCAAATTCAACCTCAAACCACCCGAAAATTCGATATTTTGGGGTCCCAGAAGTGATCTGTACATACCTACTTAGCGCTAAAATATTTTCAAAATAAAGCCCCAAAACAAGCTAAAAATCGATATTTTGGGTGCCCAAAGTTGATATTTCAAGTTCAGGCCCATTACACCCGAAAATTCGTTATTTTTGGGTCCGAGAAGCGATCTGTACATGCCTACTCCTTGTTAGAGTATTTTCAAAATAGAGGCCTAAAACATACTAAAAATCGATCTTTTAGGTGCACAAAAGTCAATATGTGTATGCATCTTCTGCACCCGTTTATATCCCAAATTCAACATCAAAACACCCGAAAATTCGATATTTTTGGGTCCCAGAAGCGATCTGTACATGCCTACTCAGTGCTAGAATATTTTCAAAATATATGCTCAAAACATGCTAAAAATCGATATTTTAGGTGACCAAAGTCAATATGTGAATGCATCTTCTGCACCCGTTTATATCCCAAATTTAACCTCAAAACACCCGAAAATCCGATATTTTTGGGTCCCAGAAGCGATCTGTACATGCCTACTCAGTGCTAGTATGTTTTCAAAATATAGGACCAAAACATGCTTAAAATCGATATTTTAGGTGCCCAAAGTCGATATCTCAAATTGAGGCCCAAAACACCCGAAAATTCGATATTTTGGGGTCCCAGAAGCGATCTGTACATGCCTACTCCGTGTTAGAGTATTTTTAATATACAGGCCCAAAACATACTGAAAATCGATCGTTTAGGTGCCCAAAAGTCGATATGTGTATGCATCTTCTGTAACCGTTTATATCGCAAATTCAGGCTCCAAACACCCGAAAATTCGATATTTTGAGGTCCCACAAGCGATCTGTACATGCCTACTCAGATACAGGCCCAAAACATGCTGAAAATCGATATTTCATGTGCCCAAAGTCAATATGTGTATGCATCTTATGGACTCGTTTATATCTCAAATTCAACCTCAAAACACCCGAAAATTCGATATTTTTGGGTCCCAGAAGCGATCTGTAAATGCCTACTCAGTGCTAGAATGTTTTCAAAATATAGGCGCAAAACATGCTAAAAATCAATATCTTAAGTGTCCAAAGTCGATATGTGAATGCATCTTCTGTACCCGTTTATATCTCAAATTCAGGCTTCAAATAAACGAAATTTCGATATTTTGGGGTCCCAGAAGCGATCTGTACATGCCTACTCAGATACAGGACCAAGACATGCTGAAAATCGATATTTTACGTGCCCAAAGTCAATATGTGTATGCATCTTATGCACTCGTTTATATCTCAAATTCAACCTCAAAACACTCGAAAATTCGATATTTTTGGGTCCCAGAAGCGATCTGTACATGCCTACTCAGTGCTAGAATGTTTTCAAAATATAGGCTCAAAACATGCTAAAAATCGATATTTTAAGTGTCCAAAGTCGATATGTGCATGCATCTTCTGTACCCGTTTATAACTCAAATTCAGGCTCAAAACACCCGAAAATTCGATATTTTGGGGTCCCAGAAGTGATCTGTACATGCCTACTTAGCACTAAAATATTTTCAAAATATAGGCCCAAAACAAGCTAAAAATCGATATTTTAGGTGCCCAAAGTCGATATTTCAAGTTCAGGCCCATTACAACCGAAAATTCGTTATTTTTGGGTCCGAGAAGCGATCTGTACATGCCTACTCCGTGTCAGAGTATTTTCACAATAAAGGCCTAAAACATACAAAAAATCGATCTTTTAGGTGCACAAAAGTCAATATGTGTATGCATCTTCTGCACCCGTTTATATCCCAAATTCAACATCAAAACACCCGAAAATTCGATATTTTTGGGTCCCAGAAGCGATCTGTACATGCCTACTTAGTACTAGAATATTTTCAAAATATAGGCTCAAAACATGCTAAAAATCGATATTTTAGGTGACCAAAGACAATATGTGTATGCATCTTCTGCACCCGTTTATATCCCAAATTTAACCTCAAAACACCAGAAAATCCGATATTTTTGGGTCCCAGAAGCGATCTGTACATGCCTACTCAGTGCTACTATGTTTTCAAAATATTGGACAAAAACATGCTAAAAATCGATATTTTAGGTGCCCAAAGTCGATATCTCAAATTGAGGCCCAAAACACCCGAAAATTCGATATTTTGGGGTCCCAGAAGCGATCTGTACATGCCTACTCCGTGTTAGAGTATTTTCAATATACAGGCCCAAAACATACTGAAAATCGATCTTTTAGGTGCCCAAAACTCGATATGTGCATGCATCTTCTGTACCCGTTTGTATCTCAAATTCAGGCTCCAAACACCCGAAAATTCGATATTTTGAGGTCCCAGAAGCGATCTTTACATGCCTACTCAGATACAGGCCCAAAACATTCTGATAATCGATATTTTTGGGGCCTAAATTCAATATGTGTATGCATCTTCTGCACTCGTTTATATCTCAAATTCAACCTCAAAACACTCGATAGTTAGATATATTTTGGGTCCCAGAAGCGACCTGTACATGCCTACTGAGTGCTAGAATGTTTTCAAAATATAGGCTCAATACATGCTAAAAATCGATATTTTAAGTGTCCAAAGTCGATATGTGCATGCATCTTCTGTACCCGTTTATATCTCAAATTCAGGTTCAAAACACCCGAAAATTCGATATTTTGGGGTCCCAGAAGCGATGTGTACATGCCTACTTCGTGTTAGAATATTTTAAACATACAGGCCCAAAACATACTGAAAATCGATCTTTTAGGTGCCAAAAAGTCGATATGTGCATGCATCTTCTGTACCCGTTTATATCTCAAATTCAGGCTCCAAACACCCAAAAATTCGATTTTTTGGGGTCCTAGAAGCGATCTGTACATGCCTACTCAGTGCTAGAATATTTTCAAAATATAGAACCAAAACATGCTAAAAATCGATATTTTAGGTGCCCAAAGTCGATATCTCAAATTGAGGCCGAAAACACCCGAAAATTCGATATTTTGGGGTCCCAGAATCGATCTGTACATGCCTACTCCGTGTTAGAGTATTTTCAATATACAGGCCCAAAACATACTGAAAATCGATCTTTTATGTGCCCAAAAGTCGATATGTGCATGCATCTTCTGTACCCGTTTATATCTCAAATTCAGGCTCCAAACAGCCGAAAATTCGATATTTTGAGGTCCCAGAAGCGATCTGTACATGCTTACTCAGATACAGGCCCAAAACATGCTGATAATCGATAATTTTTGTGTATAAAGTCAATATGTGTATGCATCTTCTGCACTCGTTTATATCTCAAATTCAACCTCAAAACACTCGAAAGTTCGATATTTTTGGGTCCCAGAAGCGATCTGTACATGCCTACTGAGTGCTAGAATGTTTTCAAAATATAGGCTCAAAACATGCTAAAAATCGATATTTTAAGTGTCCAAAGTCGATATGTGCATGTATCTTCAGTACTCGTTTATATCTCAAATTCAGGCTCAAAACACCCGAAAATTCGATATTTTGGGGTCCCAGAAGTGATCTGTACATGCCTACTTAGCGCTAGAATATTTTCAAAATATAGGCCCAAAACATGCTAAAAATCGATATTTTAGGTGCCCAAATTCGATATTTTAAATTCAGGCCCATAACACCCGAAAATTCGATATTTTGGGGTCCCAGAAGCGATGTGTACATGCCTACTCCGTATTAGAATATTTTAAAAATACAGGCCCAAAACATACTGAAAATCGATCTTTTAGGTGCCAAAAAGTCGATATGTGCATGCATCTTCTGTACCCGTTTATATCTCAAATTCAGGCTCCAAACACCCAAAAATTCGATATTTTGGGGTCCCAGAAGCGATATGTACATGCCTACTCAGATACAGGCCCAAAACATGCTGAAAATCGATATTTTATGTGCCCAAAGTCAATATGTGTATGCATCTTATGCACTCGTTTATATCTCAAATTCAACATCAAAACACCCGAAAATTCGACATTTTTGGGTCCTAGAAGCGATCTGTACATGCCTACTCAGTGCTAGAATGTTTTCAAAATATAGGCGCAAAACATGCTAAAAATCGATATCGTAAGTGTCCAAAGTCGATATGTGCATGCATCTTCTGTACCCGTTTATATCTCAAATTCAGGCTCCAAACACCCGAAAATTCGATATTTTGAGGTCCCACAAGCGATCTGTACATGCCTACTCAGATACAGGCCGAAAACATGCTGATAATCGATATTTTTGGTGCCTAAAGTCAATATGTGTATGCATCTTCTGCACTCGTATATATCTCAAATTCAGGCTCAAAACACCCGAAAATTCGATATTTTGGGGTCCCAGAAGTGATCTGTACATGCCTACTTAGCGCTAGAATATTTCCAAAATATAGGCCCAAAACATGCTAAAAATCGATATTTTAGGTGCCCAAATTCGATATTTCAAATTCAGGCCCATAACACCCGAAAATTCGATATTTTGGGGTTCCAGAAGCGATGTGTACATGCCTACTTCGTGTTAGAATATTTTAAAAATACAGGCCCAAATCATAGTGAAAATCGATCTTTTAGGTGCCAAAAAGTCGATATGTGCATGCAACTTCTGTACCCGTTTATATCTCAAATTCAGGCTCCAAACACCACAAAATTCGATATTTTGGGGTCCCAGAAGCGATCTGTACATGCCTACTCAGATACAGGCCCAAAACATGCTGAAAATCGATATTTTATGTGCCCAAAGTCAATATGTGTATGCATCTAATGCACTCGTTTATATCTCAAATTCAACCTCAAAACACCCGAAAATTCGATATTTTTGGGTCCCAGAAGCGATCTGTACATGCCTACTCAGTGCTAGAATGTTTTCAAAATATAGGCGCAAAACATGCTAAAAATCGATATCTTAAGTGTCCAAAGTCGATATGTGAATGCATCTTCTGGACCCGTTTATATCTCAAATTTAGGCTCCAAATATGCGAAATTTCGATATTTTGGGGTCCCAGAAGCGATCTGTACATGCCTACTCAGATACAGGACCAAAACATGCTGAAAATCGATATTTTACGTGCCCAAAGTCAATATGTGTATGCATCTTATGCACTCGTTTATATCTCAAATTCAACCTCAAAACACCCGAAAATTCGATATTTTTGGGTCCCAGAAGCGATCTGTACATGCCTACTCAGTGCTAGAATGTTTTCAAAATATAGGCTCAAAACATGCTAAAAATCGATATTTTAAGTGTCCAAAGTCGATATCTCAAATTCAGGCTCAAAACACCCGAAAATTCGATATTTTGCGGTCCCAGAAGTGATCTGTACATGCCTACATAGCGCTAAAATATTTTCAAAATATAGGCCGAAAACAAGCTAAAAATCGATATTTTAGGTGCCCAAAGTCGATATTTCAAGTTCAGGCCCATTACACCCGAAAATTCGTTATTTTTGGGTCCGAGAAGCGATCTGTACATGCCTACTCCGTGTTAGAGTATTTTCATAATAGAGGCCTAAAACATACTAAAAATCGATCTTTTAGGTGCACAAAAGTCAATATGTGTATGCATCTTCTGCACCCGTTTATATCCCAAATTCAACATCAAAACACCCGAAAATTCGATATTTTTGTGTCCCAGAAGCGATCTGTACATGCCTACTCAGTGCTAGAATATTTTCAAAATATAGGCTCAAAACATGTTAAAAAATCGATATTTTAGGTGACCAAAGACAATATGTGTATGCATCTTCTGCACTCGTTTATATCTGAAATTCAGGCTCAAAACACCCGAAAATTCGATATTTTGGGGTCCCAGAAGTGATCTGTACATGCCTACTTAGCGCTAGAATATTTTCAATATATAGGCCCAAAACATGCTAAAAATCGATATTTTAGGTGCCCAAATTCGATATTTTAAATTCAGGCCCATAACACCCGAAAATTCGATATTTTGGGGTCCCAGAAGCGATGTGTACATGCCTACTCCGTGTTAGAATATTTTAAAATTACACGCCCAAAACATACTGAAAATCGATCTTTTAGGTGCCAAGAAGTCGATATGTGAATGCATCTTCTGTACCCGTTTATATCTCAAATTCAGGCTCCAAACACCCAAAAAATTCGATATTTTGGGGTCCCAGAAGCGATCTGTACATGCCTACTTAAATACAGGCCCAAAACATGCTGAAAATCGATATTTTATGTGCCCAAAGTCAATATGTGTATACATCTTATGCACTCGTTTATATCTCAAATTCAACCTCAAAACACCCGAAAATTCAATATTTTTGGGTCCCAGAAGCGATCTGTACATGCCTACTCAGTGCTAGAATGTTTTCAAAATATAGGCGCAAAACATGCTAAAAATCGATATCTTAAGTGTCCAAAGTCGATATGTGCATGCATCTTCTGTACCCGTTTGTATCTCAAATTCAGGCTCCAAAAACCCGAAAATTCGATATTTTGGGGTCCCAGAAGCGATCTGTACATCCCTACTCAGATACAGGCCCAAAACATGCTGAAAATCGATATTTTACGTGCCCATAGTCAATATGTGTATGAATCTTATGCACTCGTTTATATCTCAAATTCAACCTCAAAACACCCGAAAATTCGATATTTTTGGGTCCCAGAAGCGATCTGTACATGCCTACTCAGTGCTAGAATGTTTTCAAAATATAGGCTCAAAACATGCTAAAAATCGATATTTTAAGTGTCCAAAGTCGATATGTGCATGCATCTTCTGTACCCGTTTATATTTCAAATTCAGGTTTAAAACACCCGAAAATTCGATATTTTGCGGTCCCAGAAGTGATCTGTACATGCCTACTTAGCGCTAAAATATTTTCAAAATATAGGCCCAAAACAAGCTAAAAATCGATATTTTAGGTGCCCAAAGTCGATATTTCAAGTTCAGGCCCATTACACCCGAAAATTCGTTATTATTGGGTCCGAGAAGCGATTTGTACATTCCTACTCCGTGTTAGAGTATTTTCATAATAGAGGCCTAAAACATACTAAAAATCGATCGTTTAGGTGCACAAAAGTCAATATGTGTATGCATCTTCTGCACCCGTTTATATCCACAATTCAACATCAAAACACCCGAAAATTCGATATTTTTGGATCCCAGAAGCGATCTGTACATGCCTACTCAGTGCTAGAATATTTTCAAAATATAGGCTCAAAACATGGTAAAAATTGATATTTTAGGTGACCAAAGACAATATGTGTATGCATCTTCTGCACCCGTTTATATCCCAAATTTAACCTCAAAACACCCGAAAATCCGATATTTTTGGGTCCCAGAAGCGATCTGTACATGCCTACTCAGTGCTAGTATGTTTTCAAAATATTGGACCAAAACATGCTAAAAATCGATATTTTAGGTGTCCAAATTCGATATTTCAAATTCAGGCCCATAACACCCGAAAATTCGATATTTTGGGGTCCCAGAAGCGATGTGTACATGCCTACTCCGTGTTAGAATATTTTAAAATTACAGGCCCAAATCATACTGAAAATCGATCTTTTAGGTGCCAAAAAGTCGATATGTGCATGCATCTTCTGTACCCGTTTATATCTCAAATTCAGGCTCCAAACACCCGAAAATTCGATATTTTGGGGTCCCAGAAGCGATTTGTACATGCCTGCTTAGATACAGGCCCAAAACATGCTGAAAATCGATATTTTATGTGCCCAAAGTCAATATGTGTATGCATCTTATGCACTCGTTTATATCTCAAATTGAACCTCAAAACACCCCAAAATTCGATATTTTTGGGTCCCAGAAGCGATCTGTACATGCCTACTCAGTGCTAGAATGTTTTCAAAATATAGGCACAAAACATGCTAAAAATCGATATCTTAAGTTTCCAAAGTCGATATGTGCATGTATCTTCTGTACCCGTTTATATCTCAAATTCAGGCTCCAAAAACCCGAAAATTCGATATTTTGGGGTCCCATAAGCGACCTGTACATTCCTACTTAGATAAAGGCCCAAAACATGCTGAAAATCGATATTTTACGTGCCCAAAGTCAATATGTGTATGAATCTTATGCACTCGTTTATATCTCAAATTCAACCTAAAAACACCCGAAAATTCGATATTTTTGGGTCCCAGAAGCGATCTGTACATGCCTACTCAGTGCTAGAATGTTTTCAAAATATAGGCTCAAAACATGCTAAAAATCGATATTTTAAGTGTCCAAAGTCGATATGTGCATGCATCTTCTGTACCCGTTTATATCTCAAATTCAGGCTCAAAACACCCGAAAATTCGATATTTTGGGGTCCCAGAAGTGATCTGTACATGCCTACTTAGCGCTAAAATATTTTCAAAATATAGGCCCAAAACAAGCTAAAAATCGATATTTTAGTTGCCAAAAATCGATATTTCAAGTTCAGGCCCATTACACCCGAAAATTCGTTATTTTTGGGTCCGAGAAGCGATCTGTACATGCCTACTCCGTGTTAGAATATTTTCATAATAGAGGCCTAAAACATACTAAAAATCGATCCTTTAGGTGCACAAAAGTCAATATGTGTATGCATCTTCTGCACCCGTTTATATCCCAAATTCAACATCAAAACACCAGAAAATTCGATATTTTTGGATCCCAGAAGCGATCTGTACATGCTTACTCAGTGCTAGAATATTTTCAAAATATAGGCTCAAAACATGCTAACCTCAAAACACCCGAAAATTCGATATTTTGGGGTCCCAGAAGCGATCTGTACATGCCTACTCCTTGTTAGAGTATTTTCTATATACAGGCCCAAAACATACTGAAAATCGATCTTTTAGGTGCCCAAAAGTCGATATGTGCATGCATCTTCTGTACCCGTTTGTATCTCAAATTCAGGCTCCAAACACCCGAAAATTCGATATTTTGAGGTCCCAGAAGCGATCTGTACCAGCCTACTCAGATACAGGCCCAAAACATGCTGATAATCGATATTTTTGGTGCCTAAAGTCAATATGTGTATGCATCTTCTGCACTCGTTTATATCTCAAATTCAGGCTCAAAACACCCGAAAATTCGATATTTTGGGGTCCCAAAAGTGATCTGTACATGCCTACTTAGCGCTAGAATATTTTCAAAATATAGGCCCAAAACATGCTAAAAATCGATATTTTAGGTGCCCAAATTCGATATTTCAAATTCAGGCCCATAACACCCGAAAATTCGATATTTTGGGGTCCCAGAAGCGATGTGTACATGCCTACTCCGTGTTAGAGTATTTTCAAAATAGAGGCCCAAATCATACTAAAAATCGATCTTTTAGGTGCACAAAAGTCAATATGTGTATGCATCTTCTGCACCCGTTTATATCCCAAATTCAAACTCAAAAACACCGAAAATTCTACATTTTTGGGTACCAGAAGCGATCTGTACATGCCTACTCAGTGCTAGAATGTTTTCAAAATATAGGCTCAAAACATGCTAAAAATCGATATTTTAAGTGTCCAAAGTCAATATGTGCATGCATCTTCTGTACCCGTTTATATCTCAAATTCAGGCTCAAAACACCCGAAAATTCGGAATTTTTGGGTCCTAGAAGCGATCTATACATGCCTACTCCTAGTTAGAATGTTTTCAAGATACAGACCAAAAACATGCTCAAAATCGATATTTTAGGTGCCCAAATGTCGATATGTGCATGCATCTTCAGTACCCGTTTATATCTCAAATTCAGGCTCAAAACACCCGAAAATTCGATATTTTGGGGTCCCAGAAGCGATCAGTACATGCCTACTCTGTGTTGGAGTATTTTCATAATACGGGCCCAAAACATGCTGAAAATCGATCTTTTAGGTGCCCAAAGTCAAAATGTGCATACATCTTCTGTACCCGTTTATATCTCAAATTCAGGCTCAAAACACCCGAAAATTCGATATTTTGGGGTCCCAGAAACGATCTGTACATGCCTACTCATTGATAGAATATTTTCAAAATATTGGCCCAAAACATGCTAAAAATCGATATTTTAGGTGCCCAAAGTCGATATCTCAAATTCAGGCACAAAACACCCGAAATTTCGATATTTTGGGGTCCCAGAAGCGATCTGTACACGCCTACTCAAATACAGGCCGAAAACATGCTGAAAATCGATATTTTTGGTGCCCAAAGTCAATATGTGTATGCTTCTTCTGTACCCGTTTATATCTCAAATTCAATCTCCAAACACCCGAAAATTCGATATTTTGGGGTCACAGAAGCGATCTGTACATGCCTACTCAGTACTAGATTGTTTTCAAAATATAGGCTAAAAACATGCTAAAAATCTATATTTTAAGTGTCCAAAGTCGATATGTGATGCATCTTCTGTACCCGTTTATATCTCAAATTCAGGCTCAAAACACCCGAAAATTCAGTATTTTTGGGTCCTAGGAGCGATCTATACATGCCTACTCCTAGTTAGAATGTTTTCAAGATATAGACCAAAAACATGCTCAAAATCAATATTTTAGGTGCCCAAATGTCGATATGTGCATGCATCTTCAGTACCCGTTTATATCTCAAATTCAGGCTCAAAACACCCGAAAATTCGATATTTTGGGGTCCCAGAAGTGATCAGTACATGCCTACTCCGTGTTAGAGTATTTTCATAATACAGGCCTAAAACATGCTGAAAATCGATCTTTTAGGTGCCCAAAGTCAATATGTGCATGCATTTTCTGTACCCATTTATATCTCAAATTCAGGCTCAAAAAACCCGAAAATTCGATATTTTGGGGTCCCAGAAGCGATCTGTACATGCCTACTCAGTGCTAGAATATTTTCAAAATATAGGCCCAAAACATGATAAAAATCGATATTTTAGGTGCCCAAAGTCGATATCTCAAATTCAGGCACAAAACACCCGAAAATTCTATATTTTGGAGTCCCAGAAGCGATCTGTACACGCCTACTCAAATACAGGCAGAAAACATGCTGAAAATCGATATTTTTGGTGCCCAAAGTCAATATGTGTATGCTTATTCTGTACCCGTTTATATCTCAAATTCAATCTCCAAACACCCGAAAATTCGATATTTTGGGGTCCCAGAAGCGATCTGTACATGCCTACTCAGTACTAGATTGTTTTCAAAATATAGGCTCAAAACATGCTAAAAATCGATATTTTAAGTGTCCAAAGTCGATATGTGCAAGCATCTTCTGTACCCGTTTATATCTCAAATTCAGGCTCAAAACACCCGAAAATTCGGTATTTTTGGGTCCTAAAAGCGATCTATACATGCCTACTCCTAGTTAGAATGTTTTCAAGATACAGACCAAAAACATGCTCAAAATCGATATTTTAGGTGCCCAAATGTCGATATGTGCATGCATCTTCAGTACCCGTTTATATCTCAAATTCAGGCTCAAAACACCCGAAAATTCGATATTTTGGGGTCCCAGAAGCGATCAGTACATGCCTTCTCCGTGTTAGAGTATTTTCATAATACACGCCCAAAACATGCTGAAAATCGATCCTTTAGGTGCCCAAAGTCAATATGTGCATGCATCTTCTGTACCCGTTTATATCTCAAATTCAGGCTAAAAAAACCCAAAAATTCTCGATTTTGGGGTCCCAGAAGCGATCTGTACATGCCTACTCAGTGCTAGAATATTTTCAAAATATAGGCCCAAAACATGCTAAAAATCGATATTTTAGGTGCCTAAAGTCGTTATCTCAAATTCAGGCCCAAAACACCCGAAAATTCGATATTTTGGGGGCCCAGAAGCGATGTGTACATGCCTACTCCGTGTTAAAGTATTTTCAAAATACAGGCCCAAAACATACTGAAAATTGATCTTTTAGGTGCCCAAAAGTCGTTATGTGCATGCATCTTCTGTACCCGTTTATATCTCAAATTCAGGCTCCAAACACCCGAAAATTCGATATTTTGGGGTCCAAGAAACGATCTGTACATGCCTACTCCATGTTAGAGTATTTTCAAAATACAGGCCCAAAACATGCTGAAAATCGATATTCTAGGTTCCCAAAGTCAATATGTGCATGCATATTCTGTACCCGTTTATATCTTAAATTCAGGCTCCAAACACCCAAAAATTCGATATTTTGGGGTTCCAGAAACGATCTGTACATGCCTACTCAGATACAGGCCCAAAACATGCTGAAAATCGATATTTTAGGTGCCCAAAGTCAATATGTGTATGCATCTTCTGCACCCATTTATATTCCAAAATCAACCTCAAAACACCCGAAAATTCGATATTTTTGGGTCCCACAAGCGATCTGTACATGCCTACTCAGTGCTAGAATGTTTTCAAAATATAGGCTTAAAACATGCTAAAAATCTATATTTTAAGTGTCCAAAGTCGATATGTGCATGCATCTTCTGTACCCGTTTATATCTCAAATTCAGGCTCAAAACACTCGAAAATTCGGTATTTTTGGATCCTACAAGCGATCTGTACATGCCTACTCCTAGTTAGAATGTTTTCAAGATACAGACCCAAAACATGCTCAAAATCGATATATTAAGTGCCCAAAAGTCGATATGTGCATGTATCTTCGGAACCCGTTTATATCTCAAATTCAACCTCAAAACACCCGAAAATTCGGTATTTTTGGCTCCTAGAAGCAATCTATACATGCCTACTCCTAGTTAGAATATTTTCAAGATACAGACAAAAAACATGCTTAAAATCGATATTTTAGGTGCCCAAATGTCGATATGTGCATGCATCTTCTGTACCCGTTTATATCTCAAATTCAGGGTAA
Organism: Petrolisthes cinctipes; assembly: GCA_033782935.1. Taxonomy (NCBI): domain Eukaryota; kingdom Metazoa; phylum Arthropoda; class Malacostraca; order Decapoda; family Porcellanidae; genus Petrolisthes; species Petrolisthes cinctipes. The sequence continues at coordinate 122,618 of JAWQEG010000060.1, forward strand.
AAAAAACAAAAAATTCGATATTTTGGGGTCCAAGAAGCGATCAGTACATGCCTACTCCGTGTTAGAGTATTTTCATAATACAGGCCCAAAACATGCTGAAAATCGATCTTTTAGGTGCCCAAAGTCAATATGTGCATATATCTTCTGTACCCGTTTATATCTCAAATTCAGGCTCAAAAAACCCGAAAATTCGATATTTTGGGGTCCCATAAGCGATCTGTACATGCCTACTCATTGCTAGAATATTTTCAAAATATAGGCCAAAAACATGCTAAAAATCGATATTTTGCTGTAGGTGCCAAAAGTCGATATCTCAACTTCAGGCCCAGAACACCCAAAAATTCGATATTTTGGGGTCCCAGAAGCGATCTGTACATGCCTACTATGTGTTAGAGTTTTTTCAAAATACAGGCCCAAAACATACTGAAAATTGATCTTTTAGGTGCCCAAAAGTCGTTATGTGCATGCATCTTCTGTACCCGTTTATATCTCAAATTCAGTCTCCAAACACCCGAAAATTCGATATTTTGGGGTCCAAGAAACGATCTGTACATGCCTACTCCATGTTAGAGTATTTTCAAAATACAGGCCCAAAACATGCTGAAAATCGATATTCTAGGTTCCCAAAGTCAATATGTGCATGCATATTCTGTACCCGTTTATATCTTAAATTCAGGCTCCAAACACCCAAAAATTCGATATTTTGGGGTTCCAGAAACGATCTGTACATGCCTACTCAGATACAGGCCCAAAACATGCTGAAAATCGATATTTTAGGTGCCCAAAGTCAATATGTGTATGCATCTTCTGCACCCATTTATATTCCAAAATCAACCTCAAAACACCCGAAAATTCGATATTTTTGGGTCCCACAAGCGATCTGTACATGCCTACTCAGTGCTAGAATGTTTTCAAAATATAGGCTCAAAACATGCTAAAAATCTATATTTTAAGTGTCCAAAGTCGATATGTGCATGCATCTTCTGTACCCGTTTATATCTCAAATTCAGGCTCAAAACACTCGAAAATTCGGTATTTTTGGATCCTACAAGCGATCTGTACATGCCTACTCCTAGTTAGAATGTTTTCAAGATACAGACCCAAAACATGCTCAAAATCGATATATTAAGTGCCCAAAAGTCGATATGTGCATGTATCTTCGGAACCCGTTTATATCTCAAATTCAACCTCAAAACACCCGAAAATTCGGTATTTTTTGCTCCTAGAAGCAATCTATACATGCCTACTCCTAGTTAGAATATTTTCAAGATACAGACAAAAAACATGCTTAAAATCGATATTTTAGGTGCCCAAATGTCGATATGTGCATGCATCTTCTGTACCCGTTTATATCTCAAATTCAGGGTAAAAAAAACAAAAAATTCGATATTTTGGGGTCCAAGAAGCGATCAGTACATGCCTACTCCGTGTTAGAGTATTTTCATAATACAGGCCCAAAACATGCTGAAAATCGATCTTTTAGGTGCCCAAAGTCAATATGTGCATATATCTTCTGTACCCGTTTATATCTCAAATTCAGGCTCAAAAAACCCGAAAATTCGATATTTTGGGGTCCCATAAGCGATCTGTACATGCCTACTCATTGCTAGAATATTTTCAAAATATAGGCCAAAAACATGCTAAAAATCGATATTTTGCTGTAGGTGCCAAAAGTCGATATCTCAACTTCAGGCCCAGAACACCCAAAAATTCGATATTTTGGGGTCCCAGAAGCGATCTGTATATGCCTACTATGTGTTAGAGTTTTTTCAAAATACAGGCCCAAAACATACTGAAAATCGATCTTTTAGGTGCCCAAAAGTCAATATGTGCATAAGTCTTCTGTACCCGTTTATATCTCAAATTCAGGCTCTAAATACCCGAAAATTCGATATTTTGGGGTCCCAGAAGCGATCTGTACATGCCTACTCAGATGCAGGCCCAAAACATGCTGAAAATTGATATTTTAGGTGCCCAAAGTCAATACGTGTATGCATCTTCTGCACCCGTTTATATCCCAAATTCAACCTCAAAACACCCAAAAAATTCGATATTTTGGAGTCCCAGAAACGATCTGTACATGCCTACTCAGTGCTTGAATGTTTTCAAAATATAGGCTCAAAACATGCAAAAAATCGATATTTTTAGTGTCCAAAGTCGATATGTGCATGCATCTTCTGTAGCCGTTTATATCTCAAATTCAGGCTCAAAACACCCGAAAATCTGGTATTTTTGGGTCCTAGAAGCAATCTGTACATGCCTACTCCTAGTTAGCATGTTTTCAAGATACAGACCCAAAACATGCTCAAAATCGATATTTTAGGTGCCCAAAAGTCGATATGTGCATGCATCTTCAGTGCCCGTTTATATCTCAAATTCAGGCTCAAAACACCCGAACATTCGATATTTTGGGGTCCCAGAAACGATCTGTAAATGCCTACTCCGTGTTAGAGTATTTTCAAAATACAGGCCCAAAACATGCTGAAAATCGATATTCTAGGTTCCCAAAGTCAATATGTGCATTCATCTTCTGTACCCGTTTATATCTTAAATTCAGGCTCTAAACACCCGAAAATTCGATATTTTGGGGTCCCAGAAACGATCTGTACATGCCTACTCAGTGCTTGAATGTTTTCAAAATATAGGCTCAAAACATGCAAAAAATCGATATTTTAAGTGTCCAAAGTCGATATGTGCATGCATCTTCTGTAGCCGTTTATATCTCAAATTCAGGCTCAAAACACCCGAAAATCTGGTATTTTTGGGTCCTAGAAGCGATCTGTATATGCCTACTCTTAGTTAGAATGTTTTCAAGATACAGACCCAAAACATGCTCAAAATCGATATTTTAGGTGCCCAAAAGTCAATATGTGCATGCATCTTCAGTACCCGTTTATATCGCAGATTCAGGCTCAAAACACCCGAAAATTCAATATTTTGGGGTCCCAGAAGCGATCTGTACATGCCTACTTCGTGTTAGAGTATTTTCAAAATACAGGCCCAAAACATGCTGAAAATCGATATTTTAGGTGCCCAAAGTCAATATGTGCATACATCTTCTCTACCCGTTTATATCTGAAGTTCAGGCTCAAAACACACGAAAATTCGGTATTTTTGGCTCCTAGAAGCAATCTATACATGCCTACTCCTAGTTAGAATATTTTCAAGATACAGACAAAAAACATGCTTAAAATCGATATTTTAGGTGCCCAAATGTCGATATGTGCATGCATCTTCTGTACCCGTTTATATCTCAAATTCAGGGTAAAAAAAACAAAAAATTCGATATTTTGGGGTCCAAGAAGCGATAAGTACATGCCTACTCCGTGTTAGAGTATTTTCATAATACAGGCCCAAAACATGCTGAAAATCGATCTTTTAGGTGCCCAAAGTCAATATGTGCATATATCTTCTGTACCCGTTTATATCTCAAATTCAGGCTCAAAAAACCCGAAAATTCGATATTTTGGGGTCCCATAAGCGATCTGTACATGCCTACTCATTGCTAGAATATTTTCAAAATATAGGCCAAAAACATGCTAAAAATCGATATTTTGCTGTAGGTGCCAAAAGTCGATATCTCAACTTCAGGCCCAGAACACCCAAAAATTCGATATTTTGGGGTCCCAGAAGCGATCTGTACATGCCTACTATGTGTTAGAGTTTTTTCAAAATACAGGCCCAAAACATACTGAAAATCGATCTTTTAGGTGCCCAAAAGTCAATATGTGCATAAGTCTTCTGTACCCGTTTATATCTCAAATTCAGGCTCTAAATACCCGAAAATTCGATATTTTGGGGTCCCAGAAGCGATCTGTACATGCCTACTCAGATGCAGGCCCAAAACATGCTGAAAATTGATATTTTAGGTGCCCAAAGTCAATACGTGTATGCATCTTCTGCACCCGTTTATATCCCAAATTCAACCTCAAAACACCCAAAAAATTCGATATTTTGGAGTCCCAGAAACGATCTGTACATGCCTACTCAGTGCTTGAATGTTTTCAAAATATAGGCTCAAAACATGCAAAAAATCGATATTTTTAGTGTCCAAAGTCGATATGTGCATGCATCTTCTGTAGCCGTTTATATCTCAAATTCAGGCTCAAAACACCCGAAAATCTGGTATTTTTGGGTCCTAGAAGCAATCTGTACATGCCTACTCCTAGTTAGCATGTTTTCAAGATACAGACCCAAAACATGCTCAAAATCGATATTTTAGGTGCCCAAAAGTCGATATGTGCATGCATCTTCAGTGCCCGTTTATATCTCAAATTCAGGCTCAAAACACCCGAACATTCGATATTTTGGGGTCCCAGAAACGATCTGTAAATGCCTACTCCGTGTTAGAGTATTTTCAAAATACAGGCCCAAAACATGATGAAAATCGATATTCTAGGTTCCCAAAGTCAATATGTGCATTCATCTTCTGTACCCGTTTATATCTTAAATTTAGGCTCTAAACACCCGAAAATTCGATATTTTGGGGTCCCAGAAACGATCTGTACATGCCTACTCAGTGCTTGAATGTTTTCAAAATATAGGCTCAAAACATGCAAAAAATCGATATTTTAAGTGTCCAAAGTCGATATGTGCATGCATCTTCTGTAGCCGTTTATATCTCAAATTCAGGCTCAAAACACCCGAAAATCTGGTATTTTTGGGTCCTAGAAGCGATCTGTATATGCCTACTCTTAGTTAGAATGTTTTCAAGATACAGACCCAAAACATGCTCAAAATCGATATTTTAGGTGCCCAAAAGTCAATATGTGCATGCATCTTCAGTACCCGTTTATATCGCAGATTCAGGCTCAAAACACCCGAAAATTCAATATTTTGGGGTCCCAGAAGCGATCTGTACATGCCTACTTCGTGTTAGAGTATTTTCAAAATACAGGCCCAAAACATGCTGAAAATCGATATTTTAGGTGCCAAAAGTCAATATGTGTATGCTTCTTCTGCACACGTTTATATCCCAAATTCAACCTCAAAACACCCGAAAATTCAATATTTTTGGGTCGCAGAAGCGATCTGTACATACCTACTCAGTGCTAGAATGTTTTCAAAATATAGGTTTAAAACATGCTAACAATTGATATTTTAAGTGTCCAAAGTCGATATGTGCATGCATCTTCTGTACCCGTTTATATTTCAAATTAAGACTCAAAAAACCCAAAAAATCGGTATTTTTGGTCCCTAGAAGCGATCTGTACATGTCTACTCCTAGTTAGAATGTTTTCAAGATACAGACCCAAAACATGCTCAAAATCGATATTTTAAGTGTCCAAAGTCGATATGTGCATGCATCTTTTGTACCCGTTTATATCTCAAATTCAAGCTTAAAACACCCGAAAATTCGATATTTTGGGGTCCCAGAAGCGATCAGTACATGCCTACTCAGTACTAGAATATTTTTAAAATATAGGCCCAAAACATGCTAAGAATCGATATTTTAGGTGCCCAAAGTCAATATCTCAAATTCAGGCCCAAAACCCCCGAAAATTCGATATTTTGGGGTCCCAGAAGCGATCTGTACATGCCTAATCCGTGTTAGAGTATTTTCAATATACAGGCCCAAAACTTACTGAAAATCGATCTTTTAGGTGCCAAAAAGTCGATATGTGCATGCATCTTCTGTACCCGTTTATATCTCAAATTCAGGCTCAAAACACCCGAAAATTTGGTATTTTTGTGTCCTAGACGCGATCTGTACATGCCTAATCCTAGTTAGAATGTTATCAAGATACAGAAACAAAACATGATCAAAATCGATATTTTAGGTGCCCAAAGTTAATGTGTGTATGCATCTTCTGCACCCGTTTATATCCCAAATTCAAACTCAAAACATCCGAAAATTCAATATTTTTGGGTCTCAGAAGCGATCTGTACATGCCTACTCAGTGCTAGAATGTTTTCAAAATATAGGCTCGAAACATGCTAAAAATCGATATTTTAAGTGTCCAAAGTCGATATGTGCATGCATCTTCTGTACCCGTTTATATCTCAAATTAAGGCTCAAAAAACCCGAAAATTCGGTATTTTTGGTCCCTAGAAGCGATCTATACATGTCTACTCCTAGTTAGAATGTTTTGAAGATACAGACCCAAAACATGCTCAAAATCGATATTTTAGGTGCCCAAAGTCGATATGTGAAAGCATCTTCTGTACCCGTTTATATCTCAAATTCAGGCTCAAAACACCCGAAAATTCTATATTTTGGGGTCCCAGAAGCGATCTGTACAAGCCTACTCAGTGCTAGAATATTTTTAAAATATAGGCCCAAAACATGCTAAAAATCGATATTTTAGGTGCCCAAAGTCGATATCTCAAATTCAGGCCCAAAACACCCGAAAATTCGATATTTTGGGGTCCCAGAAGCGATCTGTACATGCCTACTCCGTGTTAGAGTATTTTCAATATACAGGCCCAAAACATACTGAAAACCGATCTTTTAGGTGACCAAAAGTCGATATGTGCATGCATCTTCTGTACCCGTTTATATCTCAAATTCAGGCTCCAAACACCCAAAAATTCGATATTTTGGGGTCCCAGAAGCGATCTGTATATGCCTACTCAGATACATGCCCAAAACATGCTGAAACTCGATATTTTTGATGCCTAAAGTCAATATGTGTATGCATCTTCTGCACTCGTTTATATCTCAAATTCAACCTCAAAACTCTCGAATATTCGATATTTTTGGGTCCCAGAAGCGATCTGTACATGCCTACTGAGTGCTAGAATGTTTTCAAAATATAGGCTCAAAACATGCTAAAAATCGATATTTTAAATGTCCAAAGTCGATATGTGCATGAATCTTCTGTACCCGTTTATATCTCAAATTCAGGCTCAAAACACCCGAAAATTCGGTATTTTGGGGTCCTAAAAGCGATCTGTACATGCCTACACCTAGTTAGAATGTTTTCAAGATACAGACCCAAAACATGCTCAAAATCGATATCTTAGGTGCCCAAAAGTCAATATGTGCATGCATCTTCAGTACCCGTTTATATCGCAAATTCAGGCTCAAAACCCCCGAAAATTCAATATTTTGGGGTCCCAGAAGCGATATATACATGCCTAATCCGTGTTAGAGTATTTTCAATATACAGGCCCAAAACTTACTGAAAATCGATCTTTTAGGTGCCAAAAAGTCGATATGTGCATGCATCTTCTGTACCCGTTTATATCTCAAATTCAGGCTCAAAACACCCGAAATTTTGGTATTTTTGTGTCCTAGACGCGATCTGTACATGCCTAATCCGAGTTAGAATGTTTTCAAGATACAAAAACAAAACATGCTCAAAATCGATAGTTTAGGTGCCCAAAGTTAATGTGTGAATGCATCTTCTGCACCCGTTTATATCCCAAATTCAAACTCAAAACATCCGAAAATTCGATATTTTTGGGTCCCAGAAGCGATCTGTACATGCCTACTGAGTGCTAGAATGTTTTCAAAATATAGGCTCAAAACATGCTAAAAATCGATATTTTAAGTGTCCAAAGTCGATATGTGCATGAATCTTCTGTACCCGTTTATATCTCAAATTCAGGCTCAAAACACCCGAAAATTCGGTATTTTTGGGTCCTAAAAGCGATCTGTACATGCCTACACCTAGTTAGAATGTTTTCAAGATACAGACCCAAAACATGCTCAAAATCGATATATTAGGTGCCCAAAAGTCAATATGTGCATGCATCTACAGTACCCGTTTATATCGCAAATTCAGGCTCAAAACCCCCGAAAATTCAATATTTTGGGGTCCCAGAAGCGATCTGTACATGCCTAGTCCTTGTTAGAGTATTTTTAAAATTCAGGCCGAAAACATGCTGAAAATCGATCTTTTAGGTGCACAAAAGTCAATATGTGCATGCATCTTCTGTACCCGTTTATATCTCCTGTACCCGTTTATATCTCAAGTTCAGGCTCAAAACACACGAAAATTCGATATTTTGGGGTCCCTGAAGCGATCTGTACATGCCTACTCAGATACAGGCCCAAAACATGCTGAAAATCGATATTTTAGGTGCCCAAGGTCAATATGTGTATGCATCTTCTGCACCCGTTTATATCCCAAATTCAACCTCAAAACACCCGAAAATTCAATATTTTTGGGTCTCAGAAGCGATCTGTACATGCCTACTCATTGCTAGAATGTTTTCAATATACAGACCCAAAACATGATCAAAATCGATATTTTAGGTGCCCAAATTCGATATGTGCATGCATCTTCTGTACCCGTTTATATCTCAAATTCAGGCTCAAAACACCCGAAAATTTGGTATTTTTGTGTCCTAGACGCGATCTGTACATGCCTAATCCTAGTTAGAATGTTTTCAAGATACAGAAACAAAACATGCTCAAAATCGATATTTTAGGTGCCCAAAGTTAATGTGTGTATGCATCTTCTGCACCCGTTTATATCCCAAATTCAAACTCAAAACATCCGAAAATTCAATATTTTGGGGCCCCAGAAGCGATGTGTACATGCCTACTCCGTGTTAGAATATTTTAAAAATACAGGCCCAAAACATACTGAAAATCGATCTTTTAAGTGCCAAAAAGTCGATATGTGCATGCATCTTCTGTACCCGTTTATATCTCAAATTCAGGCTCCAAACACCCGAAAATTCGTTATTTTTGGGTCTTAAAAGCGATCTGTACATGCCTACTCCGTGTTAGAGTATTTTCAAAATATAGGCTCAAAACATGCTAAAAATCGATATTTTAGGTGACCAAAGTCAATATGTGTATGTATCTTCTGTACCCGTTTATATCTCAAATTCAGGCTCCAAACACCCGAAAATTCGATATTTTGGGGTCCCAGAAGCGATCTGTACATGCCTACTCAGACACAGGCCCAAAACATGCAGAAAATCGATATTTTAGGTGCCCAAACTCAATATGTGTGTATGCATCTTCTTCACCCATTTATATCCCAAATTCAACCTCAAAACACCCGAAAATTCAATATTTTTGGGTCTCAGAAGCAATCTGTACATGCCTACTCAGTGCTAGAATGTTTTCAAAATATAGGCTCGAAACATGCTAAAAATCGATATTTTAAGTGTCCAAAGTCGATATGTGCATGCATCTTCTGTACCCGTTTATATCTCAAATTAAGGTTTAAAAAAACCCTAAAACTCGGTATTTTTTGTCCCTTGAAGCGATCTGTACATGTCTACTCCTAGTTAGAATGTTTTCAAGATACAGACCCAAAACATGCTCAAAATCGATATTTTAGGTGCCCAAAGTCGATATGTGAAAGCATCTTCTGTACCCGTTCATATCTCGAATTCAGGCTCAAAACACCCAAAAATTCGATATTTTGGGGTCCAAGAAGCGATCTGTACAAGCCTACTCAGTGCTAGAATATTTTTAAAATATAGGCCCAAAACATGCTAAAATTCGATATTTTAGGTGCCCGAAGTCGATATCTCAAATTCAGATCCAAAACACCCGAAAATTCGATATTTTTGGGTCCCAGAAGCGATCTGTACATGCCTACTCCGTGTTAGAGTATTTTCAATATACAGGCCCAAAACATACTGAAAATCGATCTTTTAGGTGACCAAAAGTCGATATGTGCATGCATCTTCTGTACCCGTTTATATCTCAAATTCAGGCTCCAAACACCCAAAAATTCGATATTTTGGGGTCCCAGAAGCGATCTGTACATGCCTACTCAGATACAGGCCCAAAACATGCTGAAAATCGATATTTTTGGTGTCTAAAGTCAATATGTCTATGCATCTTCTGCACTCGTTTATATCTCAAATTCAACCTCAGAACTCTCGAAAATTCGATATTTTTGGGTCCCAGAAGCGATCTGTACAAGCCTACAGAGTGCTGGAATGTTTTCAAAATATAGGGTCAAAACATGCTAAAAATCGATATTTTAAGTGTCCAAAGTCGATATGTGCATGAATCTTCTGTACCCGTTTATATCTCAAATTCAGGCTCAAAACACCCGAAAATTCGGTATTTTTGGGTCCTAGAAGCGATCTTTACATGCCTACTCCTAGTTAGAATGTTTTCAAAATACAGGCCCAAAACATGCTGAAAATCGATATTTTAGGGGCCCAAGGTCAATATGTGTATGCATCTTCTGCACCCGTTTATATCCCAAATTCAACCTCAGAACACCCAAAAATTCAATATTTTTTGGTCACAGAAGCGATCTGTTCATGCCTACTCAGTGCTAGAATGTTTTAAAAATATAGGCTCAAAACATGCTAAAAATCGATATTTTAAGTGTCCAAAGTCGATATGTGCATGCATCTTCTGTACCCGTTTATATTTCAAATTCAGGCTCAAAAAACCCGAAAATTCGGTATTTTTGGTCCCTAGAAGCGATCTATACATGTCTACAAATAGTTATAATATTTTCAAGATATAGACCCAAAACATGCTCAAAATCGATATTTTAGGTGCCCAAAGTCGATATGTGATTGCATCTTCTGTACCCGTTTATATCTCAAATTCAGGCTCAAAACACCCGAAAATTCGATATTTTGGGGTCCCAGAAGCGATCTGTACATGCCTACTCAGTGCTAGAATATTTTTAAAATACAGAACCAAAACATGCTAAAAATCGATATTTTATGTGCCCAAAGTCGATATCTCAAATTGAGGCCCAAAACACCTGAAAATTCGATATTTTGGGGTCCCAGAAGCGATCTGTACATGCCTACTCCGTGTTAGAGTATTTTCAATATACAGGCCCAAAACATACTGAAAATCGATCTTTTAGGTGCCCAAAACTCGATATGTGCATGCATCTTCTGTACCCGTTTATATCTCAAATTCAGGCTCCAAAAACCCGAAAATTCGATATTTTGAGGTCCCAGAAGCGATCTGTACATGCTTACTCAGATAAAGGCCCAAAACATGCTGATAATCGATATTTTTGGTGCCTAAAGTCAATATGTGTATGCATCTTCTGTACCCGTTTATATCTCAAATTCAGGCTCAAAACACCCGAAAATTCGATATTTTGGGGTCCCAGAAGTGATCTGTACATGCCTACTTAGCGCTAGAATATTTTCAAAATATAGGCCCAAAATATGCTAAAAATCGATATTTTAGGTGCCCAAATTCGATATTTCAAATTCAGGCCCATAACACCCGAAAATTCGATATTTTGGGGTCCCAGAAGCGATGTGTACATGCCTACTCCGTGTTAGAATATTTTAAAAATACATGCCCAAAACATACTGAAAATCGATCTTTTAGGTGCCAAAAAGTCGATATGTGCATGCATCTTCTGTACCCGTTTATATCTCAAATTCAGGCTCCAAACACCCAAAAATTCGATATTTTGGTGTCCCAGAAGCGATCTTTACATGCCTAATCAGATACAGGCCCAAAACTTGCTGAAAATTGATATTTTATGTGCCCAAAATCAATATGTGTATGCATCTTATGCACTCGTTTATATCTCAAATTCAACCTCAAAACACCCGAAAATTCGATATTTTTGGGTCCCAGAAGCGATCTGTACATGCCTACTCAGTACTAGAATGTTTTCAAAATATAGGCGCAAAACATGCTAAAAATCGATATCTTAAGTGTCCAAAGTCGATATGTGAATGCATCTTCTGTACCCGTTTATATCTCAAATTCAGGCTCCAATTACCCGAAATTTCGATATTTTGGGGTCTCAGAAGCGATCTGTACATGCCTACTCAGTGCTAGAATGTTTTCAAAATATAGGCGCAAAACATGCTAAAAATCGATATCTTAAGTGTCCAAAGTCGATATGTGCATGCATCTTCTGTACCCGTTTATATCTCAAATTCAGGCTCCAAAAAACCGAAAATTCGATATTTTGGGGTCCCAGAAGCGATCTGTACATGCCTACTCAGATACAGGCCCAAAACATGCTGAAAATCGATATTTTATGTGCCCAAAGTCAATATGTGTATGCATCTTATGCACTCGTTTATATCTCAAATTCAACCTCAAAACACCCGAAAATTCGATATTTTTGGGTCCCAGAAGCGATCTGTACATGCCTACTCAGTACTAGAATGTTTTCAAAATATAGGCTCAAAACATGCTAAAAATCGATATTTTAAGTGTCCAAAGTCGATATGTGCTTGCATCTTCTGTACCCGTTTATATCTCAAATTCAGGCTAAAAAAACCCGAAAATTCGATATTTTGGGGTCCCAGAAGTGATCTGTACATGCCTACTTAGCGCTAGAATATTTTCAAAATATAGGCCCAAAATATGCTAAAAATCGATATTTTAGGTGCCCAAATTCGATATTTCAAATTCAGGCCCATAACACCCGAAAATTCGATATTTTGGGGTCCCAGAAGCGATGTGTACATGCCTACTCCGTGTTAGAATATTTTAAAAATACATGCCCAAAACATACTGAAAATCGATCTTTTAGGTGCCAAAAAGTCGATATGTGCATGCATCTTCTGTACCCGTTTATATCTCAAATTCAGGCTCCAAACACCCAAAAATTCGATATTTTGGTGTCCCAGAAGCGATCTTTACATGCCTAATCAGATACAGGCCCAAAACTTGCTGAAAATCGATATTTTATGTGCCCAAAATCAATATGTGTATGCATCTTATGCACTCGTTTATATCTCAAATTCAACCTCAAAACACCCGAAAATTCGATATTTTTGGGTCCCAGAAGCGATCTGTACATGCCTACTCAGTACTAGAATGTTTTCAAAATATAGGCGCAAAACATGCTAAAAATCGATATCTTAAGTGTCCAAAGTCGATATGTGAATGCATCTTCTGTACCCGTTTATATCTCAAATTCAGGCTCCAATTACCCGAAATTTCGATATTTTGGGGTCTCAGAAGCGATCTGTACATGCCTACTCAGTGCTAGAATGTTTTCAAAATATAGGCGCAAAACATGCTAAAAATCGATATCTTAAGTGTCCAAAGTCGATATGTGCATGCATCTTCTGTACCCGTTTATATCTCAAATTCAGGCTCCAAAAAACCGAAAATTCGATATTTTGGGGTCCCAGAAGCGATCTGTACATGCCTACTCAGATACAGGCCCAAAACATGCTGAAAATCGATATTTTATGTGCCCAAAGTCAATATGTGTATGCATCTTATGCACTCGTTTATATCTCAAATTCAACCTCAAAACACCCGAAAATTCGATATTTTTGGGTCCCAGAAGCGATCTGTACATGCCTACTCAGTACTAGAATGTTTTCAAAATATAGGCTCAAAACATGCTAAAAATCGATATTTTAAGTGTCCAAAGTCGATATGTGCTTGCATCTTCTGTACCCGTTTATATCTCAAATTCAGGCTAAAAAAACCCGAAAATTCGATATTTTGGGGTCCCAGAAGTGATCTGTACATGCCTACTTAGCGCTAAAATATTTTCAAAATATAGGCCCAAAACAAGCTAAAAATCGATATTTTAGGTGCCCAAAGTCGATATTTCAAGTTCAGGCCCATTACACCCGAAAATTCGTTATTTTTGGGTCCGAGAAGCGATCTGTACATGCCTACTCCGTGTTAGAGTATTTTCATAATAGAGGCCTAAAACATACTAAAAATCGATCTTTTAGGTGCACAAAAGTCAATATGTGTATGCATCTTCTGCACCCGTTTATATCCCAAATTCAACATCAAAACACCCGAAAATTCGATATTTTTGGGTCCCAGAAGCGATCTGTACATGCCTAGTCAGTGCTAGAATAATTTCAAAATATATGCTCAAAACATGCTAAAAATCGATATTTTAGGTGACCAAAGTCAATATGTGTATGCATCTTCTGCAACCGTTTATATCCCAAATTTAACCTCAAAACACCCGAAAATCCGATATTTTTGGGTCCCAGAAGCGATCTGTACATGCCTACTCAGTGCTAGTATGTTTTCAAAATATTGGACCAAAACATGCTAAAAATCGATATTTTAGGTGCCAAAAGTCGATATCTCAAATTGAGGCCCAAAACACCCGAAAATTCGATATTTTGGGGTCCCAGAAGCGATCTGTACATGCCTTCTCCGTGTTAGAGTATTTTCAATATACAGGCCCAAAACATACTGAAAATCGATCGTTTAGGTGCCCAAAAGTCGATATGTGCATGCATCTTCTGTACCCGTTTATATCTCAAATTCAGGCTCCAAAAACCCGAAAATTCGATATTTTGAGGTCCCAGAAGCGATCTGTACATGCCTACTCAGATACAGGCCCAAAACATGCTGATAATCGATATTTTTGGTGCCTAAAGTCAATATGTGTATGCATCTTCTGCACTCGTTTATATCTCAAATTCAGGCTCAAAACACCCGAAAATTCGATATTTTGGGTTCCCAGAAGTGATCTGTACATGCCTACTTAGCGCTAGAATATTTCCAAAATATAGGCCCAAAACATGCTAAAAATCGATATTTTAGGTGCCCAAATTCGATATTTCAAATTCAAGCCCATAACACCCGAAAATTCGATATTTTGGGGTCCCAAAAGCGATGTGTACATGCCTACTCCGTGTTAGAATATTTTAAAAATACAGGCCCAAAACATACTGAAAATCGATCTTTTAGGTGCCCAAAAGTCGATATGTGCATGCATCTTCTGTACCCGTTTGTATCTCAAATTCAGGCTCCAAACACCCGAAAATTCGATATTTTTGGGTCCCAGAAGCGATCTGTACATGCCTACTCAGTGCTAGAATGTTTTCAAAATATAGGCGCAAAACATGCTAAAAATCGATATCTTAAGTGTCCAAAGTCGATATGTGCATGCATCTTCTGTACCCGTTTATATCTCAAATTCAGGCTCCAAAAAACCGAAAATTCGATATTTTGGGGTCCCAGAAGCGATCTGCACATGCCTACTCAGATACAGGCCCAAAACATGCTGAAAATCGATATTTTATGTGCCCAAAGTCAATATGTGTATGCATCTTATGCACTCGTTTATATCTCAAATTCAACCTCAAAACACCCGAAAATTCGATATTTTGGGGTCCCAGAAGCGATCTGTACATGCCTACTCAGATACAGGCCCAAAACATGCTGAAAATCGTTATTTTATGTGCCCAAAGTCAATATGTGTATGCATCTTATGCACTCGTTTATATCTCAAATTCAACCTCAAAACACCCGAAAATTCGATATTTTTGGGTCCCAGAAGCGATCTGTACATGCCTACTCAGTGCTAGAATGTTTTCAAAATATAGGCGCAAAACATGCTAAAAATCGATATCTTAAGTGTCCAAAGTCGATATGTGAATGCATCTTCTGTACCCGTTTATATCTCAAATTCAGGCTCCAAATACCCGAAATTTCGATATTTTGGGGTCTCAGAAGCGATCTGTACATGCCTACTCAGTGCTAGAATGTTTTCAAAATATAGGCGCAAAACATGCTAAAAATCGATATCTTAAGTGTCCAAAGTCGATATGTGCATGCATCTTCTGTACCCGTTTATATCTCAAATTCAGGCTCCAAAAAACCGAAAATTCGATATTTTGGGGTCCCAGAAGCGATCTGTACATGCCTACTCAGATACAGGCCCAAAAGATGCTGAAAATCGATATTTTATGTGCCCAAAGTCAATATGTGTATGCATCCTATGCTTTCGTTTATATCTCAAATTCAACCTCAAAACACCCGAAAATTCGATATTTTTGGGTCCCAGAAGCGATCTGTACATGCCTACTAAGTACTAGAATGTTTTCAAAATATAGGCTCAAAACATGATAAAAATCGATATTTTAAGTGTCCTAAGTCGATATGTGCTTGCATCTTCTGTACCCGTTTATATCTCAAATTCAGGCTCAATAAAACCCGAAAATTCGATATTTTGGGGTCCCAGAATTGATCTGTACATGCCTACTTAGCGCTAAAATATTTTCAAAATATAGGCCCAAAACAAGCTAAAAATCGATATTTTAGGTGCCCAAAGTCGACATTTCAAGTTCAGGCCCATTACATCCGAAAATTCGTTATTTTTGGGTCCGAGAAGCGATCTGTACATGCCTACTCCGTGTTAGAGTATTTTCATAATAGAGGCCTAAAACATACTAAAAATCGATCTTTTAGGTGCACAAAAGTCAATATGTGTATGCATCTTCTGCACCCGTTTATATCCCAAATTCAACATCAAAACACCCGAAAATTCGATATTTTTGGGTCCCAGAAGCGATCTGTACATGCCTACTCAGTGCTAGAATAATTTCAAAATATATGCTCAAAACATGCTAAAAATCGATATTTTAGGTGACCAAAGTCAATATGTGTATGCATCTTCTGCACCCGTTTATATCCCAAATTTAACCTCAAAACACCTGAAAATCCGATATTTTTGGGTCCCAGTAGCGATCTGTACATGCCTACTCAGTGCTAGTATGTTTTCAAAATATTGGACCAAAACATGCTAAAAATCGATATTTTAGGTGCCCAAAGTCGATATCTCAAATTGAGGCCCAAAACACCCGAAAATTCGATATTTTGGGGTCCCAGAAGCGATCTGTACATGCCTTCTCCGTGTTAGAGTATTTTCAATATACAGGCCCAAAACATACTGAAAATCGATCGTTTAGGTGCCCTAAAGTCGATATGTGCATGCATCTTCTGTACCCGTTTATATCTCAAATTCAGGCTCCAAACACCCGAAAATTCGATATTTTGGGGTCCCAGAAGCGATCTGTACATGCCTACTCAGATACAGGCCCAAAACATGCTGAAAATCGATATTTTATGTGCCCAAAGTCAATATGTGTATGCATCTTATGCACTCGTTTATATCTCAAATTCAACCTCAAAACACCCGAAAATTCGATATTTTTGGGTCCCAGAAGCGATCTGTACATGCCTACTCAGTGCTAGAATGTTTTCAAAATATAGGCGCAAAACATGCTAAAAATCGATATTTTAAGTTTCCAAAGTCGATATGTGAATGCATCTTCTGTACCCGTTTATATCTCAAATTCAGGCTCCAAATACCCGAAATTTCGATATTTTGGGGTCCCAGAAGCGATCTGTACATGCCTACTCAGATACAGGACCAAAACATGCTGAAAATCGATATTTTACGTGCCCAAAGTCAATATGTGTATGCATCTTATGCACTCGTTTATATCTCAAATTCAACCTCAAAACACCCGAAAATTCGATATTTTTGGGTACCAGAAGCGATCTGTACATGCCTACTCAGTGCTAGAATGTTTTCAAAATATAGGCTCAAAACATGCTAAAAATCGATATTTTAAGTGTCCGAAGTCGATATGTGCATGCATCTTCTGTACCCGTTTATATCTCAAATTCAGGCTCAAAACACCCGAAAATTAGATATTTTGGGGTCCCAGAAGTGATCTGTACATGCCTACTTAGCGCTAAAATATTTTCAAAATATAGGCCCAAAACAAGCTAAAAATCGATATATTAGGTGCCCAAAGTCGATATTTCAAGTTCAGGCCCATTACACCCTAAAATTCGTTATTTTTGGGTCCGAGAAGCGATCTGTACATGCCTACTCCGTGTTAGAGTATTTTCATAATAGAGGCCTAAAACATACTAAAAATCGATCTTTTAGGTGCACAAAAGTCAATATGTGTATGCATCTTCTGCACCCGTTTATATCCCAAATTCAACATCAAAACACCCGAAAATTCGATATTTTTGGGTCCCAGAAGCGATCTGTACATGCCTACTCAGTGCTAGAATATTTTCAAAATATAGGCTCAAAACATGCTAAAAATCGATATTTTAGGTGACCAAAGTCAATATGTGTATGCATCTTCTGCACCCGTTTATATCCCAAATTTAACTTCAAAACACCCGAAAATCCGATATTTTTGGGTCCCAGAAGCGATCTGTACATGCCTACTCAGTGCTAGTATGTTTTCAAAATATAGGACCAAAACATGCTAAAAATCGATATTTTAGGTGCCCAAAGTCGATATCTCAAATTGAGGCCCAAAACACCCGAAAATTCGATATTTTGGGGTCCCAGAAGCGATCTGTACATGCCTACTCCGTGTTAGAGTATTTTCAATATACAGGCCCAAAACATACTGAAAATCGATCTTTTAGGTGCCCAAAAGTCGATATGTGCATGCATCTTCTGTACCCGTTTGTATCTCAAATTCAGGCTCCAAACACCCGAAAATTCGATATTTTGAGGTCCCAGAAGCGATCTTTACATGCCTACTCAGATACAGGCCCAAAACATGCTGATAATCGATATTTTTGGTGCCTAAAGTCAATATGTGTATGCATCATCTGCACTCGTTTATATCTCAAATTCAACCTCAAAACACTCGAAAGTTCGATATATTTTGGGTCCCAGAAGCGATCTGTACATGCCTACTCAGTGCTAGAATGTTTTCAAAATATAGGCTCAAAACATGCTAAAAATCGATATTTTAGGTGACCAAAGTCAATATGTGTATGCATCTTCTGCACCCGTTTATATCCCAAATTCAATATCAAAACACCCGAAAATTCGGTATTTTGGGGTCCCATAAGCGATCTGTACAAGCCTACTCAGTGCTAGAATATTTTTAAAATATAGGCCCAAAACATGCTAAAATTCGATATTTTAGGTGCCCGAAGTCGATATCTCAAATTCAGATCCAAAACACCTGAAAATTCGATATTTTTGGGTCCCAGAAGCGATCTGTACATGCCTACTCCGTGTTAGAGTATTTTCAATATACAGGCCCAAAACATATTGAAAATGGATCTTTTAGGTGACCAAAAGTCGATATGTGCATGCATCTTCTGTACCCGTTTATATCTCAAATTCAGGCTCCAAACACCCGAAAATTCGATATTTTGGGGTCCCAGAAGCGATCTGTACATGCCTACTCAGATAAAGGCCAAAAACATGCTGAAAATCGATATTTTTGGTGCCTAAAGTCAATATGTCTATGCATCTTCTGCACTCGTTTATATCTCAAATTCAACCTCAGAACTCTCGAAAATTCGATATTTTTGGGTCCCAGAAGCGATCTGTACATGCCTACTCAGTGCTAGAATGTTTTCAAAATATAGGCTCAAAACATGCTAAAAATCGATATTTTAAGTGTCCAAAGTCGATATGTGCATGAATCTTCTGTACCCGTTTATATCTCAAATTCAGGCTCAAAACACCCGAAAATTCGGTATTTTTGGGTCCTAGAAGCGATCTTTACATGCCTACTCCTAGTTAGAATGTTTTCAAAATACAGGCCCAAAACATGCTGAAAATCGATATTTTAGGTGCCAAAGGTCAATATGTGTATGCATCTTCTGCACCCGTTTATATCCCAAATTCAACCTCAAAACACCCAAAAATTCAATATTTTTTGGTCTCAGAAGCGATCTGTACATGCCTACTCAGTGCTAGAATGTTTTAACAATATAGGCTCAAAACATGCTAAAAATCGATATTTTAAGTGTCCAAAGTCGATATGTGCATGCATCTTCTGTACCCGTTTATATCTCAAATTCAGGCTCAAAAAACCCGATAATTCGGTATTTTTGGTCCCTAGAAGCGATCTATACATGTCTACTCCTAGTTAGAATATTTTCAAGATACAGACCCAAAACATGCTCAAAATCGATATATTAGGTGCCCAAAGTCGACATGTGATTGCATCTTTTGTACCCGTTTATATCTCAAATTCAGTCTCAAAACACCCGAAAATTCGATATTTTGGGGTCCCAGAAGCGATCTGTACATGCCTACTCAGTGCTAGAATATTTTTAAAATATAGAACCAAAACATGCTAAAAATCGATATTTTATGTGCCCAAAGTCGATATCTCAAATTGAGGCCCAAAACACCTGAAAATTCGATATTTTGGGGTCCCAAAAGCGATCTGTACATGCCTACTCCGTGTTAGAGTATTTTCAATATACAGGCCCAAAACATACTGAAAATCGATCTTTTAGGTGCCCAAAACTCGATATGTGCATGCATCTTCTGTACCCGTTTATATCTCAAATTCAGGCTCCAAAAACCCGAAAATTCGATATTTTGAGGTCCCAGAAGCGATCTGTACATGCTTACTCAGATAAAGGCCCAAAACATGCTGATAATCGATATTTTTGGTGCCTAAAGTCAATATGTGTATGCATCTTCTGCACTCGTTTATATCTCAAATTCAACCTCAAAACACTCGAAAGTTCGATATATTTTGGGTCCCAGAAGCGATCTGTACATGCCTACTCAGTGCTAGAATGTTTTCAAAATATAGGCTCAAAACATGCTAAAAATCGATATTTTAGGTGACCAAAGTCAATATGTGTATGCATCTTCTGCACCCGTTTATATCCCAAATTCAATATCAAAACACCCGAAAATTCGGTATTTTGGGGTCCCAGAAGCGATCTGTACAAGCCTACTCACTGCTAGAATATTTTTAAAATATAGGCCCAAAACATGCTAAAATTCGATATTTTAGGTGCCCGAAGTCGATATCTCAAATTCAGATCCAAAACACCCGAAAATTCGATATTTTTGGGTCCCAGAAGCGATCTGTAAATGCCTACTCCGTGTTAGAGTATTTTCAATATACAGGCCCAAAACATATTGAAAATCGATCTTTTAGGTGACCAAAAGTCGATATGTGCATGCATCTTCTGTACCCGTTTATATCTCAAATTCAGGCTCCAAACACCCGAAAATTCGATATTTTGGGGTCCCAGAAGCGATCTGTACATGCCTACTCAGATAAAGGCCAAAAACATGCTGAAAATCGATATTTTTGGTGCCTAAAGTCAATATGTCTATGCATCTTCCGCACTCGTTTATATCTCAAATTCAACCTCAGAACTCTCGAAAATCCGATATTTTTGGGTCCCAGAAGCGATCTGTACATGCCTACTCAGTGCTAGAATGTTTTCAAAATATAGGCTCAAAACATTCTAAAAATCGATATTTTAAGTGTCCAAAGTCGATATGTGCATGAATCTTCTGTACCCGTTTATATCTCAAATTCAGGCTCAAAACACCCGAAAATTCGGTATTTTTGGGTCCTAGAAGCGATCTTTACATGCCTACTCCTAGTCAGAATGTTTTCAAAATACAGGCCCAAAACATGCTGAAAATAGATATTTTAGGTGCCCAAGGTCAATATGTGTATGCATCTTCTGCACCCGTTTATATCCCAAATTCAACCTCAAAACACCCAAAAATTCAATATTTTTTGGTCTCAGAAGCGATCTGTACATGCCTACTCAGTGCTAGAATGTTTTAAAAATATAGGCTCAAAACATGCTAAAAATCGATATTTTAAGTGTCCAAAGTCGATATGTGCATGCATCTTCTGTACCCGTTTATATCTCAAATTCGGGTTCAAAAAACCCGATAATTCGGTATTTTTGGTCCCTAGAAGCGATCTATACATGTCTACTCCTAGTTAGAATATTTTCAAGATACAGACCCAAAACATGCTCAAAATCGATATTTTAGGTGCCCAAAGTCGATATGTGATTGCATCTTCTGTACCCGTTTATATCTCAAATTCAGGCTCAAAACACCCGAAAATTCGATATTTTGGGGTCCCAGAAGCGATCTGTACATGCCTTCTCAGTGCTAGAATATTTTTAAAATATAGAACCAAAACATGCTAAAAATCGATATTTTATGTGCCCAATGTCGATATCTCAAATTGAGGCCCAAAACACCCGAAAATTCGATATTTTGGGGTCCCAGAAGCGATCTGTACATGCCTACTCCGTGTTAGAGTATTTTCAATATACAGGCCCAAAACATACTGAAAATCGATCTTTTAGGTGCCCAAAACTCGATATGTGCATGCATCTTCTGTACCCGTTTATATCTCAAATTCAGGCTCCAAAAACCCGAAAATTCGATATTTTGAGGTCCCAGAAGCGATCTGTACATGCTTACTCAGATAAAGGCCCAAAACATGCTGATAATCGATATTTTTGGTGCCTAAAGTCAATATGTGTATGCATCTTCTGCACTCGTTTATATCTCAAATTCAACCTCAAAACACTCGAAAGTTCGATATTTTTGGGTCCCAGAAGCGATCTGTACATGCCTACTCAGTGCTAGAATGTTTTCAAAATATAGGCTCAAAACATGCTAAAAATCGATATTTTAAGTGTCCAAAGTCGATATGTGCATGCATCTTCTGTACCCGTTTATATCTCAAATTCAGGCTCAAAACACCCGAAAATTCGATATTTTGGGGTCCCAGAAGTGCTCTGTACATGCCTACTTAGCGCTAGAATATTTTCAAAATATAGGCCCAAAATATGCTAAAAATCGATATTTTAGGTGCCCAAATTCGATATTTCAAATTCAGGCCTATAACACCCGAAAATTCGATATTTTGGGGTCCCAGAAGCGATGTGTACATGCCTACTCCGTGTTAGAATATTTTAAAAATACAGGCCCAAAACATACTGAAAATCGATCTTTTAGGTGTCAAAAAGTCGATATGTGCATGCATTTTCTGTACCCGTTTATATCTCAAATTCATGCTCCAAACACCCAAAAATTCGATATTTTGGGGTCCCAGAAGCGATCTGTACATGCCTACTCAGATACAGGCCCAAAACTTGCTGAAAATCGATATTTTATGTGCCCAAAGTCAATATGTGTATGCATCTTATGCACTCGTTTATATCTCAAATTCAACCTCAAAACACCCGAAAATTCGATATTTTTGGGTCCCAGAAGCGATCTGTACATGCCTACTCAGTGCTAGAATGTTTTCAAAATATAGGCTCAAAACATGCTAAAAATCGATATTTTAAGTGTCCAAAGTCGATATGTGCTTGCATCTTCTGTACCCGTTTATATCTCAAATTCAGGCTCAAAAAACCCGAAAATTCGATATTTTGGGGTCCCAGAAGTGATCTGTACATGCCTACTTAGCGCTAAAATATTTTCAAAATATAGGCCCAAAACAAGCTAAAAATCGATATTTTAGGTGCCCAAAGTCGATATTTCAAGTTCAGGTCCATTACACCCGAAAATTCGTTATTTTTGGGTCCGAGAAGCGATGTTTACATGCCTACTCCGTGTTAGAGTATTTTCATAATAGAGGCCTAAAACATACTAAAAATCGATCTTTTAGGTGCACAAAAGTCAATATGTGTATGCATCTTCTGCACCCGTTTATATCCCAAATTCAACATCAAAACACCCGAAAATTCGATATTTTTGGGTCCCAGAAGCGATCTGTACATGCCTACTCAGTGCTAGAATAATTTCAAAATATATGCTCAAAACATGCTAAAAATCGATATTTTAGGTGACCAAAGTCAATATGTGTATGCATCTTATGCACCCGTTTATATCCCAAATTTAACCTCAAAAGACCCGAAAATCCGATATTTTTGGGTCCCAGAAGCGATCTGTACATGCCTACTCAGTGCTAGTATGTTTTCAAAATATTGGACCAAAACATGCTAAAAATCGATATTTTAGGTGCCCAAAGTCGATATCTCAAATTGAGGCCCAAAACACCCGAAAATTCGATATTTTGGGGTCCCAGAAGCGATCTGTACATGCCTTCTCCGTGTTAGAGTATTTTCAATATACAGGCCCAAAACATACTGAAAATCGATCGTTTATGTGCCCAAAAGTCGATATGTGCATGCATCTTCTGTACCCGTTTATATCTCAAATTGAGGCTCCAAACACCCGAAAATTCGATATTTTGAGGTCCCAGAAGCGATCTGTACATGCCTACTCAGATACAGGCCCAAAACATGCTGATAATCGATATTTTTGGTGCCTAAAGTCAATATGTGTATGCATCTTCTGCTCTCGTTTATATCTCAAATTCAGGCTCAAAACACCCGAAAATTCGATATTTTGGGGTCCCAGAAGTGATCTGTACATGCCTACTTAGCGCTAGAATATTTCCAAAATATAAGCCCAAAACATGCTAAAAATCGATATTTTAGGTGCCCAAATTCGATATTTCAAATTCAGGCCCATAACACCCGAAAATTCGATCTTTTGGCGTCCCAAAAGCGATGTGTACATTCCTACTCCGTGTTAGAATATTTTAAAAATACAGGCCCAAATCACACTGAAAATCGATCTTTTAGGTTTCCAAAAAGTCGATATGTGCATGCATCTTCTGTACCCGTTTATATCTCAAATTCAGGCTCCAAACACCCGAAAATTCGTTATTTTTGGGTCTTAAAAGCGATCTGTACATGCCTACTCCGTGTTAGAGTATTTTCAAAATATAGGCTCAAAACATGCTAAAAATCGATATTTTAGGTGACCAAAGTCAATATGTGTATGTATCTTCTGTACCCGTTTATATCTCAAATTCAGGCTCCAAATACCCGAAATTTCGATATTTTGGGGTCCCAGAAGCGATCTGTACATGCCTACTCAGATACAGGACCAAAACATGCTGAAAATCGATATTTTACGTGCCCAAAGTCAATATGTGTATGCATCTTATGCACTCGTTTATATCTCAAATTCAGCCTCAAAACACCCGAAAATTCGATATTTTTGGGTCCCAGAAGCGATCTGTACATGCCTACTCAGTGCTAGAATGTTTTCAAAATATAGGCTCAAAACATGCTAAAAATCGATATTTTAAGTGTCCAAAGTCGATATGTGCATGCATCTTCTGTACCCGTTTATATCTCAAATTCAGGCTCAAAACACCCGAAAATTCGATATTTTGGGGTCCCAGAAGTGATCTGTACATGCCTACTTAGCGCTAAAATATTTTCAAAATATAGGCCCAAAACAAGCTAAAAATCGATATTTTAGGTGCCCAAAGTCGATATTTCAAGTTCAGGCCCATTACACCCGAAAATTCGTTATTTTTGGGTCCGACAAGCGATCTGTACATGCCTACTCCGTGTTAGAGTATTTTCATAATAGAGGCCTAAAACATACTAAAAATCGATATTTTAAGTGTCCAAAGTCGATATGTGCATGCATCTTCTGCACCCGTTTATATCTCAAATTCAGGCTCAAAACACCCGAAAATTCGATATTTTGGGGTCCCAGAAGTGATCTGTACATGCCTACTTAGCGCTAAAATATTTTCAAAATATATGCTCAAAACATGCTAAAAATCGATATTTTAGGTGACCAAAGTCAATATGTGTATGCATCTTCTGCACCCGTTTATATCCCAAATTTAACCTCAAAACACCCGAAAATCCGATATTTTTGGGACCCAGAAGCGATCTGTACATGCCTACTCAGTGCTAGTATGTTTTCAAAATATTGGACCAAAACATGCTAAAAATCGATATTTTAGGTGCCCAAAGTCGATATCTCAAATTGAGGCCCAAAACACCCGAAAATTCGATATTTTGGGTTCCCAGAAGCGATCTGTACATGCCTTCTCCGTGTTAGAGTATTTTCAATATACAGGCCCAAAACATACTGAAAATCGATCGTTTATGTGCCCAAAAGTCGATATGTGCATGCATCTTCTGTACCCGTTTATATCTCAAATTCAGGCTCCAAACACCCGAAAATTCAATATTTTGAGGTCCCAGAAGCGATCTGTACATGCCTACTCAGATACAGGCCCAAAATATGCTGATAATCGATATTTTTGGTGCCTAAAGTCAATATGTGTATGCATCTTCTGCACTCGTTTATATCTCAAATTCAGGCTCAAAACACCCGAAAATTCGATATTTTGGGGTCCCAGAAGTGATCTGTACATGCCTACTTAGCGCTAGAATATTTCCAAAATATAAGCCCAAAACATGCTAAAAATCGATATTTTAGGTGCCCAAATTCGATATTTCAAATTCAGGCCAATAACACCCGAAAATTCGATCTTTTGGCGTCCCAAAAGCGATGTGTACATGCCTACTCCGTGTTAGAATATTTTAAAAATACAGGCCCAAATCATACTGAAAATCGATCTTTTAGGTTTCCAAAAAGTCGATATGTGCATGCATCTTCTGTACCCGTTTATATCTCAAATTCAGGCTCCAAACACCCGAAAATTCGATATTTTGGGGTCCCAGAAGCGATCTGTACATGCCTACTCAGATACAGGCCCGAAACATGCTGAAAATCGATATTTTATGTGCCCAAAGTCAATATGTGTATGCATCTTATGCACTCGTTTATATCTCAAATTCAACCTCAAAACACCCGAAAATTCGATATTTTTGGGTCCCAGAAGCGATCTGTACATGCCTACTCAGTGCTAGAATGTTTTCAAAATATAGGCGCAAAACATGCTAAAAATCGATATCTTAAGTGTCCAAAGTCGATATGTGAATGCATCTTCTGTACCCGTTTATATCTCAAATTCAGGCTCCAAATACCCGAAATTTCGATATTTTGGGGTCCCAGAAGCGAACTGTACATGCCTACTCAGATACAGGACCAAAACATGCTGAAAATCGATATTTTACGTGCCCAAAGTCAATATGTGTATGCATCTTATGCACTCGTTATATCTCAAATTCAGCCTCAAAACACCCGAAAATTCGATATTTTTGGGTCCCAGAAGCGATCTGTACATGCCTACACAGTGCTAGAATATTTTCAAAATATAGGCTCAAAACATGCTAAAAATCGATATTTTAAGTGTCCAAAGTTGATATGTGCATGCATCTTCTGTACCCGTTTATATCTCAAATTCAGGCTCAAAACACCCGAAAATTCGATATTTTGGGGTCCCAGAAGTGATCTGTACATGCCTACTTAGCGCTAAAATATTTTTAAAATATAGGCCCAAAACAAGCTAAAAATCGATATTTTAGGTGCCCAAAGTCGATATTTCAAGTTCAGGCCCATTACACCCGAAAATTCGTTATTTTTGGGTCCGAGAAGCGATCTGTACATGCCTACTCCGTGTTAGAGTATTTTCATAATAGAGGCCTAAAACATACTAAAAATCGATCTTTTAGGTGCACAAAAGTCAATATGTGTATGCATCTTCTGCACCCGTTTATATCCCAAATTCAACATCAAAACACCCGAAAATCCGATATTTTTGGGTCCCAGAAGCGATATGTACATGCCTACTCAGTGCTAGAATATTTTCAAAATATAGGCTCAAAATATGCTAAAAATCGATATTTTAGGTGACCAAAGACAATATGTGTATGCATCTTCTGCACCCGTTTATATCCCAAATTTAACCTCAAAACACCCGAAAATCCGATATTTTTGGGTCCCAGAAGCGATCTGTACATGCCTACTTAGTGCTAGTATGTTTTCAAAATATTGGACCAAAACATGCTAAAAATCGATATTTTAGGTGCTTAAAGTCGATATCTCAAATTGAGGCCCAAAACACCCGAAAATTCGATATTTTGGGGTCCCAGAAGCGATCTGTACATGCCTACTCCGTGTTAGAGTATTTTCAATATACAGGCCCAAAACATACTGAAAATCGATCTTTTAGGTGCCCAAAAGTCGATATGTGCATGCATCTTCTGTACCCGTTTGTATCTTAAATTCAGGCTCCAAACACCCGAAAATTTTGATATTTTGAGGTCCCAGAAGCGATCTGTACATGCCTACTCAGATACAGGCCCAAAACATGCTGATAATCGATATTTTTGGTGCCTAAAGTCAATATGTGTATGCATCTTCTGCACTCGTTTATATCTCAAATTCAACCTCAAAACACTCGAAAGTTCGATATTTTTTGGGTCCCAGAAGCGATCTGTACATGCCTACTGAGTGCTAGAATGTTTTCAAAATATAAACTCAAAACATGCTAAAAATCGATATTTTAAGTGTCCAAAGTCGATATGTGCATGCATCTTCTGTACCCGTTTATATCTCAAATTCAGGTTCAAAACACCCGAAAATTCGATATTTTGGGGTCCCAGAAGCGATGTGTACATGCCTACTCCTTGTTAGAATATTTTAAAAATACAGGCACAAAACATACTGAAAATCGATCTTTTAGGTGCCAAAAAGTCGATATGTGCATGCATCTTCTGTACCCGTTTATATCTCAAATTCAGGCTCCAAACACCGAAAATTCGATATTTTGGGGTCCCAGAAGCGATCTGTACATGCCTACTCAGATACAGGCCCAAAACATGCTGAAAATCGATATTTTATGTGCCTAAAGTCAATATGTGTATGCATCTTATGCACTCGTTTATATCTCAAAATCAACCTCAAAACACCCGAAAATTCGATATTTTTGGGTCTTAGAAGCGATCTGTACATGCCTACTCAGTGCTAGAATATTTTCAAAATATAGGCGCAAAACATGCTAAAAATCGATATCTTAAGTGTCCAAAGTCGATATGTGCATGCATCTTCTGTACCCGTTTATATCTCAAATTCAGGCTCCAAAAACCCGAAAGTTCGATATTTTGGGGTCCCAGAAGCGATCTGTACATGCCTACTCAAATACAGGCCCAAAACATGCTGAAAATCGATATTTTATGTGCCCAAAGTCAATATGTGTATGCATCTTATGCACTCGTTTATATCTCAAATTCAACCTCAAAACACCCGAAAATTCGATATATTTGGGTGCCAGAAGCGATCTGTACATGCCTACTCAGTGCTAGAATGTTTTCAAAATATAGGCTCAAAACATGCTAAAAATCGATATTTTAAGTGTCCAAAGTCGATATGTGCATGCATCTTCTGTACCCGTTTATATCTCAAATTCATGCTCAAAAAACCCGAAAATTCGATATTTTAGGGTCCCAGAAGTGATCTGTACATGCCTACTTAGCGCTAAAATATTTTCAAAATATAGGCCCAAAACAAGCTAAAAATCAATATTTTAGGTGCTCAAAGTCGATATTTCAAGTTCAGGCCCATTACACCCGAAAATTCGATATTTTTGGGTCTGAGAAGCGATCTGTACATGCCTACTTCGTGTTAGAGTATTTTCATAATAGAGGCTTAAACATACTAAAAATCGATATTTTAGGTAACCAAAGTCAATATGTGTATGCATCTTCTGCACACGTTTATATCCCAAATTTAACCTCAAAACACCAGAAAATCCGATATTTTTGGGTCCCAGAAGCGATCTGAACATGCCTACTCAGTGCTAGTATGTTTTCAAAATATAGGACCAAAACATGCTAAAAATCGATATTTTAGGTGCCCAAAGTCGATATCTCAAATTGAGGCCCAAAACACCCGAAAATTCGATATTTTTGGGTCCCAGAAGCGATCTGTACATGCCTACTCAGTGCTAGAATGTTTTCAAAATATAGGCGCAAAACATGCTAAAAATCGATATCTTAAGTGTCCAAAGTCGATATGTGCATACATCTTCTGTACCCGTTTATATCTCAAATTCAGGCTCCAAACACCCGAAAATTCGATATTTTGGGGTCCCAGATGCGATCTGTACATGCCTACTCAGATACAGGCCCAAAACATGCTGAAAATCGATATTTTATGTGCCCAAAGTCAATATGTGTATGCATCTTATGCACTCGTTTATATCTCAAATTCAACCTCAAAACACCCGAAAATTCGATATTTTTGGGTCCCAGAAGCGATCTGTACATGCCTACTCAGTGCTAGAATGTTTTCAAATAAAGGCTCAAAACATGCTAAAAATCGATATTTTAAGTGTCCAAAGTCGATATGTGCATGCATCTTCTGTACCTGTTTATATCTCAAATTCATGCTCAAAAAACCCGAAAATTCGATATTTTGGGGTCCCAGAAGTGATCTGTACATGCCTACTTAGCGCTAAAATATTTTCAAAATATAGGCCCAAAAAAAGCTAAAAATCGATATTTTAGGTGCCCAAAGTCGATATTTCAAGTTCAGGCCCATTACACCCGAAAATTCGATATTTTTGGATCCGAGAAGCGATCTGTACATGCCTACTTCGTGTTAGAGTATTTTCATAAGAGAGGCCTAAAACATACTAAAAATCGATATTTTAGGTAACCAAAGTCAATATGTGTATGCATCTTCTGCACCCGTTTATATCCCAAATTTAACCTCAAAACACCAGAAAATCCGATATTTTTGGGTCCCAGAAGCGATCTGTACATGAGTACTCAGTGCTAGTATGTTTTCAAAATATAGGACCAAAACATGCTAAAAATCGATATTTTAGGTGCCCAAAGTCGATATCTCAAATTGAGGCCCAAAACACCCGAAAATTCGATATTTTGGGGTCACAGAAGCGATCTGTACATGCCTACTCTGTGTTAGAGTATTTTCAATATAGAGGCCCAAAACATACTGAAAATCGATCTTTTAGGTGCCCAAAAGTCGATATGTGCATGCATCTTCTGTACCCGTTTATATCTCAAATTCAGGCTCCAAACACCCGAAAATTCGATATTTTGAGGTCCAGGAAGCGATCTGTACATGCCTTCTCAGATACAGGCCCAAAGCATGCTGATAATCGATATTTTTGTTGCCAAAAGTCAATATGTGTATGCATCTTCTGCACTCGTTTATATCTCAAATTCAGGCTCAAAACACCCGAAAATTCGATATTTTGGGGTCCCAGAAGTGATCTGTACATGCCTACTTAGCGCTAGAATATTTTCAAAATATAGGCCCAAAACATGCTAAAAATCGATATTTTAGGTGCCCAAATTCGATATTTCAAATTCAGGCCCATAACACCCGAAAATTCGATATTTTGGGGTCCCAGAAGCGATGTGTACATGTCTACTCCGTGTTAGAATATTTTAAAAATACAGGCCCAAAACATACTGAAAATCGCTCTTTTAGGTGCCAAAAAGTCGATATGTGCATGCATCTTCTGTACCCGTTTATATCTCAAATTCAGGCTCCAAACACCCGAAAATTCGATATTTTGGGGTCCCAGAAGCGATCTGTACATGCCTACTCAGATACAGGCCCAAAACATGCTGAAAATCGATATTTTATGTGCCCAAAGTCAATATGTGTATGCATCTTATGCACTCGTTTATATCTCAAATTCAACCTCAAAACACCCGAAAATTCGATATTTTTGGGTCCCAGAAGCGATCTGTTCATGCCTACTCAGTGCTAGAATGTTTTCAAATTATAGGCTCAAAACATGCTAAAAATCGATATTTTAAGTGTCCAAAGTCGATATGTGCATGCATCTTCTGTACCCGTTTATATCTCAAATTCAGGCTCAAAACACCCGAAAATCCGATATTTTTGGGTCCCAGAAGCGATCTGTACATGCCTACTCAGTGCTAGAATATTTTCAAAATATAGGCTCAAAATATGCTAAAAATCGATATTTTAGGTGACCAAAGACAATATGTGTATGCATCTTCTGTACCCGTTTATATCTAAAATTCAGGCTCAAAACACAGAAAATTCTATATTTTGGGGTCCCAGAAGTGATCTGTACATGCCTACTTAGCGCTAAAATATTTTCAAAATATAGGCCCAAAACAAGATAAAAATCGATATTTTAGGTGCCCAAAGTCGATATTTCAAGTTCAGGCCCATTACACCCGAAAATTCGTTATTTTTGGGTCCGAGAAGCGATCTGTACATGCCTACTCCGTGTTAGAGTATTTTCATAATAGAGGCCTAAAACATGCTAAAAATCGATCTTTTAGGTGCACAAAAGTCAATATGTGTATGCATCTTCTGCACCCGTTTATATCCCAAATTCAACATCAAAACACCCGAAAATTCGATATTTTTGGGTCCCAGAAGCGATCTGTACATGCCTACTCAGTGCTAGAATATTTTCAAAATATAGGCTCAAAACATGCTAAAAATCGATATTTTAGGTGACCAAAGTCAATATGTGTATGCATCTTCTGCACCCGTTTATATCCCAAATTTAACTTCAAAACACCCGAAATTCCGATATTTTTGGGTCCCAGAAGCGATCTTTACATGCCTACTCAGTGCTAGTATGTTTTCAAAATATAGGCTCAAAATATGCTAAAAATAGATATTTTAAGTGTCCAATGTAGATATGTGCATGCATCTTCTATACCCGTTTATATCTCAAATTCAGGCTCCAAAAACCCGAAAGTTCGATATTTTAGGGTCCCAGAAGTGATCTGTACATGCCTACTCAAATACAGGCCCAAAACATGCTGAAAATCGATATTTTATGTGCCCAAAGTCAATATGTGTATGCATCTTATGCACTCGTTTATATCTCAAATTCAACCTCAAAACACCCGAAAATTCGATATATTTGGGTGCCAGAAGCGATCTGTACATGCCTACTCAGTGCTAGAATGTTTTCAAAATATAGGCTCAAAACATGCTAAAAATCGATATTTTAAGTGTCCAAAGTCGATATGTGCATGCATCTTCTGTACCCGTTTATATCTCAAATTCATGCTCAAAAAACCCGAAAATTCGATATTTTAGGGTCCCAGAAGTGATCTGTACATGCCTACTTAGCGCTAAAATATTTTCAAAATATAGGCCCAAAACAAGCTAAAAATCAATATTTTAGGTGCTCAAAGTCGATATTTCAAGTTCAGGCCCATTACACCCGAAAATTCGATATTTTTGGGTCTGAGAAGCGATCTGTACATGCCTACTTCGTGTTAGAGTATTTTCATAATAGAGGCTTAAACATACTAAAAATCGATATTTTAGGTAACCAAAGTCAATATGTGTATGCATCTTCTGCACACGTTTATATCCCAAATTTAACCTCAAAACACAAGAAAATCCGATATTTTTGGGTCCCAGAAGCGATCTGAACATGCCTACTCAGTGCTAGTATGTTTTCAAAATATAGGACCAAAACATGCTAAAAATCGATATTTTAGGTGCCCAAAGTCGATATCTCAAATTGAGGCCCAAAACACCCGAAA
Source organism: Petrolisthes cinctipes (assembly GCA_033782935.1). NCBI lineage: Eukaryota > Metazoa > Arthropoda > Malacostraca > Decapoda > Porcellanidae > Petrolisthes > Petrolisthes cinctipes. Next base: position 155,313 of record JAWQEG010000060.1, read on the forward strand.
ATTCGATATTTTTGGGTCCCAGAAGCGATCTGTACATGCCTACTCAGTGCTAGAATGTTTTCAAAATATAGGCGCAAAACATGCTAAAAATCGATATCTTAAGTGTCCAAAGTCGATATGTGCATACATCTTCTGTACCCGTTTATATCTCAAATTCAGGCTCCAAACACCCGAAAATTCGATATTTTGGGGTCCCAGAAGCGATCTGTACATGCCTACTCAGATACAGGCCCAAAACATGCTGAAAATCGATATTTTATGTGCCCAAAGTCAATATGTGTATGCATCTTATGCACTCGTTTATATCTCAAATTCAACCTCAAAACACCCGAAAATTCGATATTTTTGGGTCCCAGAAGCGGTCTGTACATGCCTACTCAGTGCTAGAATGTTTTCAAATAAAGGCTCAAAACATGCTAAAAATCGATATTTTAAGTGTCCAAAGTCGATATGTGCATGCATCTTCTGTACCTGTTTATATCTCAAATTCATGCTCAAAAAACCCGAAAATTCGATATTTTGGGGTCCCAGAAGTGATCTGTACATGCCTACTTAGCGCTAAAATATTTTCAAAATATAGGCCCAAAAAAAGCTAAAAATCGATGTTTTAGGTGCCCAAAGTCGATATTTCAAGTTCAGGCCCATTACACCCGAAAATTCGATATTTTTGGATCCGAGAAGCGATCTGTACATGCCTACTTCGTGTTAGAGTATTTTCATAAGAGAGGCCTAAAACATACTAAAAATCGATATTTTAGGTAACCAAAGTCAATATGTGTATGCATCTTCTGCACCCGTTTATATCCCAAATTTAACCTCAAAACACCAGAAAATCCGATATTTTTGGGTCCCAGAAGCGATCTGTACATGAGTACTCAGTGCTAGTATGTTTTCAAAATATAGGACCAAAACATGCTAAAAATCGATATTTTAGGTGCCCAAAGTCGATATCTCAAATTGAGGCCCAAAACACCCGAAAATTCGATATTTTGGGGTCACAGAAGCGATCTGTACATGCCTACTCTGTGTTAGAGTATTTTCAATATAGAGGCCCAAAACATACTGAAAATCGATCTTTTAGGTGCCCAAAAGTCGATATGTGCATGCATCTTCTGTACCCGTTTATATCTCAAATTCAGGCTCCAAACACCCGAAAATTCGATATTTTGAGGTCCAGGAAGCGATCTGTACATGCCTTCTCAGATACAGGCCCAAAGCATGCTGATAATCGATATTTTTGGTGCCAAAAGTCAATATGTGTATGCATCTTCTGCACTCGTTTATATCTCAAATTCAGGCTCAAAACACCCGAAAATTCGATATTTTGGGGTCCCAGAAGTGATCTGTACATGCCTACTTAGCGCTAGAATATTTTCAAAATATAGGCCCAAAACATGCTAAAAATCGATATTTTAGGTGCCCAAATTCGATATTTCAAATTCAGGCCCATAACACCCGAAAATTCGATATTTTAGGGTCCCAGAAGTGATCTGTACATGCCTACTTAGTACTAGAATATTTTTAAAATATAGGCGCAAAACATACTAAAAATCGATATTTTAGGTGCCCAAAGTCGATATCTCAAATTCAGGCCCAAAACACCCGAAAATTCGATATTTTGGGGTCCCAAAAGCGAACTGTACATGCCTACACCGTGTTAGAGTATTTTCAAAATACAGGCCCAAAACATACTGCATGCATGCATCTTCTGTACCCGTTTTTATCTCAAATTCAGGCTCCAAACACCTGAAAATTCGAAATTTTGGGGTCCCAGAAGCAATCTGTACATGCCTACTCAGATACAGGCCCAAAACATGCTGAAAATCGATATTTTATCAGCCCAAAGTCAATATGTGTATGCATCTTCTGCACTCGTTTATATCTCAAATTCAACCTCAAAACTCCCGAAAATTCGATATTTTTGGGTCGCAGAAGCGATCTGTACATGCCTACTCAGTGCTAGAATATTTTCAAAATATAGGGCAAAAACATGCTGAAAATCGTTATTTTAGGTGACCAAAGTCAATATGTGTATGCATCTTCTGCACCCGTTTATATCCCAAATTCAACCTCAAAGCACCCGAAAATTCGATATTTTTGGGTCCTAGAAGCTATCTGTAGATACCTACTCCTAGTTAGAATGTTTTCAATATACAGACCCAAAACATGCTCAAAATCGATATATTAGGTGCTCAAAAGTCGATATGTGCATGCTTCTTCTGTACCCGTTTATATCTCAAATTAAGGCTGAAAACACCCGAAAATTCGATATATTTTGCGTCCCAGAAATGATCTGTACATGACTACTTAGTGCTAGAATAATTTCAAAATATAGGAGCAAAACATGCTAAATATCAATATTTTAGGTGCCCAAAGTAGATATTTCAAATTCAGGCTCCAAACACCCGAAAATTCGATATTTTGGGGTCCCAGAAGCGATCTGTACATGCCTACTCAGATACAAGCCCAAAACATGCTGAAAATCGATATTTTAGGTGCCCAAAGTCGATATCTCAAATTCATGCCCAAAACACCCGAAAGTCGATATTATGTGGTCCCAGAAGCGATCTGTACATGCCTACTCCGTGTTAGAGTATTTTCAAAATACAGGCCCAAAACATACAGAAAATCGATCTTTTAGGTGCCCAAAAGTCGATATGTGCATGCATCATCATCTGTACCCGTTTATATCTTAAATTTAGGCTCCAAACACCCGAAAACTCGATATTTTGGGGTCCCAGAAGCGATCTGTACATGCCTACTCAGATACACGCCCAAAACATGCTGAAAATCGATATTTTAGGTGTCTAAAGTCAATATGTGTATGCATCTTCTGTACCTGTTTATATCTCCAATTCAGGCTCGAAACACGCGAAAATTCGATATTTTGGGGTCCCAGAAGTGATCTGTGCATGCCTACTTAGTGCAGGAATATTTTCAAAATATAGGCCCAAAACATGCTAAAAATCGATATTTTAGGTGCCAAAAGTCGATATCTCAAATTCAGACTCAAAACACCCGAAAATTCGATATTTTGGGGTCCCAGAAGCGAACTGTACATGCCTACTCCGTGTTAGAGTATTTTCAAAATACAGGCCCAAAACATACTGAAAATCGATCATTTAGGTGCCCAAAATTCGATATGTGCATGCTTCTTCTGTACCCGTTTATATCTCAAATTCAGGCTCCAAACACCCGAAAATTCGATATTTTGGGGTCCCAGAAGCGATGTGTACTTGTCTTCTTCGTGTTAGAGTATTTTCAAAATACAGGCCCAAAACATGCTGAAAATCGATATTTTAGGTGACCAAAGTCAATATGTGTATGCATCTTCTGCACCCGTTTATATCCCAAATTCAACCTCAAAACACCCGAAAATTCGACAATTTTTGGTCCCAGAAGCGATCTGTATATGCCTACTTTGTGCTAGAATGTTTTCAAAATATTGGCTCAAAACATGCTAAAAATCGATATTTTAAGTGTCCAAAGTCGATATGTGCATGCATCTTCTGTACCCGTTTATATCTCAAATTCAGGCTCAAAACCCCCGAAAATTCGATATATTGGGGTCCCAGAAGTAATCTGTATACGCCGCCTACTTAGTGCTAGAATATTTTCAAAATATAGTCCCTAAACATGCTAAAAATCGATATTTTAGGTGCCCTAAGTAGATATCTCAAATTCAGGCCCAAAACACACGAAAATTTGATATTTTGGGGTCCCAGAAGCAATCTGTACTTGCCTACTCCGTGTTAGAGTATTTTCAAAATACCGGCCCAGAACATGCTGAAAATCGATATTTTAGGTGACCAAAGTCAATATGTGTATGTATCTTCTGCACCCGTTTATATCCCAAATTCAACCTTAAAACACCCGAAAATTCGATATTTTAGGGTCCCAGAAGCGATCTGTACATGCCTACTAAGTGCTAGAATATTTTCAAAATATAGGGCCAAAACATGCTGAAAATCGTTATTTTATGTGACCAAAGTCAATATGTGTATGCATCTTCTGCAACCGTTTATATCCCAAATTCAACCTCAAAGCACCCGAAAATTCGATATTTTTGGGTCCTAGAAGCTATCTGTAGATACCTACTCCTAGTTAGAATGTTTTCAATATACAGACCCAAAACATGCTCAAAATCGATATATTAGGTGCTCAAAAGTCGATATGTGCATGCATCTTCAGTACCTGTTTATATCTCAAATTCAGGCTCAGAACACCCGAAAATTCGATATTTTTGGGTCCCAGAAGCGATCTGTACATGCCTACTCCGTGTTAGAGTATTTTAAAAATACAGGCCCAAAACATGCTGAAAATTGATATTTTAGGTGCCTAAAGTCGATATCTCAAATTCAGGCCCAAAACACCCAAAAATTCGATATTTTGGGGTCCCAGAAGCGATCTGTACATTCCTACACCATGTTAGAGTATTTTCAAAATACAGGCCCAAAACATACAGAAAATCGATATTTTAGGTGCCCAAAAGTCGATATGTGCATGCATCTTCTGTACCCATTTATATCTCAAATTTAGGCTCCAAACACCCGAAAATTCGATATTTTGGGGTCTAAGAAGCGATCTGTACATGCCTACTCAGATACAGGCCCAAAATATGCTAAAAATCGATATTTTAAGTGCCCAAAGTCGATATCTCAAATTCTGGCCCAAAACACCCGAAAATTCGATATTTTGGGGTCCCAGAAGCGATCTGTACATGCCTACTCCGTGTTAGAGTATTTTCAATATACAGGCCCAAAACATACTGAAAATCGATCTTTTAGGTGCCCAAAAGTCGATATGTGGATGCATCTTCTGTACCCGTTTATATCTCAAATTCAGGCTCCAAACACCCGAAAATTCGATATTTTGGGGTCCCAGAAGCAATCTGTACTTGCCTACTCAGTGTTGGAGAATTTTCAAAATACAGGCCCAAAACATGCTGAAAATCGATATTTTAGGTGACCAAAGTCAATATGTGTATGCATCTTCTGCACCCGTTTATATCCCAAATTCAACCTCAAAACACCCGAAAATTCGATATTTTTGGGTCCTAGAAGCGATCTGTAGATGCCTACTCCTAGTTAGAATGTTTTCAATATACAGACCCAAAACATGCTCAAAATCGATATTTTAGATGCTCAAAAGTCGATATGTGCGTGGATCTTCAGTACCTGTTTATATCTCAAATTCAGGCTCAGAACACGCGAAAATTCGATATTTTTGGGTCCCAGAAGCGATCTGTACATGCCTACTCCGTGTTAGAGTATTTTCAAAATACAGGCCCAAAACAAGTTGAAAATCGATATTTTAGGTGCCCAAAGTCAATATGTGAATGCATTTTCTGTACCCGTTTATATATCAAATTCAGGCTCAAAACACCCGAAAATTCGATATTTTGGGGTCCCAGAAGCGATCTGTACATGCCTACTCAGTGCTAGAATATTTTCAAAATATAGGCCCAAAACATGCTAAAAATCGATATTTTAGGTGCCTAAAGTCGATATCTCAAATTCTGGCCCAAAACACCCGAAAATTCGATATTTTGGGGTCCCAGAAGCGATATGTACATTCCAACTCCATGTTAGAGTATTTTCAAAATACAGGCCCAAAACATACAGAAAATCGATATTTTAGGTGCCCAAAAGTCGATATGTGCATGCATCTTCTGTACCCATTTATATCTCAAATTCAGGCTCCAAACACCCGAAAATTCGATATTTTGGGGTCCCAGAAGCAATCTGTACTTGCCTACTCCGTGTTAGAGTATTTTCAAAATACAGGCCCAAAACATGCTGAAAATCGATATTTTAGGTGACCAAAGTCAATATGTGTATGCATCTTCTGCACCCGTTTATATCTCAAATTCAAACTCAAAACACCCGAAAATTCGATATTTTTGGGTCCTAGAAGCGATCTGTAGATGCCTACTCCTAGTTAGAATGTTTTCAATATACAGACCCAAAATATGCTCAAAATCGATATATTAGGTGCTCATAAGTCGATATGTGCATGCATCTTTAGTACCTGTTTATATCTCAAATTCAGGCTCAAAACACCCGAAAATTCGATATTTTTGGGTCCCAGAAGCTATCTGTACATGCCTACTCCGTGTTAGAGTATTTTAAAAATACAGGCCCGGAACATGCTGAAAATCGATATTTTAGGTGCCTAAAGTCGATATCTCAAATTCAGGCCCAAAACACCCGAAAATTCGATATTTTGGCGTCCCAGAAGCGATCTGTACATTCCTACTCCATGTTAGAGTATTTTCAAAATACAGGCCCAAAACATACAGAAAATTGATATTTTAGGTTCCCAAAAGTCGATATGTGCATGCATCTTCTGTACCCATTTATATCTCAAATTCAGGCTCCAAACACCCGAAAATTCGATATTTTGGGGTCCAAGAAGCAATCTGTACTTGCCTACTCCGTGTTGGAGAATTTTCAAAATACAGGCCCAAAACATGCTGAAAATCGATATTTTAGGTGACCAAAGTCAATATGTGTATGCATCTTCTGCACCCGTTTATATCCCAAATTCAACCTCAAAACACCCGAAAATTCGATATTTTTGGGTCCTAGAAGCGATCTGTAGATGCCTACTCCTAGTTAGAATGTTTTCAATATACAGACCCAAAACATGCTCAAAATCGATATTTTAGATGCTCAAAAGTCGATATGTGCATGGATCTTCAGTACCTGTTTATATCTCAAATTCAGGCTCAGAAAACGCGAAAATTCGATATTTTTGGGTCCCAGAAGCGATCTGTACATGCCTACTCCGTGTTAGAGTATTTTAAAAATACAGGCCCGGAACATGCTGAAAATCGATATTTTAGGTGCCTAAAGTCGATATCTCAAATTCAGGCCCAAAACACCCGAAAATTCGATATTTTGGGGTCTCAGAAGCGATCTGTACATTCCTACTCCATGTTAGAGTATTTTCAAAATACAGGCCCAAAACATACAGAAAATCGATATTTTAGGTGCCCAAAAGTCGATATGTGCATGCATCTTCTGTACCCATTTATATCTCAAATTCAGGCTCCAAACACCCGAAAATTCGATATTTTGGGGTCCCAGAAGCGATCTGTACATGCCTACTCAGATACAGGCCCAAAACATGCTAAAAATCGATATTTTAAGTGCCCAAAGTCGATATCTCAAATTCAGGCCCAAAACACCCGAAAATTCGATATTTTGAGGTCCCAGAAGCGATCTGTACATGCCTACTCCGTGTTAGAGTATTTTCAATATACAGGCCCAAAACATACTGAAAATCGATCTTTTAGGTGCCCAAAAGTCGATATGTGGATGCATATTCTGCACCCGTTTATATCCCAAATTCAACCTTAAAACACCCGAAAATTCGATTTTTTCGGGTCCTAGAAGCGATCTGTAGATGCCTACTCCTAGTTAGAATGTTTTCAATATACGGACCCAAAACATGCTCAAAATCGATATTTTAGGTGCTCAAAAGTCGATATGTGCATGGATCTTCAGTACCTGATTATATCTCAAATTCAGGCTCAAAACACCCGAAAATTCGATATTTTTGGGTCCCAGAAGCCATCTGTACATGCCTACTCCGTGTTAGAGTATTTTCAAAATACAGGCCCAAAACATGCTGATAATCGATATTTTAGGTGCCCAAAGTCAATATGTGCATGCATTTTCTGTACCCGTTTATATCTCAAATTCAGGCTCAAAACACCCGAAAATTCGATATTTTGGGGTCCCAGAAGCGATCTGTACATTCCTACTCCATGTTAGAGTATTTTCAAAATACAGGCCCAAAACATACAGAAAATCGATATTTTAGGTGCCCAAAAGTCGATATGTGCATGCATCTTCTGTACCCATTTATATCTCAAATTCAGGCTCCAAACACCCGAAAATTCGATATTTTGGGGTCCCAGAAGCAATCTGTACTTGCCTACTCCGTGTTAGAGTATTTTCAAAATACAGGCCCAAAACATGTTGAAAATCGATATTTTAGGTGACCAAAGTCAATATGTGTATGCATCTTATGCACCCGTTTATATCCCAAATTCAACCTCAAAACACCTGAAAATTCGATATTTTTGGATCCTAAAAGCGATCTGTAGATGCCTACTCCTAGTTAGAATGTTTTCAATATACAGACCGAAAACATGCTCAAAATCGATATATTAGGTGCTCAAAAGTCGATATGTGCATGCATCATCAGATCCTGTTTATATCTCAAATTCAGGCTCAGAACACCCGAAAATTCGATATTTTTGGGTCCCAGAAGCGATCTGTACATGCCTACTCCGTGTTAGAGTATTTTAAAAATACAGGCCCAAAACATGCTGAAAATCGATATTTTAGGTGCCTAAAGTCGATATCTCAAATTCAGGCCCAAAACACTCGAAAATTCGATATTTTGGGATCCCACAAGCGATTTGTACATTCCTACTCCATGTTATAGTATTTTCAAAATACAGGCCCAAAACGTACAGAAAATCGATATTTTAGGTGCAAAAAATTCGATATGTGCATGCATCTTCTGTACCCATTTATATCTCAAATTCAGGCTCCAAACACCCGAAAATTCGATATTTTGGGGTCCAAGAAGCGATCTGTACATGCCTACTCAGATACAGGCCCAAAACATGCTGAAAATCGATATTTTAGGTGCCCAAAGTCGATATCTCAAATTAAGGCCCAAAACACCCGAAAATTCGATATTATGGAGTCCCAGAAGCAAACTGTACATGCCTACTCCGTGTTAGAGTATTTTCAAATTACAGGCCCAAAACATACTACATGCATGCATCTTCTGTACCCGTTTATATCTCAAATTCAGGATCCAAACACCCAAAAATTCGATATTTTGGGGTCCCAGAAGCGATCTGTAAATGCCTACTCAGATACAGGCCCAAAACATGCTGAAAATCGATATTTTAGGTGTCCAAATTTAATATATGTATGCGTCTTCTGCACTCGTTTATATTCCAAATTCAACCTCAAAACACCCGAAAATTCGATATTTTTGGGTCCTAGAAGCGATCTGTAGTTGCCTACTCCTAGTTAGAATGTTTTCAAGATACAGACCCAAAACATGCTCAAAATCGATATTTTAGGTGCCCAAAAGTCGATATGTGCATGCATCTTCAGTACCTGTTTATATCTCAAATTCAGGCTCAGAACTCCGGAAAATTCGATATTTTTGGGTCCCAGAAGCGATCTGTACATGCCTTCTCCGTGTTAGAGTATTTTCAAAATACAGGCCCAAAACATGCTGATAATCGATATTTTAGGTGCCCAAAGTCAATATGTGCATGCATTTTCTGTACCCGTTTATATCTCAAATTCAGGCTCAAAACACCCGAAAATTCGATATTTTGGGGTCCCAGAAGCGATCTGTACATGCCTACTCAGTGCTAGAATATTTTCAAAATATAGGCCCAAAACATGCTAAAAATCGATATTTTATGTGCCTAAAGTCGATATCTCAATTTCAGGCCCAAAACACCCGAAAATTCGATATTTTGGGGTCCCAGAAGCGATCTGTACATGCCTACTCCGTGTTAGAGTATTTTCAATATACAGGCCCAAAACATACTGAAAATCGATCTTTTAGGTGACCAAAAGTCGATATGTGGATGCATCTTCTGTACCCGTTTATATCTCAAATTCAGGCTCCAAACACCCGAAAATTCGATATTTTGGGGTCCCAGAAGCAATCTGTACTTGCCTACTCCGTGTTGAAGAATTTTCAAAATACAGGCCCAAAACATGCTGAAAATCGATATTTTAGGTGACCAAAGTCAATATGTGTATGCATCTTCTGCACCCGTTTATATCCCAAATTCAACCTCAAAACACCCGAAAATTCGATATTTTTGGGTCCTAGAAGCGATCTGTAGATGCCTACTCCTAGTTAGAATGTTTTCAATATACAGACCCAAAACATGCTCAAAATCGATATTTTAGATGCTCAAAAGTCGATATGTGCGTGGATCTTCAGTACCTGTTTATATCTCAAATTCAGGCTCAGAACACGCGAAAATTCGATATTTTTGGGTCCCAGAAGCGATCTGTACATGCCTACTCCGTGTTAGAGTATTTTCAAAATACAGGCCCAAAACATGCTGAAAATCGATATTTTAGGTGCCCAAAGTCAATATGTGAATGCATTTTCTGTACCCGTTTATATATCAAATTCAGGCTCAAAACACCCGAAAATTCGATATTTTGGGGTCCCAGAAGCGATCTGTACATGCCTACTCAGTGCTAGAATATTTTCAAAATATAGGCCCAAAACATGCTAAAAATCGATATTTTAGGTGCCTAAAGTCGATATCTCAAATTCAGGCCCAAAACACCCGAAAATTCGATATTTTGGGGTCCCAGAAGCGATATGTACATTCCTACTCCATGCTAGAGTATTTTCAAAATACAGGCCCAAAACATACAGAAAATCGATATTTTAGGTGCCCAAAAGTCGATATGTGCATGCATCTTCTGTACCCATTTATATCTCAAATTCAGGCTCCAAACACCCGAAAATTCGATATTTTGGGGTCCCAGAAGCAATCTGTACTTGCCTACTCCGTGTTAGAGTATTTTCAAAATACAGGCCCAAAACATGCTGAAAATCGATATTTTAGGTGACCAAAGTCAATATGTGTATGCATCTTCTGCACCCGTTTATATCCCAAATTCAAACTCAAAACACCCGAAAATTCGATATTTTTGGGTCCTAGAAGCGATCTGTACATGCCTACTCCGTGTTAGAGTATTTTCAAAATACAGGCCCAAAACATGCTGAAAATCGATATTTTAGGTGCCCAAAGTCAATATGTGAATGCATTTTCTGTACCCGTTTATATATCAAATTCAGCTCAAAACACCCGAAAATTTGATATTTTGGGGTCCCAGAAGCAATCTGTACATGCCTACTCAGTGCTAGAATATTTTCAAAATATAGGCCCAAAACTTGCTAAAAATCGATATTTTAGGTGCCTAAAGTCGATATCTCAAATTCAGGCCCAAAACACCCGAAAATTCGATATTTTGGGGTCCCAGAAGCGATATGTACATTCCTACTCCATGCTAGAGTATTTTCAAAATACAGGCCCAAAACATACAGAAAATCGATATTTTAGGTGCCCAAAAGTCGATATGTGCATGCATCTTCTGTACCCATTTATATCTCAAATTCAGGCTCCAAACACCCGAAAATTCGATATTTTGGGGTCCCAGAAGCAATCTGTACTTGCCTACTCCGTGTTAGAGTATTTTCAAAATACAGGCCCAAAACATGCTGAAAATCGATATTTTAGGTGACCAAAGTCAATATGTGTATGCATCTTCTGCACCCGTTTATATCCCAAATTCAAACTCAAAACACCCGAAAATTCGATATTTATGGGTCCTAAAAGCGATCTGTAGATGCCTACTCCTAGTTAGAATGTTTTCAATATACAGACCCAAAACATGCTCAAAATAGATATATTAGGTGCTCATAAGTCGATATGTGCATGCATCTTTAGTACCTGTTTATATCTCAAATTCAGGCTCAAAACACCCGAAAATTCGATATTCTTGGGTCCCAGAAGCGATCTGTACATGCCTACTCCGTGTTAGAGTATTTTAAAAATACAGGCCCGGAACATGCTGAAAATCGATATTTTAGGTGCCTAAAGTCGATATCTCAAATTCAGGCCCAAAACACACGAAAAATCGATATTTTGGGGTCCCAGAAGCGATCTGTACATTCCTACTCCATGTTAGAGTATTTTCAAAATACAGGCCCAAAACATACAGAAAATCGATATTTTAGGTGCCCAAAAGTCGATATGTGCATGCATCTTCTGTACCCATTTATATCTCAAATTCAAGCTCCAAACACCCGAAAATTCGATATTTTGGGGTCCAAGAAGCAATCTGTACTTGCCTACTCCGTGTTGGAGAATTTTCAAAATACAGGCCCAAAACATGCTGAAAATCGATATTTTAGGTGACCAAAGTCAATATGTGTATGCATCTTCTGCACCCGTTTATATCCCAAATTCAACCTCAAAACACCCGAAAATTCGATATTTTTGGGTCCTAGAAGCGATCTGTAGATGCCTACTCCTAGTTAGAATGTTTTCAATATACAGACCCAAAACATGCTCAAAATCGATATTTTAGATGCTCAAAAGTCGATATGTGCATGGATCTTCAGTACCTGTTTATATCTCAAATTCAGGCTCAGAACACGCGAAAATTCGATATTTTTGGGTCCCAGAAGCGATCTGTACATGCCTACTCCGTGTTAGAGTATTTTAAAAGTACAGGCCCGGAACATGCTGAAAATCGATATTTTAGGTGCCTAAAGTCGATATCTCAAATTCAGGCCCAAAACACCCGAAAATTCGATATTTTGGGGTCCCAGAAGCGATCTGTACATTCCTACTCCATGTTAGAGTATTTTCAAAATACAGGCCCAAAACATACAGAAAATCGATATTTTAGGTGCCCAAAAGTCGATATGTGCATGCATCTTCTGTACCCATTTATATCTCAAATTCAGGCTCCAAACACCCGAAAATTCGATATTTTGGGGTCCCAGAAGCGATCTGTACATGCCTACTCAGATACAGGCCCAAAACATGCTAAAAATCGATATTTTAAGTGCCCAAAGTCGATATCTCAAATTCAGGCCCAAAACACCCGAAAATTCGATATTTTGGGGTCCCAGAAGCGATCTGTACATGCCTACTCCGTGTTAGAGTATTTTCAAAATACAGGCCCAAAACATACAGAAAATCGATATTTTAGGTGCCCAAAAGTCGATATGTGTATGCATCTTCTGTACCCATTTATATATCAAATTCAGGCTCCAAACACCCGAAAATTCGATATTTTGGGGTCCCAGAAGCAATCTGTACTTGCCTACTCCGTGTTAGAGTATTTTCAAAATACAGGCCCAAAACATGCTGAAAATCGATAGTTTAGGTGACCAAAGTCAATATGTGTATGCATCTTCTGCACCCGTTTATATCCCAAATTCAACCTCAAAACACACGAAAATTCGATATTTTTGGGTCCTAGATGTGATCTGTAGATGCCTACTCCTAGTTAGAATGTTTTCAATATAGAGACCCAAAACATGCTCAAAATCGATATATTAGGTGCTCATAAGTCGATATGTGCATGCATCTTAAGTACCTGTTTATATCTCAAATTCAGGCTCAGAACACCCGAAAATTCGATATTTTTGGGTCCCAGAAGCCATCTGTACATGCCTACTCCGTGTTAGAGTATTTTCAAAATACAGGCCCAAAACATGCTGATAATCGATATTTTAGGTGCCGAAAGTCAATATGTGCATGCATTTTCTGTACCCGTTTATATCTCAAATTCAGGCTCAAAACACCCGAAAATTCGATATTTTGGGGTCCCAGAAGCGATCTGTACATTCCTACTCCATGTTAGAGTATTTTCAAAATACAGGCCCAAAACATACAGAAAATCGATATTTTAGGTGCCCAAAAGTCGATATGTGCATGCATCTTCTGTACCCATTTATATCTCAAATTCAGGCTCCAAACACCCGAAAATTCGATATTTTGGGGTCCCAGAAGCAATCTGTACTTGCCTACTTCGTGTTAGAGTATTTTCAAGATACAGGCCCAAAACATGTTGAAAATCGATATTTTAGGTGACCAAAGTCAATATGTGTATGCATCTTATGCACCCGTTTATATCCCAAATTCAACCTCAAAACACCTGAAAATTCGATATTTTTGGATCCTAAAAGCGATCTGTAGATGCCTACTCCTAGTTAGAATGTTTTCAATATACAGACCGAAAACATGCTCAAAATCGATATATTAGGTGCTCAAAAGTCGATATGTGCATGCATCTTCAGTACCTGTTTATATCTCAAATTCAGGCTCAGAACACCCGAAAATTCGATATTTTTGGGTCCCAGAAGCGGTCTGTACATGCCTACTCCGTGTTAGAGTATTTTAAAAATACAGGCCCAAAACATGCTGAAAATCGATATTTTAGGTGCCTAAAGTCGATATCTCAAATTCAGGCCCAAAACACCCGAAAATTCGATATTTTGGGATCCCAGAAGCGATTTGTACATTCCTACTCCATGTTATAGTATTTTCAAAATACAGGCCCAAAACATACAGAAAATCGATATTTTAGGTGCCCAAAAGTCGATATGTGCATGCATCTTCTGTACCCATTTATATCTCAAATTCAGGCTCCAAACACCCGAAAATTCGATATTTTGGGGTCCAAGAAGCGATCTGTACATGCCTACTCAGATACAGGCCCAAAACATGCTGAAAATCGATATTTTAGGTGCCCAAAGTCGATATCTCAAATTAAGGCCCAAAACACCCGAAAATTCGATATTATGGAGTCCCAGAAGCAAACTGTACATGCCTACTCCGTGTTAGAGTATTTTCAAATTACAGGCCCAAAACATACTACATGCATGCATCTTCTGTACCCGTTTATATCTCAAATTCAGGATCCAAACACCCGAAAATTCGATATTTTGGGGTCCCAGAAGCGATCTGTAAATGCCTACTCAGATACAGGCCCAAAACATGCTGAAAATCGATATTTTAGGTGTCCAAATTTAATATATGTATGCGTCTTCTGCACTCGTTTATATTCCAAATTCAACCTCAAAACACCCGAAAATTCGATATTTTTGGGTCTTAGAAGCGATCTGTAGTTGCCTACTCCTAGTTAGAATGTTTTCAAGATACAGACCCAAAACATGCTCAAAATCGATATTTTAGGTGCCCAAAAGTCGATATGTGCATGCATCTTCAGTACCTGTTTATATCTCAAATTCAGGCTCAGAACTCCGGAAAATTCGATATTTTTGGGTCCCAGAAGCGATCTGTACATGCCTACTCCGTGTTAGAGTATTTTCAAAATACAGGCCCAAAACATGCTGATAATCGATATTTTAGGTGCCCAAAGTCAATATGTGCATGCATTTTCTGTACCCGTTTATATCTCAAATTCAGGCTCAAAACACCCGAAAATTCAATATTTTGGGGTCCCAGAAGCGATCTGTACATGCCTACTCAGTGCTAGAATATTTTCAAAATATAGGCCCAAAACATGCTAAAAATCGATATTTTAGGTGCCTAAAGTCGATATCTCAAATTCAGGCCCAAAACACCCGAAAATTCGATATTTTGGGGTCCCAGAAGCGATCTGTACATTCCTACTCCATGTTAGAGTATTTTCAAAATACAGGCCCAAAACATACAGAAAATCGATATTTTAGGTGCCCAAAAGTCGATATGTGCATGCATCTTCTGTACCCATTTATATCTCAAATTCAGGCTCCAAACACCCGAAAATTCGATATTTTGGGGTCCGAGAAGCAATCTGTACTTGCCTACTCCGTGTTAGAGTATTTTCAAAATACAGGCCCAAAACATGTTGAAAATCGATATTTTAGGTGACCAAAGTCAATATGTGTATGCATCTTATGCACCCGTTTATATCCCAAATTCAACCTCAAAACACCCGAAAATTCGATATTTTTGGGTCCTAGAAAAGATCTGTAGATGCCTACTCCTAGTTAGAATGTTTTCAATATACAGACCCAAAACATGCTCAAAATCGATATATTAGGTGCTCAAAAGTCGATATGTGCATGCATCTTCAGTACCTGTTTATATCTCAAATTCAGGCTCAGAACACCCGAAAATTCGATATTTTTGGGTCCCAAAAGCGATCTGTACATGCCTACTCCGTGTTAGAGTATTTTAAAAATACAGGCCCAAAACATGCTGAAAATCGATATTTTAGGTGCCTAAAGTCGATATCTCAAATTCAGGCCCAAAACACCAGAAAATTCGATATTTTGGGGTCCCAGAAGCGATTTGTACATTCCTACTCCATGTTAGAGTATTTTCAAAATACAGGCCCAAAACATACAGAAAATCGATATTTTAGGTGCCCAAAAGTCGATATGTGCATGCATCTTCTGTACCCATTTATATCTCAAATTCCGGCTCTAAACACCCGAAAATTCGATATTTTGGGGTCCCAGAAGCGATATGTACATGCCTACTCAGATACAGGCCCAAAACATGCTGAAAATCGATATTTTTGGTGCCCAAAGTCAATAGGTGTATGCATCTTCTGCACCCGTTTATATACCAAATTCAACCTCAAAACACCCGAAAATTCGATATTTATGAGTCCCAGAAGCAAACTGTACATTCCTACTCAGTGGTAGAATGTTTTCAAAATATAGGCTCAAAACATGCTAAAAATCGATATTTTCAGTGTCCAAAGTCGATATGTGCATGCATCTTCTGTACCCGTTTATATCTCAAATTCAGGTTCAACACACCCGAAAATTCGGTATTTTCGGGTCCTAGAAGCGATCTGTACATGCCTACTCCTAGATAAAATGTTTTCAAGATACAGACCCAAAACATGATTAAAATCGATATTTTAGGTGCCCAAAAGTCGATATGTGCATGCATCTTCTGTACCCGTTTATATCTCAAATTGAGGCTCAAAACACCCGAAAATTCGATATGTTTGGGTCCCAGAAGCAATCTGTACATGCCTACTCCGTGTTAGAGTATTTTCAAAATACAGGCCCAAAACATTCTGAAAATCGATATTTTAGGTGCCCAAAGTCAATATGTGCATGCATTTTCTGTACCCGTTTATATCTCAAATTCAGGCTCAAAACACCCGAAAATTCGATAATTTGGGGTTCCAGAAGCAATCTGTACATGCCTAGTCAGTGCTAGAATGCTTTTAAAATATAGGCCCAAAACATGCTAAAAATCGATATTTTATGTGCCCAAAGTCGATATCTCAAATTCAGGCCCAAAACACCAGGAAATTCGATATTTTGGGGTCACAGAATCGATCTGTACATGCCTACTCAGATACAGGCCCAAAACATGCTGAAAATCGATATTATATGTGCCCAAAGTTAATATGTGTATGCATCTTCTGCACCCGTTTATATCCCAAATTCTGGCTAAAAACACCCGAAAATTCGATATTTTTGGGTCCCAGAAGCGATCTATACATGCCTACTAAGATACAGGCCCAAAACATGCTGAACATCAATATTTTAGGTGCACAAAGTCAATATGTGTATGCATCTTCTGCACCCGTTTATATCTCAAATTCAACCTCAAAACACCCGAAAATTCTATATTTTTGGGTCACAGAAGCGATCTGTACATGCCTACTCAGTACTAGAATGTTTTCAAAATATAGGCTCAAAATATGCTAAAAATCGATATTTTAAGTGTCCAAAGTCGATATGTGCATGCATCTTCTGTACTCTTTTATATCTCAAATTCAGGCTCAAAACACCCGAAAATTCTCTGTTTTTGGGTTTTAGAAGCGATCTGTACATGCCTACTCCTAGTTAGAATGTTCTCAAGATACAGACCCAAAACATGCTCAAAATCGGTATTTTAGGTGCCCAAGAGTCGATATGTGCATGCATCTTCTGTATCCGTTTATATCTCAAATTCAGTCTCAAAACACCTAAAAATTCGATATTTGTTGGTCCCAGAAGCGATCTGTACATGCCTACTCAGTGCTAGAATATTTTCAAAATATAGGCCCAAAACATGCTAAAAGTCAATATTTTAGGTGCCCAAAGTCGATATCTCAAATTCAGTCCCAAAACACCCGAAAATTCGATATTTTGGGGTCCCAGACGCGATCTGTACATGCCTACTCAGTGCTAGAATGTTTTCAGAATATAGGCTCAAAACATGCTAAAAATCAATATTTTAAGTGTCCAAAGTCGATATATGGATGCATCTTCTGTACCCGTTTACATCTCAAATTCAGGCTCCAAACACCCGAAAATTCGATATTTTTGGGTCCCAGAAGCGATCTGTACATGCCTACTCAGTGTTAGAATATTTTCAAAATATAGGCCCAAAACATGCTAAAAGTCAATATTTTAGGTGCTCAAAGTCGATATCTCAAATTCAACCTCAAAACACCCGAAAATTCTATATTTTTGGGTCACAGAAGCGATCTGTACATGCCTACTCAGTACTAGAATGTTTTCAAAATATAGGCTCAAAATATGCTAAAAATCGATATTTTAAGTGTCCAAAGTCGATATGTGCATGCATCTTCTGTACTCTTTTATATCTCAAATTCAGGCTCAAAACACCCGAAAATTCTCTGTTTTTGGGTCTTAGAAGCGATCTGTACATGCCTACTCCTAGTTAGAATGTTCTCAAGATACAGACCCAAAACATGCTCAAAATCGGTATTTTAGGTGCCCAAGAGTCGATATGTGCATGCATCTTCTGTATCCGTTTATATCTCAAATTCAGTCTCAAAACACCTAAAAATTCGATATTTGTTGGTCCCAGAAGCGATCTGTACATGCCTACTCAGTGCTAGAATATTTTCAAAATATAGGCCCAAAACATGCTAAAAGTCAATATTTTAGGTGCCCAAAGTCGATATCTCAAATTCAGTCCCAAAACACCCGAAAATTCGATATTTTGGGGTCCCAGACGCGATCTGTACATGCCTACTCAGTGCTAGAATGTTTTCAGAATATAGGCTCAAAACATGCTAAAAATCAATATTTTAAGTGTCCAAAGTCGATATATGGATGCATCTTCTGTACCCGTTTACATCTCAAATTCAGGCTCCAAACACCCGAAAATTCGATATTTTTGGGTCCCAGAAGCGATCTGTACATGCCTACTCAGTGTTAGAATATTTTCAAAATATAGGCCCAAAACATGCTAAAAGTCAATATTTTAGGTGCTCAAAGTCGATATCTCAAATTCAGTCCCAAAACACCCGAAAATTCGATATTTTGGGGTCCCAGACGCGATCTGTACATGCCTACTCAGTGCTAGAATGTTTTCAGAATATTGGCTCAAAACATGCTAAAAATCGATATTTTAAGTGTCCAAAGTCGATATGTGGATGCATCTTCTGTACCCGTTTTTATCTCAAATTCAGGCTCCAAACACCCGAAAATTTGATATTTTGGGGTCCCAGAAGCGATCTGTACATGCCTACTCAGAGATACAGGCCCTAAACATGCTGAAAATCGATATTTTAGGTGCCCAAAGTCAATATGTGCATGCATTTTCTGTACCCGTTTATATCTCAAATTCAGGCTCAAAACACCCGAAAATTCAATTATTTGGGGTTCCAGAAGCGATCTGAACATGTCTACTCAGTGCTAGAATATTTTCAAAATATAGGCCCAAAACATGCTAAAAATAGATATTTTAGTTGCCCAAAGTCGATATCTCAAATTCAGGCCCAAAACACCCGAAAATCCGATATTTTGGGGTCCCGGAAGCGATCTGTACATGCCTACTCCCTGTTAGAGTATTTTCAAAATACAGGCCCAAAACATACAGAAAATCGATATTTTAGGTGCCCAAAAGTCGATATGTGCATGCATCTTCAGTACCCGTTTACATCTCAAATTCAGGCTCCAAACACCCAAAAATTCGATATTTTGGGGTCCCAGAAGCGATCAATTCTTGCCTACTCTGATACAGGCCCAAAACATGCTGAAAATCGATATTTTAGGTGCCCAAAGTCAATATGTGTATGCATCTTCTGCACCCGTTGATATTCCAAATTCAACCTCAAAACACCCGAAAATTAAATATTTCTGGGTCCCAGAAGCGATCTGTACATGCCTAGTCAGTGCTAGAATGTTTTCAAAATATAGGCTCAAAACATGCTGAAAATCGTTATTTTAGGTGCCCAAAGTCAATATGTGTATGCATCTTCTGCACCCGTTTATAACCCAAATTCAACCTCAAAACACCCGAAAATTCGATATTTTTGGGTCCCAGAAGCGATCTGTACATGCCTACTCAGTGCTAGAAAGTTTTCAAAATATAGGCTCAACACATGCTAAAAATCGATATTTTAAGTGTTTAAAGTCGATATGTGCATGCATCTTCTGTACCCGTTTATATCTCAAATTTAGGCTCAAAACACCCGAAAATTCGGTATTTTTGGGACCTAGAAGCAATCTGTACCTGTCTACTCCGTGTTAGAGTATTTTCAATATACAGGCCCAAAACATACAGAAAATCGATATTTTAGGTGACCAAAAGTCGATATGTGCATGCATCTTATGTACCCGTTTATATCTTAAATTCAGG
The DNA here is from genome assembly GCA_033782935.1 of Petrolisthes cinctipes. Taxonomy (NCBI): domain Eukaryota; kingdom Metazoa; phylum Arthropoda; class Malacostraca; order Decapoda; family Porcellanidae; genus Petrolisthes; species Petrolisthes cinctipes. The sequence continues at coordinate 175,486 of JAWQEG010000060.1, forward strand.
CTCAAAACACCCGAAAATTCGGTATTTTTGGGTCCTAAAAGCGATCTGTACATGCCTACTCCTAGTTAGAATGTTTTCAAGATACAGACCAAAAACATGCTGAAAATGGATATTTTAGGTTCCCCAATTCAATATGTGTATGCATCTTCTGAACCCGTTTATATCCCAAATTCAACCTCAAAACACCCGAAAATTCGATATTTTGGGGTCCCAGAAGCAATCTGTACTTGCCTACTCTGAATTAGTGTATTTTCAAAATAGAGGCCCAAAACATGCTGAAAATCGATATTTTAGGTGACCAAAGTCAATAAGTGTATGCATCTTCTTCACCCGTTTATATCCCAAATTCAACCTCAAATCACCCGAAAATTCGATATTTTTGGGTCCCAGAAGCGATCTGTACATGCCTACTCAGTGCTAGAATGTTTTTTGTAAAATATAGGCTCAAAACACCCGAAAATTCGATATTTTGGGGTCCCAGAAGCGATCTGTACATGCCTACTCCGTGGTAGAGTATTTTCAATATACAGGCCCAAAACATACTGAAAATCGATTTTTTAGGTGCACAAAACTCGATATGTGGATGCATCTTCAGCACCCGTTTATATCCCAAATTCAACCTCAAAACACCCGAAAATTCGATATTTTTGGGTCCCACAAGCGATCTGTACATGCCTACTTAGTGCTAGAATATTATCAAAATATAGGCCCAAAACATGCTAAAAATCGATATTTTAGGTGCGCAAAGTCGATATCTCAAATTCATGCCCAAAACACCCGAAAATTCGATATTTTGGGGTCCCAGAAGCGATCTGTACTTGCCTACTCCGTGTTAGAGTATTTTCAAAATACAGGCCCAAAACATGCTGAAAATCGATATTTTAGGTGACCAAAGTCAATATGTGTATGCATCTTCTGCACCCGTTTATATTCCAAATTCAACCTCAAAACCCCCGAAAATTCGATATTTTTGGGTCCCACAAGCGATCTGTACATGCCTACTCAGTGCTAGAAAGTTTTCAAAATATAGGCTCAACACATGCTAAAAATCGATATTTTAAGTGTTTAAAGTCGATATGTGCATGCATCTTCTGTACCCGTTTATATCTCAAATTTAGGCTCAAAACACCCGAAAATTCGGTATTTTTGGGTCCTAGAAGCAATCTGTACATGCCTACTCCGAGTTAGAGTATTTTCAAAATACAGGCCCAAAACATACAGAAAATCGATATTTTAGGTGCCCCAAAGTCGATATGTGCATGCATCTTCTGTACCCGTTTATATCTCAAATTCAGGCTCCAAACACCCGAAAATTCGATATTTTGGGGTCCCAGAAGCGATCTGTACCTGTCTACTCCGTGTTAGAGTATTTTCAATATACAGGCCCAAAACATACAGAAAATCGATATTTTAGGTGACCAAAAGTCGATATGTGCATGCATCTTATGTACCCGTTTATATCTTAAATTCAGACTCAAAACACCCGAAAATTAGATATTTTTGTGTCCCAGAAGCGATCTGTACATGCCTACTCCTAGTTAGAATGTTTTCAAGATACAGACCAAAAACATGCTGAAAATCGATATTTTAGGTTCCCAAATTCAATATGTGTATGCATCTTCTGAACCCGTTTATATCCCAAATGCAACCTCAAAATACCCGAAAATTCGATATTTTGGGGTCCCAGAAGCAATCTGTACATGCCTACTCCTAGTTAGAATGTTTTCAAGATACAGACCCAAAACATGCTCAAAATCGATATCTTAAGTGTCCAAAGTCGATATGTGCATGCATCTTCTGTAACCGTTTATATCTCAAATTCAGGCTCAACACACCCGAAAATTCGGTATTTTTGGGTCCTAGAAACATTCTGTACATGCCTACTCCTAGTTAGAATGTTTTCAAGATACAGACCCAAAACATGTTAAAAATCGAGATTTTGGTGCCCAAAAGTCGATATGTGCATGCATCTTCTATACCCGTTTATATCTCAAATTCAGGCTCCAAACACCCGAAAATTCGATGTTTTGGGGTCCCAGAAGCGATCTGTACTTGCCTACTCCGTGTTGGAGTATTTTCAAAATACAGGCCTAAAACATGCTGAAAATCGATATTTTAGGTGACCAAAGTCAATATGTGTATGCATCTTCTTCACCCGTTTATATTCCAAATTCAACCTCAAATCACCCGAAAATTCGATATTTTTGGGTCCCAGAAGCGATCTGTACATGCTTACTCAGTGCGAGAATGTTTTTTGTAAAATATAGGCTCAAAACACCCGAAAATTCGATATTTTGGGGTCCCAGAAGCGATCTGTACATGCCTACTCCGTCTTAGAGTATTTTCAATATACAGGCCCAAAACATACAGAAAATCGATATTTTAGGTGCCCAAAACTCGATATGTGGATGCATCTTCTGTACCCGTTTATATCTCAAATTGAGGCTCCAAACACCCGAAAATTCGATATTTTGGGGTTCCAGAAGCGATCTGTACTTGCCTACTCCGTATTATAGTATTTTCAAAATACAGGCCCAAAACATGCTGAAAATCGATATTTTAGGTGACCAAAGTCAATATGTGTATGCATCTTAAGCACCCGTTTAAATCCCAAATTCAACCTCAAAACACCCGAAAATTCTATATTTTTGGGTCCCTCAAGCGATCTGTACATGCCTACTTAGTGCTAGAATATTTTCAAAATATAGGCCCAAAACATGCTAAAAATCGATATTTTAGGTGCCCAAAGTCGATATCCCAAATTCAACCTCGAAACACCCGAAAATTCGGTATTTTTGGGTCCTAGAAGCGATCTGTACATGCCTACTCCTAGTTAGAATGTTTTCAAGATACAGACCAAAAACATGCTCAAAATCGATATTTTAAGTGCCCAAAAGTCGATATGTGCATGCATCTGCAGTACCTGTTTATATCTCATTTTCAGGCTCAAAACACCCGAAAATTCGATATTTTTGGGTCCCAGAATCGATCTGTACATGCCTACTCAGTGCTAGAATGTTTTCAAAATATAGGCTCAAAACATGCTAAAAATCGATATTTTAGGTGCCCAAAGTCGATATCTCAAATTCAGGCCCAAAACACCCGAAAATTCCATATTTTGGGGTCCCAGAAGCGATCTGTACTTGCCTACTCCGTGTTAGAGTATTTTCAAAATACAGGCCCAAAACATGCTGAAAATCGATATTTTAGGTGACCAAAGTCAATATGTGTATGCATCTTCTGCACCCGTTTATATTCCAAATTCAACATCATAACACCCGAAAATTCGATATTTTTGGGTCCCACAAGCGATCTGTACATGCCTACTCAGTGCTAGAAAATTTTCAAAATATAGGCCCAAAACATACTAAAAATCGATATTTTAGCTGTCCAAAAGTCGATATGTGCATGCATCTTCTGTACCCGTTTATATCTCAAATTCAGGCTCAAAACACCCGAAAATTCGATATTTTTGGGTCCCAGAAGCGATCTGTACATGCCTACTCAGTGCTAGAATGTTTTCAAAATATAGGCTCAAAACATGCTAAAAATCGATATTTTAGGTGCCCAAAGTCGATATCTCAAATTCAGGCTCAAAACACCAGAAAATTCGATATTTTGGGGTCCCAGAAGCAATCTGTACATGCGTACTCCGTGTTAGAGTATTTTCAAAATACAGGCCCAAAACATGCTGAAAATCGATATTTTAGGTGCACAAAGTCAATATGTGCATGCATCTTCTGTACACGTTTATATCTCAAATTCATGCTCAAAATACCCGAAAATTCGATATTTTGGGGTCCCAGAAGCGATCTGTACATGCCTACCCCGTGTTAGAGTATTTTCAAATTACAGGCCCAAAACATCCAGAAAATCGATATTTTAGGTGCACAAAATTCGATATCTGCATGCATCTTCTGTACCCGTTTATATATCAAATTCAGGCTCAAAACACCCGAAAATTCGATATTTGTTGGTCCCAGAAGCGATCTGTACATGCCTACTCAGTGCTAGAATATTTTCAAAATATAGGCCCAAAACATGCTAAAAGTCAATATTTTAGGTGCCCAAAGTCGATATCTCAAATTCAGTCCCAAAACACCCGAAAATTCGATATTTTGGGGTCCCAGACGCGATCTGTACATGCCTACTCAGTGCTAGAATGTTTTCAGAATATAGGCTCAAAACATGCTAAAAATCAATATTTTAAGTGTCCAAAGTCGATATATGGATGCATCTTCTGTACCCGTTTACATCTCAAATTCAGGCTCCAAACACCCGAAAATTCGATATTTTTGGGTCCCAGAAGCGATCTGTACATGCCTACTCAGTGTTAGAATATTTTCAAAATATAGGCCCAAAACATGCTAAAAGTCAATATTTTAGGTGCTCAAAGTCGATATCTCAAATTCAACCTCAAAACACCCGAAAATTCTATATTTTTGGGTCACAGAAGCGATCTGTACATGCCTACTCAGTACTAGAATGTTTTCAAAATATAGGCTCAAAATATGCTAAAAATCGATATTTTAAGTGTCCAAAGTCGATATGTGCATGCATCTTCTGTACTCTTTTATATCTCAAATTCAGGCTCAAAACACCCGAAAATTCTCTGTTTTTGGGTCTTAGAAGCGATCTGTACATGCCTACTCCTAGTTAGAATGTTCTCAAGATACAGACCCAAAACATGCTCAAAATCGGTATTTTAGGTGCCCAAGAGTCGATATGTGCATGCATCTTCTGTATCCGTTTATATCTCAAATTCAGTCTCAAAACACCTAAAAATTCGATATTTGTTGGTCCCAGAAGCGATCTGTACATGCCTACTCAGTGCTAGAATATTTTCAAAATATAGGCCCAAAACATGCTAAAAGTCAATATTTTAGGTGCCCAAAGTCGATATCTCAAATTCAGTCCCAAAACACCCGAAAATTCGATATTTTGGGGTCCCAGACGCGATCTGTACATGCCTACTCAGTGCTAGAATGTTTTCAGAATATAGGCTCAAAACATGCTAAAAATCAATATTTTAAGTGTCCAAAGTCGATATATGGATGCATCTTCTGTACCCGTTTACATCTCAAATTCAGGCTCCAAACACCCGAAAATTCGATATTTTTGGGTCCCAGAAGCGATCTGTACATGCCTACTCAGTGTTAGAATATTTTCAAAATATAGGCCCAAAACATGCTAAAAGTCAATATTTTAGGTGCTCAAAGTCGATATCTCAAATTCAGTCCCAAAACACCCGAAAATTCGATATTTTGGGGTCCCAGACGCGATCTGTACATGCCTACTCAGTGCTAGAATGTTTTCAGAATATTGGCTCAAAACATGCTAAAAATCGATATTTTAAGTGTCCAAAGTCGATATGTGGATGCATCTTCTGTACCCGTTTTTATCTCAAATTCAGGCTCCAAACACCCGAAAATTTGATATTTTGGGGTCCCAGAAGCGATCTGTACATGCCTACTCAGAGATACAGGCCCTAAACATGCTGAAAATCGATATTTTAGGTGCCCAAAGTCAATATGTGCATGCATTTTCTGTACCCGTTTATATCTCAAATTCAGGCTCAAAACACCCGAAAATTCAATTATTTGGGGTTCCAGAAGCGATCTGAACATGTCTACTCAGTGCTAGAATATTTTCAAAATATAGGCCCAAAACATGCTAAAAATAGATATTTTAGTTGCCCAAAGTCGATATCTCAAATTCAGGCCCAAAACACCCGAAAATCCGATATTTTGGGGTCCCGGAAGCGATCTGTACATGCCTACTCCCTGTTAGAGTATTTTCAAAATACAGGCCCAAAACATACAGAAAATCGATATTTTAGGTGCCCAAAAGTCGATATGTGCATGCATCTTCAGTACCCGTTTACATCTCAAATTCAGGCTCCAAACACCCAAAAATTCGATATTTTGGGGTCCCAGAAGCGATCAATTCTTGCCTACTCTGATACAGGCCCAAAACATGCTGAAAATCGATATTTTAGGTGCCCAAAGTCAATATGTGTATGCATCTTCTGCACCCGTTGATATTCCAAATTCAACCTCAAAACACCCGAAAATTAAATATTTCTGGGTCCCAGAAGCGATCTGTACATGCCTAGTCAGTGCTAGAATGTTTTCAAAATATAGGCTCAAAACATGCTGAAAATCGTTATTTTAGGTGCCCAAAGTCAATATGTGTATGCATCTTCTGCACCCGTTTATAACCCAAATTCAACCTCAAAACACCCGAAAATTCGATATTTTTGGGTCCCAGAAGCGATCTGTACATGCCTACTCAGTGCTAGAAAGTTTTCAAAATATAGGCTCAACACATGCTAAAAATCGATATTTTAAGTGTTTAAAGTCGATATGTGCATGCATCTTCTGTACCCGTTTATATCTCAAATTTAGGCTCAAAACACCCGAAAATTCGGTATTTTTGGGACCTAGAAGCAATCTGTACCTGTCTACTCCGTGTTAGAGTATTTTCAATATACAGGCCCAAAACATACAGAAAATCGATATTTTAGGTGACCAAAAGTCGATATGTGCATGCATCTTATGTACCCGTTTATATCTTAAATTCAGGCTCAAAACACCCGAAAATTCGGTATTTTTGGGTCCTAAAAGCGATCTGTACATGCCTACTCCTAGTTAGAATGTTTTCAAGATACAGACCAAAAACATGCTGAAAATGGATATTTTAGGTTCCCCAATTCAATATGTGTATGCATCTTCTGAACCCGTTTATATCCCAAATTCAACCTCAAAACACCCGAAAATTCGATATTTTGGGGTCCCAGAAGCAATCTGTACTTGCCTACTCTGAATTAGTGTATTTTCAAAATAGAGGCCCAAAACATGCTGAAAATCGATATTTTAGGTGACCAAAGTCAATAAGTGTATGCATCTTCTTCACCCGTTTATATCCCAAATTCAACCTCAAATCACCCGAAAATTCGATATTTTTGGGTCCCAGAAGCGATCTGTACATGCCTACTCAGTGCTAGAATGTTTTTTGTAAAATATAGGCTCAAAACACCCGAAAATTCGATATTTTGGGGTCCCAGAAGCGATCTGTACATGCCTACTCCGTGGTAGAGTATTTTCAATATACAGGCCCAAAACATACTGAAAATCGATTTTTTAGGTGCACAAAACTCGATATGTGGATGCATCTTCAGCACCCGTTTATATCCCAAATTCAACCTCAAAACACCCGAAAATTCGATATTTTTGGGTCCCACAAGCGATCTGTACATGCCTACTTAGTGCTAGAATATTATCAAAATATAGGCCCAAAACATGCTAAAAATCGATATTTTAGGTGCGCAAAGTCGATATCTCAAATTCATGCCCAAAACACCCGAAAATTCGATATTTTGGGGTCCCAGAAGCGATCTGTACTTGCCTACTCCGTGTTAGAGTATTTTCAAAATACAGGCCCAAAACATGCTGAAAATCGATATTTTAGGTGACCAAAGTCAATATGTGTATGCATCTTCTGCACCCGTTTATATTCCAAATTCAACCTCAAAACCCCCGAAAATTCGATATTTTTGGGTCCCACAAGCGATCTGTACATGCCTACTCAGTGCTAGAAAGTTTTCAAAATATAGGCTCAACACATGCTAAAAATCGATATTTTAAGTGTTTAAAGTCGATATGTGCATGCATCTTCTGTACCCGTTTATATCTCAAATTTAGGCTCAAAACACCCGAAAATTCGGTATTTTTGGGTCCTAGAAGCAATCTGTACATGCCTACTCCGAGTTAGAGTATTTTCAAAATACAGGCCCAAAACATACAGAAAATCGATATTTTAGGTGCCCCAAAGTCGATATGTGCATGCATCTTCTGTACCCGTTTATATCTCAAATTCAGGCTCCAAACACCCGAAAATTCGATATTTTGGGGTCCCAGAAGCGATCTGTACCTGTCTACTCCGTGTTAGAGTATTTTCAATATACAGGCCCAAAACATACAGAAAATCGATATTTTAGGTGACCAAAAGTCGATATGTGCATGCATCTTATGTACCCGTTTATATCTTAAATTCAGACTCAAAACACCCGAAAATTAGATATTTTTGTGTCCCAGAAGCGATCTGTACATGCCTACTCCTAGTTAGAATGTTTTCAAGATACAGACCAAAAACATGCTGAAAATCGATATTTTAGGTTCCCAAATTCAATATGTGTATGCATCTTCTGAACCCGTTTATATCCCAAATGCAACCTCAAAATACCCGAAAATTCGATATTTTGGGGTCCCAGAAGCAATCTGTACATGCCTACTCCTAGTTAGAATGTTTTCAAGATACAGACCCAAAACATGCTCAAAATCGATATCTTAAGTGTCCAAAGTCGATATGTGCATGCATCTTCTGTAACCGTTTATATCTCAAATTCAGGCTCAACACACCCGAAAATTCGGTATTTTTGGGTCCTAGAAACATTCTGTACATGCCTACTCCTAGTTAGAATGTTTTCAAGATACAGACCCAAAACATGTTAAAAATCGAGATTTTGGTGCCCAAAAGTCGATATGTGCATGCATCTTCTATACCCGTTTATATCTCAAATTCAGGCTCCAAACACCCGAAAATTCGATGTTTTGGGGTCCCAGAAGCGATCTGTACTTGCCTACTCCGTGTTGGAGTATTTTCAAAATACAGGCCTAAAACATGCTGAAAATCGATATTTTAGGTGACCAAAGTCAATATGTGTATGCATCTTCTTCACCCGTTTATATTCCAAATTCAACCTCAAATCACCCGAAAATTCGATATTTTTGGGTCCCAGAAGCGATCTGTACATGCTTACTCAGTGCGAGAATGTTTTTTGTAAAATATAGGCTCAAAACACCCGAAAATTCGATATTTTGGGGTCCCAGAAGCGATCTGTACATGCCTACTCCGTCTTAGAGTATTTTCAATATACAGGCCCAAAACATACAGAAAATCGATATTTTAGGTGCCCAAAACTCGATATGTGGATGCATCTTCTGTACCCGTTTATATCTCAAATTGAGGCTCCAAACACCCGAAAATTCGATATTTTGGGGTTCCAGAAGCGATCTGTACTTGCCTACTCCGTATTATAGTATTTTCAAAATACAGGCCCAAAACATGCTGAAAATCGATATTTTAGGTGACCAAAGTCAATATGTGTATGCATCTTAAGCACCCGTTTAAATCCCAAATTCAACCTCAAAACACCCGAAAATTCTATATTTTTGGGTCCCTCAAGCGATCTGTACATGCCTACTTAGTGCTAGAATATTTTCAAAATATAGGCCCAAAACATGCTAAAAATCGATATTTTAGGTGCCCAAAGTCGATATCCCAAATTCAACCTCGAAACACCCGAAAATTCGGTATTTTTGGGTCCTAGAAGCGATCTGTACATGCCTACTCCTAGTTAGAATGTTTTCAAGATACAGACCAAAAACATGCTCAAAATCGATATTTTAAGTGCCCAAAAGTCGATATGTGCATGCATCTGCAGTACCTGTTTATATCTCATTTTCAGGCTCAAAACACCCGAAAATTCGATATTTTTGGGTCCCAGAATCGATCTGTACATGCCTACTCAGTGCTAGAATGTTTTCAAAATATAGGCTCAAAACATGCTAAAAATCGATATTTTAGGTGCCCAAAGTCGATATCTCAAATTCAGGCCCAAAACACCCGAAAATTCCATATTTTGGGGTCCCAGAAGCGATCTGTACTTGCCTACTCCGTGTTAGAGTATTTTCAAAATACAGGCCCAAAACATGCTGAAAATCGATATTTTAGGTGACCAAAGTCAATATGTGTATGCATCTTCTGCACCCGTTTATATTCCAAATTCAACATCATAACACCCGAAAATTCGATATTTTTGGGTCCCACAAGCGATCTGTACATGCCTACTCAGTGCTAGAAAATTTTCAAAATATAGGCCCAAAACATACTAAAAATCGATATTTTAGCTGTCCAAAAGTCGATATGTGCATGCATCTTCTGTACCCGTTTATATCTCAAATTCAGGCTCAAAACACCCGAAAATTCGATATTTTTGGGTCCCAGAAGCGATCTGTACATGCCTACTCAGTGCTAGAATGTTTTCAAAATATAGGCTCAAAACATGCTAAAAATCGATATTTTAGGTGCCCAAAGTCGATATCTCAAATTCAGGCTCAAAACACCAGAAAATTCGATATTTTGGGGTCCCAGAAGCAATCTGTACATGCGTACTCCGTGTTAGAGTATTTTCAAAATACAGGCCCAAAACATGCTGAAAATCGATATTTTAGGTGCACAAAGTCAATATGTGCATGCATCTTCTGTACACGTTTATATCTCAAATTCATGCTCAAAATACCCGAAAATTCGATATTTTGGGGTCCCAGAAGCGATCTGTACATGCCTACCCCGTGTTAGAGTATTTTCAAATTACAGGCCCAAAACATCCAGAAAATCGATATTTTAGGTGCACAAAATTCGATATCTGCATGCATCTTCTGTACCCGTTTATATCTCAAATTCAGGCTCCAAACACCCGAAAATTCGATATTTTGGGGTCCCAGAAGCGATCTGTACATGCCTACTCAGGTACATGCCCAAAACATGCTGAAAATCGATATTTTAGGTGCCCAAAGTCAATATGTGTATGCATCTTCTGCACCCGTTTATATCCCAAATGTAGGCTCAAAACACCCAAAAATTCGGTATTTTTGGGTCCTAGAAGTGATCTGTACATGCCTACTCCTAGTTAGAATGTTTTCAAGATACAGACCCAAAACATGCTCAAAATCGATATTTTAAGTGCCCAAAAGTCGATATGTGCATGAATCTTCTGTACCCGTTTATATCTCAAATTCCGGCTCCAAACACCCGAAATTTCGATATTTTAGGGTCCCAGAAGCGATCTATACAGGCCCAAAACATGCTGAAAATCGATATTTTAGGTTCCCAAAGTCAATATGTGCATGCATCTTCTGTACCCGTTTATATCTCAAATTCAGGCTCCAAACACCCGATAATTCGATATTTTGAGGTTCCAGAAGCGATCTGAACATGCCTACTCCGTGTTAGTGTTTTCATAATACAGGCCCAAAACATGCTGAAAATCGATATTTTTGGTGCCCAAAGTCAATATGTGTATGCATCTTCTACACCCGTTTATATCCCAAATTCAACCTCAAAACACCCGAAAATTCGATATTTTTGGGTAACAGAAGCGGTCTGTACATGCCTACTCAGTGCTAGAATGTTTTCAAAATATAGGCCCAAAACATACTAAAAATCGATATTTTAGCTGTCCAAAAGTCGATATGTGCATGCATCTTCTGTACCCGTTTATATCTCAAATTCAGGCTCAAAACACCCGAAAATTCGATATTTTTGGGTCCCAGAAGCGATCTGTACATGCCTACTCAGTGCTAGAATGTTTTCAAAATATAGGCTCAAAACATGCTAAAAATCGATATTTTAGGTGCCCAAAGTCGATATCTCAAATTCAGGCTCAAAACACCAGAAAATTCGATATTTTGGGGTCCCAGAAGCAATCTGTACATGCGTACTCCGTGTTAGAGTATTTTCAAAATACAGGCCCAAAACATGCTGAAAATCGATATTTTAGGTGCACAAAGTCAATATGTGCATGCATCTTCTGTACACGTTTATATCTCAAATTCATGCTCAAAATACCCGAAAATTCGATATTTTGGGGTCCCAGAAGCGATCTGTACATGCCTACCCCGTGTTAGAGTATTTTCAAATTACAGGCCCAAAACATCCAGAAAATCGATATTTTAGGTGCCCAAAATTCGATATCTGCATGCATCTTCTGTACCCGTTTATATCTCAAATTCAGGCTCCAAACACCCGAAAATTCGATATTTTGGGGTCCCAGAAGCGATCTGTACATGCCTACTCAGATACATGCCCAAAACATGCTGAAAATCGATATTTTAGGTGCCCAAAGTCAATATGTGTATGCATCTTCTGCACCCGTTTATATCCCAAATGTAGGCTCAAAACACCCAAAAATTCGGTATTTTTGGGTCCTAGAAGTGATCTGTACATGCCTACTCCTAGTTAGAATGTTTTCAAGATACAGACCCAAAACATGCTCAAAATCGATATTTTAAGTGCCCAAAAGTCGATATGTGCATGAATCTTCTGTACCCGTTTATATCTCAAATTCCGGCTCCAAACACCCGAAATTTCGATATTTTAGGGTCCCAGAAGCGATCTATACAGGCCCAAAACATGCTGAAAATCGATATTTTAGGTTCCCAAAGTCAATATGTGCATGCATCTTCTGTACCCGTTTATATCTCAAATTCAGGCTCCAAACACCCGATAATTCGATATTTTGAGGTTCCAGAAGCGATCTGAACATGCCTACTCCGTGTTAGTGTTTTCATAATACAGGCCCAAAACATGCTGAAAATCGATATTTTTGGTGCCCAAAGTCAATATGTGTATGCATCTTCTACACCCGTTTATATCCCAAATTCAACCTCAAAACACCCGAAAATTCGATATTTTTGGGTAACAGAAGCGGTCTGTACATGCCTACACAGTGCTAGAATTTTTTCAAAATATAGGCTTTGAGTCTATATTTTCAAAACATGCTAAAAATCGATATTTTAAGTGTCCAAAGTCGATATGTTCATGCATCTTCTGTACCCGTTTATATCTCAAATTCAGGCTCAAAACACCCGAAAATTCGGTATTTTTGGGTCCTAGAAGCGATCTGTACATGCCTACTCAGATACAGGCCCAAAACATGCTGAAAATCTATATTTAAGGTGCCCAAAGTCAATATGTGTATGCATCTTATGCACCCGTTAATATCCCAAATTGAACCTCGAAAATTCTATATTTTTGGGTCCCAGAAGCGGTCTGTACATGCCTACTCAGTGATAGAATGTTTTCAAAATATAGGCTCAAAACATGCTAAAAATTGATATTTAAAGTGTCTAAAAATATTGACCCTGATCACCTAAACTATGGATTTTCAGCATGTTTTGGGCCTGTATTTTGAAAATACTCTAAAACGGAGTAGGCATGTACAGATCGCTTCTGGGATCCCAAAATATCTAATTTTCGGGTGTTTGGAGCCTGAATTTGAGATATAAACGGGTACTGAAGATGCATGCACATATGGACTTTTGGGCTCTTAAAATATCGATTTTGAGCTTGTTTTGGGTCTGTATCTTGAAAACATTCTAACTAGGAGTAGGCATGTACAGTTCGCTTTTAGGACCCAAAAATACCGAATTTTCGGGTGTTTTGAGCCTGAATTTGAGATATAAACGGGTATAGAAGATGCATTCACATATCGACTTTTGGCCACCTAAAGGATCGATTTTCAGTATGTTTTGGGCCTGCATTTTGTAAATACTCTAACACAGAATAGGCATGTACAGATCGCTTCTGGGACCCCAAAATAACGAATTTTCGGGTGTTTTGGGCGTGAATTTGAGATATCGACTTGGGGCACCTAAAATATCGATTTTTAGCATGTTTTGGGCCTATATTTTGAAAATATTCTAGCACTGAGTAGGCATGTACAGATCGTTTCTGGGACCTAAAAATATCGAATTTTCAAGTGTTTTGAGGTTGAATTTGGGATATAAACGGGTACAGAAGATGCATACACATATTGACTTTGGGCACCTCAAATATACGATTTTCAGCATGTTTTGGGCCTGTATTTTGAAAATACTCTGACACGGAGTAGGCATGCACAGATCGCTTCTGGGACCCCATAATATCGAATTTTTCTGGTGTTAGGAGCCTGAATTTGAGATATAAACAGGTACAGAAGATGCATGAATATATCGACATTTGGGCACCTAAAAGATTGATTTTTAGTATGTTATAGGCATGAATTTTGAAAATACTCTAACACGGAGTAGGCATGTACAGATCGCTTCTGGGACCCCAAAATATCAAATTTACGTGTGTTCTGGGCCTGAATTTGAGATATCGACTTTGGGCACCTAAAATATCGATTTTTAGCATGTTTTGGGCCTATATTTTGAAAATATTCTAGCACTGAGTAGGCTTGTACAGATCGCTTCTGGGACCGCAAAATATCGATTTTTCGGGTGTTTGGAGCCTGAATTTGAGATATAAACGGGTACAGAAGAGGCATGCACATATCGAGTTTTGGGCACCTAAAAGATCGATTTTCAGTATGTTGTGGGCCTGCATTTTTAAAACACTCTAACACGGAGTAGGCATGTACTGATCGCTTCTGGGACCCCAAAATATCGAATTTTAGGGTGTTTTGAGCCTGAATTTGAGATATAAACGGGTACTGAAGATGCATGCACATATCAACTTTTGGGCACCTAAAATATCGATTTTGAGCATGTTTTGGGTCTGTATCTTGAAAACATTTTAACTAGGAGTAGGCATGTACAGATCGCTTCTAGGAACCAAAAATACCGAATTTTCGGGTATTTTGAGCCTGAATTTGGGATATAAACGTATACAGAAGATGCATGCACATATTGACTTTGGACATTTAAAATATCGATTTTTAGCTTGTTTTGAGCCTATATTTTGAAAATATTCTAGCACTGAGTAGGCATGTACAGATCGCTTATGGGACCCCAAAATATCGAATTTTCAAGTGTTTTGAGGTTGAATTTGGGATATAAACGGGTGCAGATGATGCAAACACATATTGACTTTGATCACCTAAAATATGGATTTTCAGCATGTTTTGAGCCTGTATTTTGAAAATACTCTAAAGCGGAGTAGGCATGTACAGATCGTTTCTGGGAACCCAAAATATCGAATTTTCGGGTGTTTTGGCCCTGAATTTGAGATATCTTCTTTGGGCAACTAAAATATCGATTTTTAGCATGTTTTGGGCCTATATTTTGAAAATATTCTAGCACTGAGTAGGCATGTACAGATCGCTTCTGGGATCCCAAAATATCGAATTTTCGGGTATTTTGAGCCTGAATTTGAGATATAAACGTGTACTGAAGATGCATGCACATATCGACTTTTGGGCACCTAAAATATCGATTTTGAGCATATTTTGGGTCTGTATCTTGATAACATTCTAACACGGAGTAGGCATGTACAGATCGCTTCTAGGACCCAAAAATAACGAATTTTCGGGTGTTTTGAGCCTGAATTTGAGATATAAACGGGTACAGAAGATGCATGCACATATTAACTTTGGACACTTAAAATATCGATTTTTAACATGTTTTGAGCCTATAATTTGAAAACATTCTAGCACTGAGTAGGCATGTACAGATCGCTTCTGAGACCCAAAAATATCGAATTTTCGGGTGTTATGAAGTTGAATTTGGGATATAAACGGGTGCAGAAGATGCATACACATATTGACTTTGGGCACGTAAAATATCGATTTTCAGCATGTTTGGGCCTGTATGTTAATAGGTATATACAGATCGCTTCTGGGACCCCAAAATATCGAATTTTCGGGTGTTTTGAGCCTGAATTTGAGATATAAACGGGTACAGAAGATGCATGCACATATCGACTTTTGGGCACCTACAAGATCGATTTTCAGTATGTTTTGGGCCTGTATTTTGAAAATACTCTAACACGGAGTAGGCATGTACAGATCGCTTCAGGGACCCCAAAATATTGAATTTTCGGGTGTTTTGGGACTGAATTTAAGATACCGACTTTGGGCACTTAAAATATCGATTTCTAGCATGTTTTGGGCCTATATTTTGAAAATATTCTAGCACTGATTAGGCATGTACAGATCGCTTCTGGGACCCCAAAATATCGAATTTTCGGGTGTTTTGAGCATGAATTTGAGATAAAAACGGGTACTGAAGATGCATGCACATATCGACTTTTGGGAACCTAAAATATCGATTTTGAGCATATTTTGGGTTTGTATCTTGAAAACATTCGAACTAGGAGTAGGCATGTACATATCACTTCTTGGACCCAAAAATAACGAATTTTCGAGTGTTTTGATCCTGAATTTGAGATATAAACGGGTACAGAATATGCATGCACATAACGACTTTGGGCACCTAAAATATCGATTTTTAGCATGTTTTGGGCCTGTATTTTGAAAATACTCTAACACGGTGAAGGCATGTAGAGATCGCTTCTGGGACCCCAAAATATCGAATTTTCCGGTGTTTTTGGCCTTTATTTGAGATATTGACTTTGGGCACCTAAAATATCGATTTTTAGCATGTTTTGATCCTGTGTTTTGAAAATATTCTAGCACTGAGTAGGCATGTACAGATCGCTTCTGGGACCCCAAAATATTGAATACTAGGGTGTTTTGAGCCTGAATTTGAGATATAAACGGGTACAGAAGATACATGCACATATTGACTTTGGGCAACTAAAATATCAATTTTTAGCATGTTTTGGGCCTGTATCTGAGTAGGCATGTACAGATCGCTTCTGGGACCCCAAAATATCGAGTTTTCGGGTGTTTGGATCCTGCATTTGAGATATAAACGGGTTCAGAAGATGCATGCACATATCGACTTTTAGGCACTTAAAAGATCGATTTTTAGTATGTTTTGGGCCTGTATTTTGAAAGTACTCTAACACGGAGTAGGCATGTACAGATCGTTTCTGGGAACCCAAAATTTTGAATTTTCTGGTGTTTTGGCCCTGAATTTGAGATATCTTCTTTGGGCACCTAAAATATCGATTTTTAGCATGTTTTGGGCATATATTTTGAAAATATTCTAGCACTGAGTAGGCATGTACAGATCGCTTCTGGGATCCCAAAATATCGAATTTTCGGGTGTTTTGAGCCTAAATTTGAGATATAAACGGGTTCAGAAGATGCATGCACATATTGATTTTGGACACCTAAAATATCGATTTTTAGCATGTTTTGGGCCTTTATTTTGAAAATACTCTAACAAGGAGTAGGCATGTACAGATCGCTTCTGGGACCCCAAAATATCGAATTTTCTGGTGATCTGAGCCTGAATTTGAGATATAAACGGGTACAGAAGATGCATGCACATATCAACTTTGGACACTTAAAATATCGATTTTTAACATGTTTTGAGCCTATATTTTGAAAACTTTCTAGCACTGAGTAGGCATGTACAGATCGCATCTGGGATCCAAAAATATCGAATTTTCGGGAGTTTTGAAGTTGAATTTGGGAAATAAACGGGTGCAGAAGATGCATACACATATTGACTTTGGGCACCTAAAATATCGATTTTCAGCATGTTTGGGCCTGTATCTGAGTAGGTATGTACAGATCGCTTCTGGGACAACAAAATATCGAATTTTTGGGTGTTTGAAGCCTGAATTTGAGATATAAACGGGTACAGAAGATGCATGCACATATCGACTTTTGGGCACCTACAAAATCGATTTTCAGTATGTTTTGGGCCTGTATTTTGAAAATACTCTAATGCGGGGTAGGCATGTACGGATCGCTTCTGGGACCCCAAAGTATCGAATTTTCGGGTGTTTTGGGCCTGAATTTGAGATACCGACTTTGGGCACTTAAAAATATCGATTTCTAGCATGTTTTGGGCATATATTTTGAAAATATTCTATCACTGAGTAGGTATGTACAGATCGTTTCTAGGACCCCAAAATATCGAATTTTCGTGTGTTTTGGGTCAGAATTTGAGATATCGACTTTGGGCATCTAAAATATCGATTTTTAGCATGTTTTGGTCATATATTTTGAAAATATTCCAGCACTGAGTAGGCATGTACAGATCGCTTCTGGGACCCCAAAATATCAAATTTTCCTGTGGTTTGGGACTGAATTTGAGATATCGACTTTGAGCACCTAAAATATCGATTTTTAGCATGCTTTGGGCATATATTTTGAAAATATTCTAGCACTGAGTAGGCATGTACAGATCGCTTCTGGGACCCCAAAATATCGATTTTTTGTTTTGTTTTTAGCCTGAATTTGAGTTATAAACGTGTACTGAAGATGCATGCACATATCGACTTTTGGACACCTAAAATATTGATTTTGAGCATATTTTAGGTCTGTATCTTGAAAGCATTCTAACTAGCAGTAGGCATGTACAGATCGCTTCTAGGACCCAAAAATACCGAATTTTCCGGTGTTTTGAACCTGAATTTGAGATATAAACGGGTACAGAAGGTGCATGCACATATCGACTTTGGACACGTAAAATATCAATTTTTAGCATGTTTTGAGCCTATATATTGAAAACATTCTAGCACTGAGTAGGCATGTACAGATCGCTTCTGGGACCCAAAAATATCGAATTTTCGGGTGTTTTGAGGTTGAATTTGGGATATAAACGGGTGCAGAAGATGCATGCACATATCGACTTTTGGGCACTTAAAAGATCAATTTTCAGTATGTTTTGGGCCTGTATTTTGAAAATACTCTAACACGGAGTAGGCATGTACAGATCGTTTCTGGGACCCCAAAATATCGAAATTTAGGGTGTTTTGGGCCTAAATTCGAGATATCGACTCTGGGCACCTAAAATATCGATTTTTAGCATGTTTTGGGCTTGTATCTGAGTAGGCATGTACAAATCGCTTCTGGGACCCCAAAATATCGAGTTTTCGGGTGTTTTGGGCCTGAATTTGAGATATCGACTTTGGGCTCTTAAAATATCGATTTTCAGCATGTTTTAGGTCTGTGTCTTGGAAGCATTATAACTAGGAGTAGGCATGTACAGATCGCTTCTAGGACCCAAAAATACCGAATTTTCGGGTGTTTTGAGCTTGAATTTGAGATATAAACGGGTACAGAAGGTGCATGCACATATCGACTTTGGACACTTAAAATATCAATTTTTAGCATGTTTTGAGCCTATATTTTGAAAACATTCTAGCACTGAGTATGCATGTACAGATCGCTTCTGGAACCCAAAAATATTGAATTTTCGGGTGTTTTGAGGTTGAATTTAGGATATAAACGGGTGCAGAAGATGCATACACATATTGACTTTGGGCACCTAAAATATCGATTTTTAGCATGTTTTGGGCCCGTATTTTAAAAATACTCTAACACGGAGTAGGCATGTACAGATCGCTTCTGGGACCACAAAAAATCGAATTTTCGGGTGTTTTGAGCCTGAATTTGAGATATAAACCTGTACAGATGATGTATGCACATATCGACTTTGACACCTAAAATATCGATTTTTAGCATGTTTTGACCCTATATTTTGAAATCATTCTAGCACTGTGTAGGCATGTACAGATCGCTTTTGGAACCGAAATATATCAAATTTTCGGGTGTTTTGAGGTTGAATTTGGGATATAAATGGGTGCAGAAGATGCATACACATATTGACTTTGGGCACCTAAAATATCGATTTTTAGCATGTTTTGGGCCTGTATCTGAGTAGGCATGTGCAGATCGCTTCTGGGACCCCAAAATATCGAATTTTCGGGTGTTTTGAGCCTGAATTTGAGATATAAAAGGGTACAGAAGATGCATGAACATATTGACTTTGGGCACCTAAAATATCGATTTTGAGCATGTTTTAGGTCTGTATCTTGAAAACATTATAACTAGGAGAAGGAATGTACAGAGAGATTCTATGACCCAAAAATACCGAATTTTCGGGTTTTTTGAGCATGAATTTGAGATATAAACGGTTATAGAAGATGCATGCACATATCGACTTTGGACACTTAAAATATAGATTTTTATCATGTTTTGAGCCTATATTTTGAAAACATTCTTGCACTGTGTAGGCATGTACAGATCGCTTCTGGGACCCAAAAAATCGAATTTTCGGGTGTTTTGAGGTTGAATTTGGGATTATAAACGAGTGCAGAAGATGCATACACATTTTGACTTTGGGCACCTAAAATATCGATTTTCAGCATGTTTTAGGTCTGTATCTTGAAAGCATTCTAACTAGGAGTAGGCATGTACAGATCGCTTCTAGGACCCATAAATACCGAATTTTCGGGTGTTTTGATCCTGAATTTGAGATATAAACGGGTACAGAAGATGCATGCACATATCGACTTTAGACACTTAAAATATCGATTTTCAGTATGTTTTGACCCTATATTTTGAAATCATTCTAGTACTGTGTAGGCATGTGCAGATCGCTTTTGGGACCCACAAATATCAAATTATCCGTTGTTTTGAGGTTGAATTTGGGATATAAATGGGTGCAGAAGATTCATACACATATTGACTTTGGGCACCTAAAATATCGATTTTTAGGATGTTTTAGGCCTGTATCTGAGTAGGCATGTGCAGATCGCTTCTACAACCCTAAAATACCAAATTTTCGTGTATTTCGAGCCTGAATTTGAGATGTAAACAGCTACAGAAGATGCATGTACATATTGACTTCTAGCACCTAAAATATAGATTTTCAGCATGTTTGGGGCCTGTATTTTGAAAATACTCTAACACGGAGAAGGCATGCACAGATCGCTTCTTGGATCTCAAAATATCGAATTTTCGGGTGTTTTGAGCCAGAATTTGAGATATAAACGGGTACAGAAGATGCATGCACATATTGAATTTGGGCACCTAAAATATCGATTTTTAGCATGTTTTGGGCCTGTATCTGAGTAGGCATGTACAGATCGCTTCTGGGACCCCAAAATATCGAATTTTCTGGTGTTTGGAGCCTGAATTTGAGATATAAACGGGTACAGAAGATGCATGCACATATTGACTTTGGGCATCTAAAATATCGATTTTCAGCATGTTTTGGGCCTGTATCTGAGTAGGCATGTACAGATCGCTTCTGGGACCCCAAAATATCGAATTTTCGGGTGTTTTGAGCCTGAATTTGAGATATAAACGGGTTCAGAAGATTCATGAATATATCGACTTTTGGGGACCTAAAAGATTGATTTTTAGTATGTTTTGGGCCTGAATTTTGAAAATACTCTAACACGGAGTAGGAATGTCCAGATCGCTTCTGGGACCCCAAAATATCGAATTTACGGGTGTTTTGGGCATGAATTTGGGATATCGACTTTGGGCAGCTAAAATATCGATATTCAGCATGTTTTGGGCCTGTATTTTGAAAAAACTCTAACACGGAGTAGGCATGTACAGATCGCTTCTGGGACCCCAAAATATCGAATTTACGGGTGTTTTGAGCCTGAATTTGAGATATAAAGGGGTACAGAAGATGCATGCACATATTGACATTGGGCACCTAAAATATCGATTTTGAGCATGTTTTGGGTCTGTATCTTGAAAACATTATAACTAGGAGTAGGCATGTACAGATAGATTCTAGGACCAAAAATACCAAATTTTCGGGTGTTTTGAGCTTGAATTTGAGATATAAACGGGTACAGAAGGTGCATGCACATATCGACTTTGGACACTTAAAATATCGATTTTTAGCATGTTTTGAGCCTATATTTTGAAAACATTCTAGCACTGAGTAGGCATGTACAGATCGCTTCTGGAACCCAAAAATATTGAATTTTCGGGTGTTTTGAGGTTGAATTTAGGATATAAACGGGTGCAGAAGATGCATACACATATTGACTTTGGGCACCTAAAATATCGATTTTTAGCATGTTTTGGGCCCGTATTTTAAAAATACTCTAACACGGAGTAGGCATGTACAGATCGCTTCTGAGACCCCAAAAAATCGAATTTTCGGGTGTTTTGAGCCTGAATTTGAGATATAAACCTGTACAGATGATGTATGCACATATCGACTTTGACACCTAAAATATCGATTTTTAGCATGTTTTGACCCTATATTTTGAAATCATTCTAGCACTGTGTAGGCATGTACATATCGCTTTTGGAACCCAAATATATCAAATTTTCGGGTGTTTTGAGGTTGAATTTGGGATATAAATGGGTGCAGAAGATGCATACACATATTGACTTTGGGCACCTAAAATATCGATTTTTAGCATGTTTTGGGCCCGTATTTTAAAAATACTCTAACACGGAGTAGGCATGTACAGATCGCTTCTGGGACCCCAAAAAATCGAATTTTCGGGTGTTTTGAGCTTGAATTTGAGATATAAACCTGTACAGATGATGTACGCACATATCGACTTTGACACTTAAAATATCGATTTTTAGCATGTTTTGACCCTATATTTTGAAATCACTCTAGCACTGTGTAGGCATGTACAGATCGCTTTTGGAACCGAAATATATCAAATTTTCGGGTGTTTTGAGGTTGAATTTGGGATATAAATGGGTGCAGAAGATGCATACACATATTGACTTTGGGCACCTAAAATATCGATTTTTAGCATGTTTTGGGCCTGTATCTGAGTAGGCATGTGCAGATCGCTTCTGGGACCCCAAAATATCGAATTTTCGGGTGTTTTGAGCCTGAATTTGAGATATAAAAGGGTACAGAAGATGCATGAACATATTGACTTTGGGCACCTAAAATATCGATTTTGAGCATGTTTTAGGTCTGTATCTTGAAAACATTATAACTAGGAGAAGGAATGTACAGAGAGATTCTATGACCCAAAAATACCGAATTTTCGGGTTTTTTGAGCATGAATTTGAGATATAAACGGTTATAGAAGATGCATGCACATATCGACTTTGGACACTTAAAATATAGATTTTTAGCATGTTTTGAGCCTATATTTTGAAAACATTCTAGCACTGTGTAGGCATGTACAGATCGCTTCTGGGACCCAAAAAATCGAATTTTCGGGTGTTTTGAGGTTGAATTTGGGATTATAAACGAGTGCAGAAGATGCATACACATTTTGACTTTGGGCACCTAAAATATCGATTTTCAGCATGTTTTAGGTCTGTATCTTGAAAGCATTCTAACTAGGAGTAGGCATGTACGGATCGCTTCTAGGACCCATAAATACCGAATTTTCGGGTGTTTTGATCCTGAATTTGAGATATAAACGGGTACAGAAGATGCATGCACATATCGACTTTAGACACTTAAAATATCGATTTTCAGTATGTTTTGACCCTATATTTTGAAATCATTCTAGTACTGTGTAGGCATGTGCAGATCGCTTTTGGGACCCACAAATATCAAATTTTCCGGTGTTTTGAGGTTGAATTTGGGATATAAATGGGTGCAGAAGATTCATACACATATTGACTTTGGGCACCTAAAATATCGATTTTTAGGATGTTTTAGGCCTGTATCTGAGTAGGCATGTGCAGATCGCTTCTACAACCCTAAAATACCAAATTTTCGTGTATTTCGAGCCTGAATTTGAGATGTAAACAGCTACAGAAGATGCATGTACATATTGACTTCTAGCACCTAAAATATAGATTTTCAGCATGTTTGGGGCCTGTATTTTGAAAATACTCTAACACGGAGAAGGCATGCACAGATCGCTTCTTGGATCTCAAAATATCGAATTTTCGGGTGTTTTGAGCCAGAATTTGAGATATAAACGGGTACAGAAGATGCATGCACATATTGAATTTGGGCACCTAAAATATCGATTTTTAGCATGTTTTGGGCCTGTATCTGAGTAGGCATGTACAGATCGCTTCTGGGACCCCAAAATATCGAATTTTCGGGTGTTTGGAGCCTGAATTTGAGATATAAACGGGTACAGAAGATGCATGCACATATTGACTTTGGGCATCTAAAATATCGATTTTCAGCATGTTTTGGGCCTGTATCTGAGTAGGCATGTACAGATCGCTTCTGGGACCCCAAAATATCGAATTTTCGGGTGTTTTGAGCCTGAATTTGAGATATAAACGGGTTCAGAAGATTCATGAATATATCGACTTTTGGGCACCTAAAAGATTGATTTTTAGTATGTTTTGGGCCTGAATTTTGAAAATACTCTAACACGGAGTAGGAATGTCCAGATCGCTTCTGGGACCCCAAAATATCGAATTTACGGGTGTTTTGGGCATGAATTTGGGATATCGACTTTGGGCAGCTAAAATATCGATATTCAGCATGTTTTGGGCCTGTATTTTGAAAATACTCTAACACGGAGTAGGCATGTACAGATCGCTTCTGGGACCCCAAAATATCGAATTTACGGGTGTTTTGAGCCTGAATTTGAGATATAAAGGGGTACAGAAGATGCATGCACATATTGACATTGGGCACCTAAAATATCGATTTTGAGCATGTTTTGGGTCTGTATCTTGAAAACATTATAACTAGGAGTAGGCATGTACAGATAGATTCTAGGACCAAAAATACCGAATTTTCGGGTGTTTTAAGCCTGAATTTGAGATATAAACGGTTACAGAAGATGCATGCACATATCGACTTTGGACATTTAAAATATAGATTTTTAGCATGTTTTGAGCCTATATTTTGTGAACATTCTAGCACTGACTAGGCATGTACAGATCGCTTCTGGGACCCAAAAAATCGAATTTTCAGGTGTTTTGAGGTTGAATTTGGGATTATAAACGGGTGCAGAAGATGCATACACATATTGACTTTGGGCACCTAAAATATCGATTTTCAGCATGTTTTGGGCCTGAATTTTGAAAATACTCTAACACGGGGTAGGCATGTACAGATCGCTTCTGGGACCCCAAAATATCGAATTTTCGGGTGTTTGGAGCCTGAATTTGAGATATAAACAGGTACAGATGATGCATGCACATATTGACTTTGGGCATCTAAAATATCGATTTTCAGCATGTTTTGGGCCTGTATCTGAGTAGGCATGTACAGATCGCTTCTGGGACCCCAAAGTAGCGAATTTTCGGGTGTTTGGAGCCTGAAATTGAGATATAAACGGGTACAGAAGATGCATGCACATATTGACTTTGGGCATCTAAAATATCGATTTTCATCATGTTTTGGGCCTGTATCTGAGTAGGCATGTACAGATCGCTTATGGGATCTCAAAAAATCGAATTTTTGGGTGTTTTGAGGTTAAATTTGGGATTATAAACGGGTGCAGAAGATGCATACACATACTGACTTAGGGCACCTAAAATATCGATTTTCAGCATGTTTTGGGTCTGTTTCTTGAAAATATTATAACTAGGAGTAGGCATGTACAGATAGTTTCTAGGACCCAAAAATACCGAATTTTCGGGTGTTTTGAGCATGAATTTGAGATATAAACTGTTATAGAAGATGCATGCACATATTGGCTTTGGACACTTAAAATATAGATTTTTAGCATGTTTTGAGTCTATATTTTGAAAACATTCTAGCACTGAGTAGCTACAGATCGCTTCTGGGACCCAAAAAATCGAATTTTCGGGTGTTTTGAGTTTGAATTTAGGATTATAAACGGGTGCAGAAGATGCATACACATATTGACTTTGGGCACCTAAAATATCGATTTTCAGCATGTTTTGGGCCTCTATTTTGAAAATACTCTAACACGGAGTAGGCATGTACAGATCGCTTCTGGGACCCCAAAATATCGAATTTTCGTGTGTTTGGAGTCTAAATTTGAGATAGAAACGGGTACAGAAGATGCAAGCACATATTGACTTTGGGCACCGAAAATATCGATTTTCAGCATGTTTTGGGCCAGTAATTTAAAAATACTCTAACACGGAGTAGGCATGTACAGATCGCTTTGTGGACCCCAAAATATCGAATTTTCGTGTGTTTTTAGCCTGAATTTGAGATATAAACGGGTACTGAAGATGCATGCACATATCGAGTTTTGGGCACCTAAAATATCGATTTTGAGCATGTTTTGGGTTTATATCTTGAAAACAGTCTAACTAGGAGTAGGCATGTACAGATCGCTTCTAGGATCCAAAAATACCGAATTTTTGGGTGTTTTAGGCCTGAATTTGAGATATAAACGGGTACAGAAGATGCAAGCACATATCGACTTTGGGCACCCAAATTATCGATTTTTAGCATGTTTTGGGCCTATATTTTGAAAATACTCTAACACGGAGTAGGCATGTACAGATAGCTTCTGGGACACAAAAATATCGAATTTTCCGGTGTTTTGAGCCTGAATTTGAGATATAAACGGGTACAAAAGATGCATACACATATCGACTTAATGCACGTAAAATATCGATTTTCAGCATGTTTTGGGTCTGTATCTTGAAAACATTATAACTAGGAGTAGGCATGTACAGATAGATTCTAGGACCCAAAAATATCGAATTTTCGGGTGTTTTGAGCCTGAATTTGATATATAAACGGGTACAGAATATACATGCACATATCGACTTTGTGCACCTAAAAGATCGATTTTCAGTATGTTTTGGGCCTGTATTTTGAAAATACTCTAACACGGAGTAGGCATGTCCAGATAGCTTCTGGTACCCCAAAATATCAATTTTTCGGGTATTTTGTGCCTGAATTTGATATATCGACTTTGGGCACCTAAAATATCGATTTGTAGCATGTTTTGGGCCTTTATTATGAAAATATTCTAGTACTGAGTTGGCATGTACATATTCCTTCTGGGACCCCAAAATTACGAATTTTCGGGTGTTTTGAGCCTGCATTTGAGATATAAACGGGTACTGAAGATACATGCACATATCGACTTTTTGCACCTAAAATATCGATTTTGAGCATGTTTTGGGTCTGTATCTTGATAACATTCTAAGAAGGAGTAGGCATGTACAGATCGCTTCTGGAACACAAAAATATCTAATTTTCGGGTGTTTTGAGTCTGAATTTGAGATATAAACGGGTACAGAAGATGCAAGCTCATATCGACTTTGGGCACCCAAAATATCGATTTTTAGCATGTTTTGGGCCTATATTTTGAAAATACTCTAACACGGAGTAGGCATGTACAGATCGCTTTTGGGACACAAAAATATCGAATTTTCGGGTGTTTTGATCCTGAATTTGAGATATAAACGGGTACAAAAGATGCATGCACATATCGAATTTTTGCACCTAAAATATCGATTTTGAGCATGTTTTAGGTCTATATTTTGAAAACTTTCTAGCAAGGACTAGGCATGTACAGATCGCTTCTGGGACACAAAAATATCTAATTTTCGGGTGTTTTGAGTCTGAATTTGAGATATAAACGGGTACAAAAGATGTATGCACATATCGACTTTGGACACCAAAAATATCGATTTTTAGCATATTTTAAGTCTATATTTTGAAAACATTCTAGCACTGAGTAGACATGTACAGATCGCTTCTGGGACCCAAAAATATTGAATTTTCCGTTGTTTTGAACGTGAATTTGAGATTTATATGGGTACTGAAGATGAATGCAGATATCGACTTAATGCACGTAAAATATCGATTTTCAGCATGTTTTGGGTTTGTATCTTGAAAACATTATAACTAGGAGTAGGCATGTACAGATAGATTCTAGGACCCAAAAATATCGAATTTTCGGGTGTTTTGAGCCTGAATTTGATATATAAACGGGTACAGATAATACATGCACATATCGACTTTGTGCACCTAAAAGATCGATTTTCAGTATGTTTTGGGCCTGTATTTTGAAAATACTCTAACACGGAGTAGGCATGTCCAGATAGCTTCTGGGACCCAAAAATATCGAATTTTCGGGTGTTTTGAGATTGAATTTGGGATATAAACGGGTGCAGAAGATGCATACACATATCGACTTTGGGCACCTAAAACATCGGTTTCAGCATGTTTTGGGCCAGTATCTGAGTAGGCATGCACAGATCGCTTCTGGGACCCCAAAATATCGAATTTTCGGGTGTTTTGAGCCTGAATTTGATATATAAACGGGTACAGAATATGCATGCACATATCGACTTTGTGCACCTAAAAGATCGATTTTCAGTATGTTTTTGGGCCTGTATTTTGAAAATACTCTAACATGGAGTAGGCATGTCCAGATAGCTTCTGGTACCCCAAAATATCAATTTTTCGGGTATTTTGTGCCTGAATTTGATATATCGACTTTGGGCACCTAAAATATCGATTTGTAGCATGTTTTGGGCCTTTATTATGAAAATATTCTAGTACTGAGTTGGCATGTACATATTCCTTCTGGGACCCCAAAATTACGAATTTTCGGGTGTTTTGAGCCTGCATTTGAGATATAAACGGGTACTGAAGATACATGCACATATCGACTTTTTGCACCTAAAATATCGATTTTGAGCATGTTTTGGGTCTGTATCTTGATAACATTCTAAGAAGGAGTAGGCATGTACAGATCGCTTCTGGAACACAAAAATATCTAATTTTCGGGTGTTTTGAGTCTGAATTTGAGATATAAACGGGTACAGAAGATGCAAGCTCATATCGACTTTGGGCACCCAAAATATCGATTTTTAGCATGTTTTGGGCCTATATTTTGAAAATACTCTAACACGGAGTAGGCATGTACAGATCGGTTTTGGGACACAAAAATATCGAATTTTCCGGTGTTTTGATCCTGAATTTGAGATATAAACGGGTACAAAAGATGTATGCACATATCGACTTTGGACACCAAAAATATCGATTTTTAGCATATTTTAAGTCTATATTTTGAAAACATTCTAGCACTGAGTAGACACGTACAGATCGCTTCGGGGACCCAAAAATATCAAATTTTTGGGTGTTTTGAGACTGCATTGAGATTTAAACGGGTACTGAAGATGCATGCATATATCGACTTAATGCACGTAAAATATCAATTTTGAGCATGTTTTGGGTCTGTATCATGAAAACATTCTAGCAAGGAGTAGGCATGTACAGATCGCTTCTGGGACCTAAAAATACCGAATTTTTGGGTGTTTTGAGCCTGAATTTGAGATATAAACGGGTACAGAAGATGCATGCATATATCGACTTTGGGCACCTAAACTATCGATTTTCAGCATGTTTTGGGCCTATGTTTTGAAAATATTCTAGCAATAAGTAGAATTGTACAGATCGCTTCTGGGAACCAAAAATATCGAATTTTCGGGTGTTTTCAGCCTGAATTTGGGATATAACCGGGAACAGAAGATGCCTACACATATTGAGTTTGGCCACCTAAAATATCGATTTTGAGCATGTTTTGGGCCTATATTTTGAAAATATTCTAGCACTGTGTAGGCATGTACAGATCGCTTCAAGGACCGAAAAATATCGAATTTTCAGGTGTTTTGAGCCTGAATTTGGGATATAAACGGGTACAAAAGATGTATGCACATATCGACTTTGGACACATGAAATATCGATTTTTAGCATGTTTTAAGCCTATAATTTGAAAACATTCTAGCAAGGAGTAGGCATGTACAGATCGCATCTGGGACCCAAAAATATCGAATTTTCGGGTGTTCTGAGTCTGAATTTGAGATATATAATGGGTACAGAATATGCATGTACATATCGACTTTGGGCACCTAAAATATCGATTTTTAGCATGTTTTTGGCCTACATTTTGAAAATACTCTTACACGGAGTAGGCATGTACAGATCGCTTCTGGGACACAAAAATATCGAATTTTCGGGTGTTTTTAGCCTGAATTTAAAATATAAACGGGTACAGAATATGCATGCACATATCGACTTTGGGCACCCAAAATATCAATTTTAAGTATGTTTTGGGCCAATATTTTGAAAATATTCTAGCTCTGAGTAGGCATGTACAGATCGCTTCTGGGACCCAAAAATACCGAATTTTTGGGTGTTTTGAGCCTGAATTTGAGATATAAACGGGTACAGAAGATGCATGCACATATCGACTTTGGGCACACAAAATAACGATTTTCAGTATGTTTTGGGCCCGTATTGTGAAAATACTCTAACAAGGAGTAGGCATGTATCGATTGCTTCTGGGACACAAAAATATCGAATTTTTTGGAGTTTTGACCCTGAATTTGAGATATAAACGGGTACAGAAGATGCATGCATATATCGACTTTGGGCACCTAAAATATCGATTTTGAGCATGTTTTGGGTCTGTATCTTGAAAACATTCTAAGAAGGAGTAGGCATGTACAGATCGCTTCTGGGACACAAAAATATCTAATTTTCGGGTGTTTTGAGTCTGAATTTGAGATATAAACGGGTACAGAAGATGGAAGCACATATCGACTTTGGGCACCCAAAATATCAATTTTGAGTATGTTTTGGGCCTATATTTTGAAAATATTCTAGCACTGAGTAGGCATGTACAGATCGCTTCAGGGACCCAAAAATATTGAATTTTCGGGTGTTCTGAGTTTGAATTTGGGATATAAACGGGTACAAAAGATGTATGCACATATCGACTTTGGACACCAAAAATATCGATTTTTAGCATATTTTAAGTCTATATTTTGAAAACATTCTAGCACTGATTAGACATGTACAGATCGCTTCGGGGACCCAAAAATATCGAATTTTTGGGTGTTTTGAGCCTGAATTTGAGATATAAGCGGGTACAGAAGATGCATGCACATATCGACTTTTTGCACCTAAACTATCGATTTTTAGTATGTTTTGGGCCTATATTTTGAAAATATTCTAGTAATGAGTAGAATTGTACAGATCGCTTCTGGGACCCAAAAATATCGAATTTTCGGGTGTTTTCAGCCTGAATTTGGGATATAAACGTGTACAGAAGATGCATACACATATTGAGTTTGGCCACCTAAAATATCGATTTTGAGCATGTTTTGGGCCTATATTTTGAAAATATTCTAGCACTGTGTAGGCATGTACAGATCGCTTCTAGGACCGAAAAATATCGAATTTTCAGGTGTTTTGAGCCTGAATTTGGGATATAAACGGGTACAAAAGATGTATGCACATATCGACTTTGGACACATGAAATATTGATTTTTAGCATGTTTTAAGCCCATAATTTGAAAACATTCTAGCAAGGAGTAGGCATGTACAGATTGCTTCTGGAACCCAAAAATATTGAAATTTCGGGAGTTTTGAGCCGGAATTTATGATATAAAAAAGTACTGAAGATGCATGCATATATCGACTTTTTGCAACAAAAATATCGATTTTGAGGATGTTATGGGTCTGTATCTTGAAAACATTCTAACAAGGAGTAGGCATGTACAGATCGCCTCTGGGACCCAAAAATATTGAATTTTCGGGTGTTCTGTGTCTGAATTTGAGATATATAATGGGTACAGAAGATGCATGCACATATCGACTTTGGGCACCCAAAATATCGATTTTTAGCATGTTTTTGGCCTATATTTTGAAAATACTCTAACAAGGAGTAGGCATGTACAGATCGCTTCTGGGACCCAAAAATATCGAATTTTCGGGTGTTTTGAGCCTGAATTTAAAATATAAACGGGTACAGAAGATGCATGCACATATCGACTTTGGGCACTCAAAATATCAATTTTGAGTATGTTTTGGGCCAATATTTTGAAAATATTCTAGCACTGAGTAGGCATGTACAGATCGCTTCTGGGACCCAAAAATATCGAATTTTTGGGTGTTTTTAGCTTGCATTTGAGATTTAAACGGGTACAAAAGATGCATGCATATATCGACTTAATGCACGTAAAATATCAATTTTTAGCATGTTTTGGGTCTGTATCATGAAAACATTCTAGCAAGTAGTAGGCATGTACAGATCGCTTCTGGGACCCAAAAATACCGAATTTTTGGGTGTTTTGAGCCTGAATTTGAGATATAAACGGGTACAGAAGATGCATGCACATATCGACTTTGGGCACACAAAATAACGATTTTCAGCATGTTTTGGGCCCGTATTGTGAAAATACTCTAACACGGAGTAGTCATGTTCCGATTGCTTCTGGGACACAAAAATATCGAACTTTTGGGTGTTTTGAGCCTGAATTTGAGATATAAGAGGGTACAGAAGATGCATGCATATATCGTCTTTGGGCACCTAAACTATCGATTTTCAGCATGTTTTGGGCCTATATTTTGAAAATATTCTAGCAATGAGTAGAATTGTACAGATCGCTTCTGGGACCCAAAAATATCGAATTTTCGGGTGTTTTCAACCTGAATTTGGGATATAAACGTGTACAGAAGATGCATACACACATTGAGTTTGGCCACCTAAAATAACGATTTTGAGCATGTTTTGGGCCTATATTTTGAAAATATTCTAGCACTGTGTAGGCATGTTCAGAACACTTCTAGGACCGAAAAATATCGAATTTTCAGGTGTTTTGAGCCTGAATTTGGGATATAAACGGGTACAAAAGATGTATGCACATATCGACTTTGGACACATGAAATATCGATTTTTAGCATGTTTTAAGCCTATAATTTGAAAACATTCTAGCAAGGAGTACAGATTGCTTCTAGTACCCAAAAATATTGAAATTTCGGGAGTTTTGAGCCGGAATTTATGATATAAACAAGTACTGAAGATGCATGCATATATCGACTTTTTGCACCTATAATATCGATTTTGAGCATGTTATGGGTCTGTATCTTGAAATCATTCTAACAAGGAGTAGGCATGTACAGATCGCCTCTGGGACCCAAAAATATCGAATTTTCGGGTGTTCTGAGTCTGAATTTGAGATATATAATGGGTACAGAAGATGCATGCACATATCGACTTTGGGCACACAAAATAACGATTTTCAGCATGTTTTGGGCCTATATTTTGAAAATATTCTAGCACTGAGTAGTCATGTACAGATCGCTTCTGGGACCCAAAAATATCGAATTTTTGGGTGTTTTAAGCCTACATTTGAGATTGAAACGGGTACAAAAGATGCATGCATATATCGACTTAATGCACGTAAAATATCAATTTTGAGCATGTTTTGGGTCTGTATCATGAAAACATTCTAACAAGTAGTAGGCATGTACAGATCGCTTCTGGGACCCAAAAATACCGAATTTTTGGGTGTTTTGAGCCTGAATTTGAGATATAAACGGGTACAGAAGATGCATGCACATATCGACTTTGGGCACACAAAATAACGATTTTCAGCATGTTTTGGGCCCTTATTGTGAAAATACTCTAACACGGAGTAGGCATGTACCGATTGCTTCTGGGACACAAAAATATCGAATTTTTTGGAGTTTTGAGCCTGAATTTGAGATATAAACGGGTACAGAAGATGCATGCATATATCGACTTTGGGCACCTAAAATATCGATTTTGAGCATGTTTTGGGTCTGTATCTTGAAAACATTCTAAGAAGGAGTAGGCATGTACAGATCGCTTCTGGGACACAAAAATATCTAATTTTCGGGTGTTTTGAGCCTGAATTTAAAATATAAACGGGTACAGAAGATGCAAGCACATATCGACTTTGGGCAACCAAAATATCAATTTTGAGTATGTTTTGGGCCTATATTTTGAAAATATTCTAGCACTGAGTAGGCATGTACAGATCTCTTCTGTGACCCAAAAATATCGAATTTTCGGGTGTTTTGAGCCTGAATTTAAAATATAAACGGGTACAGAAGATGCAAGCACATACCGACTTTGGGCACCCAAAATATCGATTTTTAGCATGTTTTGGGCCTATATTTTGAAAATACTCTAACACGGAGTAGGCATGTAGAGATCGCTTCTGGGACACAAAAATATCTAATTTTCGGGTGTTCTGAGTCTGAATTTGAGATATAAACGGGTACAGAAGATGCAAGCACATATCGACTTTGGGCACCCAAAATATCGATTTTTAGCATGTTTTGGGCCTATATTTTGAAAATACTCTAACACGGAGTAGGCATGTACAGATCGCTTCTGGGACACAAAAATATCAAATTTTTGGGTGTTTTGAGCCAGAATTTGAGATATAAAGGAGTACAGAAGATGCATGCACATATCGACTTAGGGCACCCAAAATATCGATTTTTAGCATATTTTGGGCCTGTATTTTAAAAATACTCTAGCACTGAGTAGGCATGTAAAGATCGCTTCTAAAACACATAAAATATTGAATATACAGGTGTTCTGAGCCTGAATTTGAGATATATAATGGGTACAGAAGATGCATATACATATTGACTTTGGGCAACCAAAATATCAATTTTTAGCAAATTTGGGCCTTTATTTTGAAAATATTCTAGCAACGTGTATGGATGTAGAGATCGCTTCTGGGAACCAAAAATATAGAATTTTCAGGGTGTTTTCAGCCTTAATTTTGGGATATAAACGGGTACAGAAGATGCATACACATATTGACTTTGAGAACCTAAAATATCGATTTTGAGCATGTTTTGGCCCTGTAATTTAAAAATACTCTAAGACGGAGTAGGCATGTACAGATCGCTTCTGGGACACAAAAATATCGAATTTTCTGGTGTTTTGAGCCTGAATTTAAAATATAAACGAGTACAGAAGATGCATGCACATATCGACTTTGGGCACCCAAAATATCAATTTTGAGTATGTTTTGGGCCAATATTTTGAAAATATTCTAGCACTGAGTAGGCATGTACAGATCGCTTCTGGGACCCAAAAATATCGAATTTTTGGGTGTTTTAAGCCTACATTTGAGATTGAAACGGGTACAAAAGATGCTTGCATATATCGACTTAATGCACGTAAAATATCAATTTTGAGCATGTTTTGGGTCTGTATCATGAAAACATTCAAACAAGGAGTAGGCATGTACAGATCGCTTCTGGGACCCAAAAATACCGAATTTTTGGGTGTTTTGAGCCTGAATTTGAGATATAAACGGGTACAGAAGATTCATGCACATATCGACTTTGGGCACACAAAATAACGATTTTCATCATGTTTTGGGCCCGTATTGTGAAAATACTCTAACACGGAGTAGGCATGTACAGATCGATTCTGGGACACAAAAAAATCGAATTTTCAGGTGTTTTCAGCCTGAATTTGGGATATAAACGAGTACAGAAGATGTATACACATATTGACTTTGGCAAACTAAAATATCGATTTTGAGCATGTTTTGGGTCTGTATCTTGAAAACATTCTAAGAAGAAGTAGGCATGTACAGATCGCTTCTGGGACACAAAAAAATCGAATTTTCATGTGTTTTCAGCCTGAATTTGGGATATAAACGAGTACAGAAGATGTATACACATATTGACTTTGGCAAACTAAAATATCTATTTTGAGCATGTTTTGGGTCTGTATCTTGAAAACATTCTAAGAAGAAGTAGGCATGTACAGATCGCTTCTGTGACACAAAAATATCGAATTGTCGGGTGTTTTGAGCCTGAATTTAAAATATAAACGGGTACAGAAGATGCATGCACATATCGACTTTGGGCACCCAAAATATCAATTTTGAGTATGTTTTGGGCCAATATTTTGAAAATATTCTAGCACTGAGTAGGCATGTACAGATCGCTTCTGGGACCCAAAAATATTGAATTTTCGGGTGTTCTGAGCCTGAATTTGGGATATAAACGGGTACAAAAGATGTATGCACACATCGACTTTGTACACCAAAAATATCAATTTTTAGCATTTTTTAAGTCTATATTTTGAAAACATTCTAGCACTGAGTAGACATGTACAGATCGCTTCGGGGACCAAAAAATATCGAATTTTTGGGTGTTTTGAGCCTACATTTGAGATTTAAACGGGTACTGAAGATGCATGCATATATCGACTTAATGCACGTAAAATATCAATTTTGAGCATGTTTTGGGTCTGTATCATGAAAACATTCTAGCAAGTAGTAGGCATGTACAGATTGCTTCTGGGACCCAAAAATACCGAATTTTTGGGTGTTTTGAGCCTGAATTTGAGATATAAACGGGTACAGAAGATGCATGCACATATCGACTTTGGGCACACAAAATAACGATTTTCAGCATGTTTTGGGCCCGTATTGTGAAAATACTCTAACACGGAGTAGGCATGTACCGATTGCTTCTGAGACACAAAAATATCGAATTTTTTGGTGTTTTGAGCCTGAATTTGAGATATAAACGGGTACAGAAGATACATGCATATATCGACTTTGGGCACCTAAAATATCGATTCTGAGCATGTTTTGGGTCTGTATCTTGAAAACATTCTAAGAAGGAGTAGGCATGTACAGATCGCTTCTGGGACACAAAAACATCGAATTTTCGGGTGTTTTGAGCCTGAATTTAAAATATAAACGGGTACAGAAGATGCAAGCACATATCGACTTTGGGCACCCAAAATATCGATTTTTAGCATGTTTTGGGCCTATATTTTGAAAATACTCTAACACGGAGTAGGCATGTAGAGATCGCTTCTGGGACACAAAAATATCTAATTTTCGGGTGTTCTGAGTCTGAATTTGAGATATAAACGGGTACAGAAGATGCAAGCACATATCGACTTTGGGCACCCAAAATATCGATTTTTAGCATGTTTTGGGCCTATATTTTGAAAATACTCTAACACGGAGTAGGCATGTACAGATCGCTTCTGGGACACAAAAATATCAAATTTTTGGGTGTTTTGAGCCTGAATTTGAGATATAAAGGAGTACAGAAGATGCATGCACATATCGACTTAGGGCACCCAAAATATCGATTTTTAGCATATTTTGGGCCTGTATTTTAAAAATACTCTAGCACTGAGTAGGCATGTAAAGATCGCTTCTAAAACACATAAAATATTGAATATACAGGTGTTCTGAGCCTGAATTTGAGATATATAATGGGTACAGAAGATGCATATACATATTGACTTTGGGCAACCAAAATATCAATTTTTAGCAAATTTGGGCCTTTATTTTGAAAATATTCTAGCAACGTGTATGGATGTACAGATCGCTTCTGGGAACCAAAAATATAGAATTTTCAGGGTGTTTTCAGCCTTAATTTTGGGATATAAACGGGTACAGAAGATGCATACACATATTGACTTTGAGAACCTAAAATATCGATTTTGAGCATGTTTTGGCCCTGTATTTTGAAAATACTCTAAGACGGAGTAGGCATGTACAGATCGTTTCTGGGACACAAAAATATCGAATTTTCGGTTGTTTTGAGCCTGAATTTGAGATATAAACGGGTACAGAAGATGCATGCACATATCGAAATTGGGAACCTAAAATATCGATTTTTAGCATGTTTTAAGCCTATATTTTGAAAACATTCTAGCAAGGAGTAGGCATGTTCAGATCGTTTATGGGACCCAAAAATATCGAATTTTCGGGTGTTTTGAGCCTGAATTTGAGATATGAACGGGTTAAGAAGATGCATGCACATATCGACTATGGGCACCTAAAATATCGATTTTCAGCATGTTTTGGGCATGTATTTTGAAAATACTCTAACACGGAGTAGGCATGTACAGATCGCTTCTTGGACCCAAAATAATCGAATTTTCCGGTGTTTTGAGCGTGAATTTGAGATTTAAACGGGTACTGAATATGCATGCAGATATCAACTTAATGCACGTAAAATATCAATTTTGAGCATGTTTTGGGTCTGTATCTTGAAAACATTCTAGCAAGGAGTAGGCATGTACAGATCGCTTCTGGGACCCAAAAATACCGAATTTTTGGGTGTTTTTAGCCTAAATATGAGATATAAACGAGTACAGAAGATGCATGCATATATCGACTTTGGGCACCTAAAATATCGATTTTCAGCACGTTTTGGGCCTGTATTTTGAAAGTACTCTAACACGGAGTAGGCATGTACAGATCGCTTTTGGGACCCAAAAATATCGAATTTTCCGGTGTTTTGAGCCTGAATTTGAGATATATACGGGAACAGAAGATACATGCACATATCGACTTTGGGCACCCAAAATATCAATTTTGAGTATGTTTTGGGCCAATATTTTGAAAATATTCTAGCACTGAGTAGACATGTACAGATCGCTTCTGGGACCCAAACATATTGAATTTTAGGGTGTTCTGAGCCTGAATTTGGGATATAAACGGGTACAAAAGATGTATACATATATCGTCTTTGGACACCAAAAATATCGATTTTTAGCATATTTTAAGTCTATATTTTGAAAACATTCTAGCACTGAATAGACATGTACAGATCGCTTAGGGGACCCAACAATATCGAATTTTTGGGTGTTTTGAGCCTGCATGTGAGATTTAAACGAGTACTGAAGATGCATGCATATATCGACTTAATGCACGTAAAATATCAATTTTGAGCATGTTATGGGTCTGTATCATGAAAACATTAAAGCAAGGAGTAGGCATGTACAGATCGCTTCTGGGACCCAAAAATACCGAATTTTTGGGTGTTTTGAGCCTGAATATGAGATATAAACGAGTACAAAAGATGCATGCATATATCGACTTTGGGCACCTACAATATCGATTTTAAGCATGTTTTGGGCCTGTATTTTGAAAGTACTCTAGCAAGGAGTAGGCATGTACAGATCGCCTTTGGGACCCAAAAATATCGAATTTTTCGGTGTTTTGAGCCTGAATTTGAGATATAAACGGGTGCAGAAGATGCATGCACATATCGACTTTGGGCACACAAAATATCGATTTTGAGCATGTTTTGTTCCCTTATTGTGATAATACTCTAACAGGGAGAAGGCATGTACAGATTGCTTCTGGGACACAAAAATATCTAATTTTTGGGTATTTTGAGCCAGAATTTGAGATATAAACATGTACAGAATATGCATGCACAAATTGACTTTGGGCAACCAAAATATCAATTTTGAGTATGTTTTGGGCCAATATTTTGAAAATATTATAGCACTGAGTAGGCATGTATAGATCGCTTCTAAGACACATAAAATATTGAATTTACGGGTGTTCTGAGCCTGAATTTAAGATATATAATGGGTATAGAAGATGCATGCACATATCGACTTTGGGCATCCAAAATATCGATTTTTAGCATGTTTTGGGCCTATATTTTGAAAATATTCTAGCAATGTGTATGGATGTACAGATCGCTTCTGGGACCCAAAAATATCGAATTTTCGGGTGTTTTCAGCCTTAATTTGGGATATAAACGGGTACAGAAGATGCATACACATATTGACTTTTAGAACCTAAAATATCGATTTTGAGCATGTTTTGGCCCTGTATTTTAAAAATACTCTAACACGGTGTAGGCAGGTACAGATCGCTTCTGGGACACAAAAATATCGAATTTTCGGGTGTTTTGAGTATGAATTTGAGATATAAACGTGTACAGAAGATTCATGAACATATCGACATTGGGAACCTAAAATATCGATTTTTAGCATGTTTTTTAACCATATATTTTGAAAACATTCTTGGACTTAGTAGGCATGTACAGATCGCTTCTGGAACCCAAAAATATTGAAATTTCGAGAGTTTTGAGCCTGAATTTATGATATGAACAAGTACTAAAAATGCATGCATATATCGACTTTTTGCACCTACAATATCGATTTTGAGCATGTTATGGGTCTGTATCTTGAAAACATTCTAGCATGGAGTAGGCATGTACAGATCGTTTCTGGGACCCAAAAATACTGAATTTTTGGGTGTTTTGACCCTGAATTTGAGATATAAACGTGTACAGAAGATGCATGCACATATCGACTTTGGGCACACAAAATAACGATTTTCAGCATGTTTTGGACCTGTATCTTAAAAATACTCTAACACGGTGTAGGCATGTACAGATCGCTTCTAGGACACATAAAATATTTAATTTTCGGGTGTTCTGAGCCTGAATTTGAGATATATAATGGGTACAGAAGATGCATGCACATATAGACTTTAAGCACCCAAAATATCGATTTTTAACATATTTAGGGTCTGTATTTTGAAAATACTCTAGCACTGAGTAGGCATGTACAGGTCGCTTCTGGGACACTTACAATATTAAATTTTTGGGTGTTTTGAGCCTTCATTTGAGATATAAACGGGTACTGAAGATGCATGCACATATCGACTGTTTGCACCTAAAATATCGATTTTGAGCATGTTTTGGGTCTGTATCTTGAAAACATTCTAAGAAGGAGGAGGCATGTACAGATCGCTTCTGGGACACAAAAATATCAAATTTTCGGATGTTTTGAGCCTGAATTTGAGATATAAACGGGTACAGAAGATGCATGCACATATTGACTTTGGGCACCCAAAATACCGATTTTTAGCATGTTTTGGACCTGTATCTTAAAAATACTCTAACACGGAGTAGGCATGTACAGATCGCTTCTAGGACACATAAAATATTTAATTTTCGTGTGTTCTGAGCCTGAATTTGAGATATATAATGGGTACAGAAGATGCATGCACATATCGACTTTGGGCACCCAAAATATCGATTTTTAGCATGTTTTGGGCCTATATTTTGAAAATATTCTAGCAATAAGTAGGCATGTACAGATCGCTTCTGGGACCCAAAAATATCGAATTTTCGGGTGT
The DNA here is from genome assembly GCA_033782935.1 of Petrolisthes cinctipes. Classification (NCBI taxonomy): domain Eukaryota; kingdom Metazoa; phylum Arthropoda; class Malacostraca; order Decapoda; family Porcellanidae; genus Petrolisthes; species Petrolisthes cinctipes. Next base: position 215,537 of record JAWQEG010000060.1, read on the forward strand.
TTTAAGTCTGAATTTGGAATATAAACGGGTACAGAAGATGCATACACATATTGACATTGGCAACCTAAAATATCGATTTTGAGCATGTTTTGGGTCTGTATCTTCAAAACATTCTAAGAAGGAGTAGGCATGTTACAGATCGTTTCTGGGACCCAAAAATACCGAATTTTTGGGTGTTTTGAGCCTGAATTTGAGATATAAACGTGTACAGAAGATGCATGCACATATCGACTTTGGGCACACAAAATAACGATTTTCAGCATGTTTTGGGCCCGTATTGTGAAAATACTCTAACACGGAGTAGGCATGTACAGATTACTTCTGGGACACAAAAATATCGAATTTTTGGGTGTTTTGTGCCAGAATTTGAGATATAAACGGGTACAGAAGATGCATGCACATATCGACTTTGGGCACCCAAAATATTGATTTTTAGCATGTTTTGGGCCTTTATTTTAAAAATACTCTAGCAATGAGTAGGCATGAACAGATCGCTTCTAAGACTCATAAAATATTGAATTTACGGGTGTTCTGAGCCTGAATTTGAGATATATAATGGGTACAGAAGATGCAAGCACATAGCGATTATGGGCACCCAAAATATCGATTTTTAGCATGTTTTGGGCCTATATTTTGAAAATACTCTAAAACGGAGTAGGCATGTACAGATCGCTTCTGGGACACAAAAATATCAAATTTTCGGGTGTTTTCAGCCTGAATTTGAGATATAAACGGGTACAGAAGATGCATGCACATATCGACTTTGAGCAACCAAAATATCAATTTTGAGTATGTTTTGGGGAAATATTTTGAAAATATTATAGCACTGAGTAGGCATGTACAGATCGATTCTGGGACCCAAAAATATTTAATTTTCCGTTGTTTTGAGCCTGAATTTGAGATTTAAAAGGGTACTGAAGATGCATGCAGATATCGACTTAATGCACGTAAAATATCAATTTTGAGCATGTTTTGGGTCTGTATCTTGAAAACATTCTAGCAAGGAGTAGGCATGTACAGATCGCTTCTGGGACTTAAAAATACCGAATTTTTGGGTGTTTTGAGCCTGAATATGAGATATAAACGAGTACAGAAGATGCTTGCATATATCGACTTTGGGCACCTTAAATATAGATTTTCAGCATATTTAGGGCCTGTATTTTGAAAATACTCTAGCACTGAGTAGGCATGTACAGGTCGCTTCTGGGACACTTACAATATTAAATTTTTGGGTGTTTTGAGCGTTCATTTTAGATATAAACGGGTACTGAAGATGCATGCACATATCGACTTTTTGCACCTAAAATATCGATTTTGAGCATGTTTTGGGTCTGTATCTTGAAAACATTCTAAGAAGAAGTAGGCATGTACAGATCGCTTCTGGGACACAAAAATATCTAATTTTCGGGTGTTTTGAGTCTGAATTTGAGATATAAACGGGTACAGAAGATGCAAGCGCATATCGACTTTTGGCACCCAAAATATCGATTTTTAGCATGTTTTGGGCCTATATTTTGAAAATACTCGAAAACGGAGTAGGCATGTACAGATCGCTTCTGAAACACAAAAATATCGAATTTTCGGGTGTTTTGAGCCTGAATTTGAGATAAAAACGGGTACAGAAGATGCATGCACATATCGACTTTGGGCACCCAAAATACCGATTTTTAGCATGTTTTGGACCTGTTTCTTAAAAATACTCTAACACGGAGTAGGCATGTACAGATCGCTTCTAGGACACATAAAATATTTAATTTTCGGGTGTTCTGAGCCTGAATTTGAGATATATAATGGGTACAGAAGATGCATGCACATATCGACTTTGGGCACCCAAAATATCGATTTTTAGTATGTTTTGGGCCTATATTTTGAAAATATTCTAGCAATAAGTAGGCATGTACAGATCGCTTTTGGGACCCAAAAATATCGAATTTTCGGGTGTTTTCAGTCTGAATTTTGAATATAAACGGGTACAGAAGATGCATACACATATTGACTTTGGCAACCTAAAATATCGATTTTGAGCATGTTTTGGGTCTGTATCTTCAAAACATTCTAAGAAGGAGTAGGCATGTAGAGATCGCTTCTGGAACACAAAAATATCTAATTTTCGGGTGTTTTGAGTCTGAATTTGAGATATAAACGGGTACAGAAGATGACAGCACATATCGACTTTGGGCACCCAAAATATCGATTTTGAGCATGTTTTGGGCCTGTATTTTGAAAATACTCTAGCACTGAGTAGGCATGTACAGGTCGCTTCTGGGACACTTAAAATATATAATTTTCGGGTGTTCTGAGCCTGAATTTGAGATATATAATGGGTACAGATGATGCATTCACATATCGACTTTGGGCATCCAAAATATCGATTTTGAGCATGTTATGAGTCTGTATCTTGAAAACATACTAGCAAGGAGTAGGCATGTACAGATCGCTTCTGGGACCCAAAAATATCGAATTTTCAGGTGTTTTGAACCTGATTTTGAGATATAAACGGGAACAGAAGATGCATGGACATATCGACTTTGGTTACCCAAAAAACCGATTTTGAGCATGTTTTGGACCTGTATCTTAAAAATACTCTAACACGGAGTAGGCATGTACAGATCGCTTCTAGGACACATAAAATATTGAATTTTTGGGTGTTCTAAGCCTGAATTTGGGATATAAACGGGTACAAAAGATGTATGGACATATCGACTTTGGACAACTAAAATATGGATTTTTAGCATGTTTTAAGCCTATATTTTGAAAATATTCTAGCACTGAGTAGACATGTACAGATCGCTTCGCGGACCCAAAAATATTGAATTTTTGGGTGTTTTGAGCCTGCATTTGAGATATAAACGGGTACTGAAGATGCATGCACATATCGACTTTTTCCACCTAAAATATCGATTTTGAGCATGTTTTGGGTCTGTATCTTGAAAACATTCTAAGAAGGAGTAGGCATGTACAGATCGCTTCTGGAACGCAAAAATATCTAATTTTCGGGTATTTTAAGTCTGAATTTGAGATATAAACGGGTACAGAAGATGCAAGCACATATCGACTTTTGCAACCAAAATATCGATTTTTAGCATGTTTTGGGCCTATATTTTGAAAATACTCTAACACGGAGTAGGCATGTACAGATCGCTTCTGGGACACAAAAATATCGAATTTTCGGGTGTTTTGAGCCTGAATTTGAGATATAAACGGGTACAGAAGATGCATGCACATATCGACATTTTGCACAGAAAATATCGATTTTTAGCATGTTTTGGGCCTATATTTTGAAAATACTCTAACACGGAGTAGGCATGTACAGATCGCTTCTGGGACACAAAAATATCTAATTTTCGGGTGTTTTGAGCATGAATTTGAAATATAAACGGGTACAGAAGATGCAAGCACATATCGACTTTGGGCACCCAAAATATCGATTTTGAGCATGTTTTGGGCCTGTATTTTAAAAATACTCTAACACGAAGTAGGCATGTACAGATCGCTTCTGGGACACAAAAATATCGAATTTTTGGGTGTTTCGAGCCTGAATTTGATATATAAACGGGTACAGAAGGTACATACACATATCGACTTTGGGTACCAAAAATATCAATTTTTAGTATGTTTTTGGCCAATACTTTGAAAATATTCTAGCACTGAGTATGCATGTACAGTTCGCTTCTGGGACCCAAAAATATTGAATTTTGGGGTGTTCTGAGCCTGAATTTGGGTTATAAACGGGTACAAAAGATGTATTCACATATTGACTTTGGACACCTAAAATATCGATTTTTATCATATTTTAGGCCTATATTTTGAAAATATTCTAGCACTGAGTAGACATGTACAGATTGCTTCGGGAACCCAAAAATATTGAATATTTGGGTGTTTTGAGCCTGCATTTGAGATATAAACGGGTACAAAAGATGTGTGGACATATCGACTTTGGACAACTAAAATATGGATTTTTAGCATGTTTTAAGCCTATATTTTGAAAATGTTCTAGCACTGAGTATGCATGTACAGATTGCTTCTGAGACCCAAAAATATTGAATTTTGGGGTGTTCTGAGCCTGAATTTGGGATATAAACGGGCACAAAAGATGTATGTACATATCGACTTTGGACACCTAAAATATCGATTCTTATCATATTTTAGGCCTATATTTTGAAAATATTCTAGCACTGAGTAGACATGTACAGATCGCTTGGCGGACCCAAAAATATTGAATTTTTGGGTGTTTTGAGCCTGCATTTGAGATATAAACGGGTACTGATGATGCATGCACATATCGACTTTTTGCACCTAAAATATCGATTTTGAGCATGTTTTGGGTCTGTATCTTGAAAACATTCTAAGAAGGAGTAGGCATGTACAGATCGCTTCTGGGACGCAAAAATATCTAATTTTCGGGTGTTTTGAGTCTGAATTTGAGATATAAACGGGTACAGAAGATGCAAGCACATATCGACTTTGGGCACCCAAAATATCGATTTTTAGCATGTTTTGGGCCTATATTTTGAAAATACTCTAACACGGAGTAGGCATGTACAGATCGCTTCTGGGACACAAAAATATCGAATTTTCGGGTGTTTTGAGCCTGAATTTGGGATATAAACGGTTACAAAAGATGTATGCACATATTGACTTTGGACACCTAAAATATCGATTTTTATCATATTTTAAGCCTATATTTTGAAAATATTCTAGCACTGAGTAGACATGTACAGATCGCTTCGGGGACCCAAAAATATTGAATTTTTGGGTGTTTTGAGCCTGCATTTGAGATATAAACGGGTACAAAAGATGTATGGACATATCGACTTTGGACAACTAAAATATGGATTTTTAGAATGTTTTAAGCCTATATTTTGAAAATGTTCTAGCACTGAGTATGCATGTACAGATTGCTTCTGGGACCCAAAAATATTGAATTTTGGGGTGTTCTGAGCCTGAATTTGGGATATAAACGGGCACTAAAGATGTATGCACATATCGACTTTGGACACCTAAAATATCGATTTTTATCATATTTTAGGCCTATATTTTGAAAATATTCTAGCACTGAGTAGACAGGTACAGATCGCCTCGCGGACCCAAAAATATTGAATTTTGGGGTGTTTTGAGCCTGCATTTGAGATATAAACGGGTACTGATGATGCATGCACATATCGACTTTTTGCACCTAAAATATCGATTTTGAGCATGTTTTGGGTCTGTATCTTGAAAACATTCTAAGAAGGAGTAGGCATGTACAGATCGCTTCTGGGACGCAAAAATATCTAATTTTCGGGTGTTTTGAGTCTGAATTTGAGATATAAACGGGTACTGATGATGCATGCACATATCGACTTTTTGCACCTAAAATATCGATTTTGAGCATGTTTTGGGTCTGTATCTTGAAAACATTCTAAGAAGGAGTAGGCATGTACAGATCGCTTCTGGGACGCAAAAATATCTAATTTTCGGGTGTTTTGAGTCTGAATTTGAGATATAAACGGGTACAGAAGATGCAAGCACATATCGACTTTGGGCACCCAAAATATCGATTTTTAGCATGTTTTGGGCCTATATTTTGAAAATACTCTAACACGGAGTAGGCATGTACAGATCGCTTCTGGGACACAAAAATATCGAATTTTTAGGTGTTTTGAGCCTGAATTTGAGATATAAACGGGTACAGAAGATGCATGCACATATCGACATTTTGCACATAAAATATCGATTTTTAGCATGTTTTGGGCCTATATTTTGAAAATACTCTAACACGGAGTAGGCATGTACATATCGCTTCTGGGACACAAAAATATATAATTTTCGGGTGTTTTGAGCCTGAATTTGATATATAAACGGGTACAGAAGATGCAAGCACATATCGACTTTGGGCACCCAAAATATCGATTTTTAGCATGTTTTGGGCCTGTATTTTAAAAATACTCTAGCACAAAGTAGGCATGTACAGATCGCTTCTGGGACACAAAAATATCGAATTTTCGGGTGTTTCGAGCCTGAATTTGATATATAAACGGGTACAGAAGATACATGCACATATCGACTTTGGGTACCAAAAATATCAATTTTTAGTATGTTTTGGGCCAATATTTTGAAAATATTCTAGCACTGAGTATGCATGTACAGATCGCTTCTGGGACCCAAAAATATTGAATTTTGGGGTGTTCTGAGCTTGAATTTGGGATATAAACGGGTACAAAAGATGTATGCACATATTGACTTTGGACACCTAAAATATCGATTTTTATCATATTTTAGGCCTATATTTTGAAAATATTCTATCACTGAGTAGACATGTACAGATCGCTTCGGGGACCCAAAAATATTGAATTTTTGGGTATTTTGAGCCTGCATTTGAGATATAAACGGGTACTGAAGATGCATGCACATAGCGACTTTTTGCATCTAAAATATCGATTTTGAGCATGCTTTGGGTCTATATTTTGAAAACATTCTAGCTAAGAGTAGGCATGTACAGATCGGTTCTGGGACCCATAATTACCGAATTTTCAGGTGTTTTGAGCCTGAATTTGAGATATAAACGGGTTCAGAAGATGCATGCACATATCGACTTTGGACACTTAAAATTTCGATTTTTAGCATGTTTTGAGCCTATATTTTGGAAACATTCTAGCACTGAGTAGGCATGTACAGATGTTTCTGGGACCCAAAAATATCGAATTTTCTGGTGTTTTGAGGTTGAATTTGGGATATAAACGGGTTATAAAGACGCATACATATATTGACTTTGGTCACCTAAAATATCGATTTTCAGCATGTTTTGGGCCTGTATTTTGAAAATACTCTAACACGGAGTAGGCAAGTACAGATCGCTTCTGGGACCCCAAAATATCGAATTTTCGGGTGTTTGGAGCCTGTATTTGAGATATAAACGGGTGCAGAAGACGCATGCACATATCGACTTTTGGGCACCTAAAAGATCGATTTTCAGTATGTTTTGGTCTTGTATTTTGAAAATCCTCTAACACGGAGTAGGCATGTACAGTTCGCTTCTGGGACCCCAAAATATCGAATTTTCGGGTGTTTGGAGCCTGAATTTGATATATAAACGGGTACAGAAGATGCATACACATATCGACTTTGGTCACTTAAAATATAGGTTTTTAGCATGTTTTGAGCCAATATTTTGAAAACATTCTAGCACTGAGTAGGCATGTACAGATCGCTTCTGGGACCCAAAAATATCGAATTTTCGGGTGTTTTGAGCCTGAATTTGAGATATAAACGGGTGAAGAAGATGCATACACATATTGACCTTGGTCACCTAAAACATCGATTTTCTGCATGTTTTGGGCCTGTATTTTGAAAATACTCTAACACGGAGTAGGCAAGTACAGATTGCTTCTAGGACCCAAAAATATCGAATTTTCGGGTGTTTTGAGCCTGAATTTGAGATATAAACGGGTACAGAAGATGCATGCACATATCGACTTTGGTCACTTAAAATATAGATTTTTAGCATGTTTTGAGCCAATATTTTGAATACATTCTATCACTAATTAGGCATGTATAGATCGGTCTTGGGACCCAAAACATCGAATTTTCGGGAGTTTTGAGGTTGAATTTGGGATATAAACGGGTGCAGAAGATGCATACACATATTGACATTGGACACCTAAAATATCGATTTTGAGCATGTTTTGGGCGTGTATCTGAGTAGGCATGTACAGATTGCTTCTGGGACCCCAAAATATCGAATTTTCGGGTGTTTGGAGCCTGAATTTGAGTTATATACGGGTACAGAAGATGCATGCACCTATCGACTTTTGGGCAACAAAAAGATCGATTTTCAGTATGTTTTGGGCCTGTATTTTGAAAATACTCTAACACGGAGTAGGCATGTACAGATCGCTTCTGCGACCCAAAAATATCGAATTTTCGGGTGTTTTGATTTTGAATTTGAGATATAAACGAGTGCAGAAGATGCATGCACATATCGACTTTGGGCCCCATAAAATATTGATTTTGAGCATGTTTTGGGTCTGCATCATGGAAACATTCTAACTAGGAGTAGGCATGTAAAGATCGCTTCTAGGACCCAAAAATATCAAATTTTCGGGTGTTTTGATCCTGAATTTGAGATATCTACTTCGGGCACTTAAAATATCGATTTTTAGCAAGTTTTGGGCCTACATTTTGAGAATATTCTAGCACTAAGTAGGCATGCACAGATCACTTCTGGGACCCCAAAATATCGAATTTTCGGGTGTTTTGAGCCTGAATTTGAGATATAAACGGGTACGGAAGATTCATGCACATATCGACTTTAGACACTTAAAATATCGATTTTTAGCATGCTTTGAGCCTATATTTTGAAAACATTCTAGCACTGAGTAGGCATGTACAGAATGCTTCTGGGACACAACAATTGCGAATTTTTGGGTGTTTTGATGTTGAATTTGAGATATAAACGAGTGCAGAAGATGCTTACACATATTGACTTTGGACACTTAAAATATCGATTTTCCGCATGTTTTGGGCCTGCATCTGAGTTAGCATGTACAGATCGCTTCTGGGACTCCAAAATATCGAATTTTCGGGTGTTTGAAGTCTGGGTTTGAGATATAAACGGGTACAGAAGATGCATGCACATATCGACTTTTGGGCACCTAAAAGATCGATTATCAGTATGTTTTGGGCCTTTATTTTGAAAATACTCTAACACGGACTAGGCATGTATACATCGCTTCTGGGACCCCAAAATATCGAATTTTCGGGTGTTATGGGCCTGAACTTGAAATATCAACTTTGGGCACGTAAAATATAGATTTTTAGCTTGTTTTGGGCCTATATTTTGAAAATATGTTAGCGCTAAGTAGGCATGTACAGATCGCTTCTGGGACACAAAAATATCGAATTTTCGGGTGTTTTGAGGTTGAATTTGGGATATAAACGGGTGCAGAAGATGCATACACATATTGACATTGGACACCTAAAATATCGATTTTGAGCATGTTTTGGGCGTGTATCTGAGTAGGCATGTACAGATTGCTTCTGGGACCCCAAAATATCGAATTTTCGGGTATTTTGAGCCTTAATTTGATATATAAATGGGTACAGAAGATGCATGCACATATCGACTTTGGACACTTAAAATATAGATTTTTAGCATGTTTTGAGCCAATATTTTGAATACATTCTAGCACTAAGTAGGCATGTACAGATCGGTCTTGGGACCGAAAAACATCGAATTTTCGGGTGTTTTGAGGTTGAATTTGGGATATAAACGGGTGCAGAAGATGCATACACATATTGACATTGGACACCTAAAATATCGATTTTCAGCATGTTTTGGGCGTGTATCTGAGTAGGCATGTACAGATCGCTTCTGGGACCCCAAAATATCGAATTTTCGGGTGTTTGGAGCCTGAATTTGAGATATAAACGGGTACAGATGATGATGCATGCACATATCGACTTTTGGGCACCTAAAAGATCGATTTTCTGTATGTTTTGGGCCTGTATTTTGAAAATACTCTAACACGGAGTAGGCATGTACAGATCGCTTCTGGGACCCCATAATATCGACTTTAGTCTGTTTTGGGCCTGAATTTGAGATATCGACTTTGGGCACCTAAAATATCGATTTTCAGCATGTTTTGGGCCTATAATTCTAAAATATTATAGCACTGAGTTAGCATGTACAGGTCGCTTCTGGGACTCCAAAATATCGAATTTTCGGGTGTTTGAAGTCTGGGTTTGAGATATAAACGGGTACAGAAGATGCATGCACATATCGACTTTTGGGCACCTAAAAGATCGATTATCAGTATGTTTTGGGCCTTTATTTTGAAAATACTCTAACACGGACTAGGCATGTATACATCGCTTCTGGGACCCCAAAATATCGAATTTTCGGGTGTTATGGGCCTGAACTTGAAATATCAACTTTGGGCACCTAAAATATCGATTTTTAGCTTGTTTTGGGCCTATATTTTGAAAATATGTTAGCGCTAAGTAGGCATGTACAGATCGCTTCTGGGACACAAAAATATCGAATTTTCGGGTGTTTTGAGGTTGAATTTGGGATATAAACGGGTGCAGAAGATGCATACACATATTGACATTGGACACCTAAAATATCGATTTTGAGCATGTTTTGGGCGTGTATCTGAGTAGGCATGTACAGATTGCTTCTGGGACCCCAACATATCGAATTTTCGGGTATTTTGAGCCTTAATTTGAGATATAAACGGGTACAGAAGATGCATGCACATATCGACTTTGGACACTTAAAATATCGATTTTTAGCATGTTTTGAGCCTATATTTTTAAAACATTCTAGTACTGAGTAGGCATGTACAGATCGCTTCTGGGACCCAAAAATATCGAATTTTCGGGTGTTTTGAGGTTGAATTTGAGATATAAACGAGTGCAGAAGATGCATACACATATTGACATTGGGCACCTAAAATATCGATTTTCAGCAAGTTTTGGGCCTGTATCTGAGTAGGTATGTATAGATCGCTTCTGGGACCCCAAAATATCGAATTTTCGGGTGTTTGGAGCCTGAATTTGAGATATAAACGGGTACAGAAGATGCATGCATGCAGTATGTTTTGGGCCTGTATTTTGAAAATACTGTAACACGGAGTAGGCATGCACATATTGTTTCTGGGACACAAAAATATCGAATTTTCGGGTGTTTTGAGCCAGAATTTGAGATATAAACGGGTACAGAAGATGCATGCACATATCGACTTTTGGCACCCAAAAAACCGATTTTTAGCATGTTTTGGACCTGTATATTAAAAATGCTCTACCACGGAGTAGGCATGTACAGATCGCTTCTAGGACACATAAAATATTGAATTTTCGGGTGTTCTGAGCCTGAATTTTAGATTTATAATGGGTACAGAAGATGCATGTACATATCGACTTTGGGCACCCAAAATATCGATTTTTAGCATGTTTTGGGCCTATATTTTGAAAATATTCTAGCAATGAGTAGGCATGTACAGATCGCTTCTGGGACACAAAAACATCAAATTTTCGGGTGATTTCAGTCTGAATTTGGGATATAAACGGGTACAGAAGATGCACACACATATTGACTATGGCAACCTAAAATATCGATTTTGAGCATGTTTTGGGTCTGTATCTTCAAAACATTCTAAGAAGGAGTAGGCATGTAGAGATCGCTTCTGGAACACAAAAATATCTAATTTTCGGGTGTTTTGAGAATGAATTTGAGATATAAACGGGTACAGAAGATGCAAGCACATATCGACTTTGGGCACACAAAATATCAATTTTTAGCATGTTTTGGGCCTATATTTTGAAAATACTCTAACACGGAGTAGGCATGTACAAATCGCTTCTGGGACCCAAAAATATTGAATTTTTGGGTGTTCTAAGCCTGAATTTGGGATATAAACGGGTACAAAAGATGTATGGACATATCGACTTTGGACAACTAAAATATGGATTTTTAGCATGTTTTAAGCCTATATTTTGAAAATATTCTAGCACTGAGTATGCATGTACAGATTGCTTCTGGGACCCAAAAATATTGAATTTTGGGGTGTTCTGAGCCTGAATTTGGGATATAAACGGGCACAAAAGATGTATGCACATATCGACTTTGGACACCTAAAATATCGATTTTTATCATATATTAGGCCTATATTTTGAAAATATTCTAGCACTGAGTAGACATGTACAGATCGCTTCGCGGACCCAAAAATATTGAATTTTTGGGTGTTTTGAGCCTGCATTTGAGATATAAACGGGTACTGAAGATGCATGCACATATCGACTTTTTGCACCTAAAATATCGATTTTGAGCATGTTTTGGGTCTGTATCTTGAAAACATTCTAAGAAGGAGTAGGCATGTACAGATCGCTTCTGGGACGCAAAAATATCTAATTTTCGGGTGTTTTGAGTTTGAATTTGAGATATAAACTGATACAGAAGATGCAAGCACATATCGACTTTGGGCAACCAAAATAGCGATTTTTAGCATGTTTCGGGCCTATATTTTGAAAATACTCTAGCACGAAGTAGGCATGTACAGATCGCTTCTGGGACACAAAAATATCGAATTTTCGGGTGTTTCGAGCCTGAATTTGATATATAAACGGGTACAGAAGGTACATGCACATATCGACTTTGGGTACCAAAAATAACAATTTTTAGTATGTTTTGGGCCAATATTTTGAAAATATTCTAGCACTGAGTATGCATGTACAGATCGCTTCTGGGACCCAAAAATATCGAATTTTCGGGTGTTCTGAGCTTGAATTTGGGATATAATCGGGTACAAAAGATGTATTCACATATTGACTTTGGACACCTAAAATATCGATTTTTATCATATTTTAGGCCTATATTTTGAAAATATTCTAGCACTGAGTAGACATGTACAGATTGCTTCGGGGACCCAAAAATATTGAATATTTGGGTGTTTTGAGCCTGCATTTGAGATATAAACGGGTACAAAAGATGTATGGACATATCGACTTTGGACAACTAAAATATGGATTTTTAGCATGTTTTAAGCCTATATTTTGAAAATGTTCTAGCACTGAGTATGCATGTACAGATTGCTTCTGGGACCCAAAAATATTGATTTTTGGGGTGTTCTGAGCCTGAATTTGGGATATAAACGGGCACAAAAGATGTATGTACATATCGACTTTGGACACCTAAAATATCGATTCTTATCATATTTTAGGCCTATATTTTGAAAATATTCTAACACTGAGTAGACATGTACAGATCGCTTCGCGGACCCAAAAATATTGAATTTTTGGGTGTTTTGAGCCTGCATTTGAGATATAAACGGGTACTGATGATGCATGCACATATCGACTTTTTGCACCTAAAATATCGATTTTGAGCATGTTTTGGGTCTGTATCTTGAAAACATTCTAAGAAGGAGTAGGCATGTACAGATCGCTTCTGGGACGCAAAAATATCGAATTTTCGGGTGTTTTGAGTCTGAATTTGAGATATAGACGGGTACAGAAGATGCATTCACATATCGACATTTTGCACATAAAATATCGATTTTTAGCATGTTTTGGGCCTATATTTTGAAAATACTCTAACACGGAGTAGGCATGTACAGATCGCTTCTGGGACACAAAAATATCGAATTTTCGGGTGTTTCGAGCCTGAATTTGATATATAAACGGGTACAGAAGGTACATGCACATATCGACTTTGGGTACCAAAAATAACAATTTTTAGTATGTTTTGGGCCAATATTTTGAAAATATTCTAGCACTGAGTATGCATGTACAGATCGCTTCTGGGACCCAAAAATATTGAATTTTCGGGTGTTCTGAGCCTGAATTTGGGATATAATCGGGTACAAAAGATGTATTCACATATTGACTTTGGACACCTAAAATATCGATTTTTATCATATTTTAGGCCTATATTTTGAAAATATTCTAGCACTGAGTAGACATGTACAGATTGCTTCGGGGACCCAAAAATATTGAATATTTGGGTGTTTTGAGCCTGCATTTGAGATATAAACGGGTACAAAAGATATATGGACATATCGACTTTGGACAACTAAAATATGGATTTTTAGCATGTTTTAAGCCTATATTTTGAAAATGTTCTAGCACTGAGTATGCATGTACAGATTGCTTCTGGGACCCAAAAATATTGATTTTTGGGGTGTTCTGAGCCTGAATTTGGGATATAAACGGGCACAAAAGATGTATGTACATATCGACTTTGGACACCTAAAATATCGATTTTTATCATATTTTAGGCCTATATTTTGAAAATATTCTAGCACTGAGTAGACATGTACAGATCGCTTCGCGGACCCAAAAAAATTGAATTTTTGGGTGTTTTGAGCCTGCATTTGAGATATAAACGGGTACTGATGATGCATGCACATATCGACTTTTTGCACCTAAAATATCGATTTTGAGCATGTTTTGGGTCTGTATCTTGAAAACATTCTAAGAAGGAGTAGGCATGTACAGATCGCTTCTGGGACGCAAAAATATCTAATTTTCGGGTGTTTTGAGTCTGAATTTGAGATATAAACGAGTACAGAAGATGCATTCACATATCGACATTTTGCACATAAAATATCGATTTTTAGCATGTTTTGGGCCTATATTTTGAAAATACTCTAACACGGAGTAGGCATGTACAGATCGCTTCTGGGACACAAAAATATCGAATTTTCGGGTGTTTTGAGCCTCAATTTGAGATATAAACGGGTACAGAAGATGCAAGCACATATCGACATTTTGCACATAAAATATCGATTTTTAGCATGGTTTGGGCCTATATTTTGAAAATACTCTAACACGGAGTAGGCATGTACAGATCGCTTCTGGGACACAAAAATATCGAATTTTCGGGTGTTTTGAGCCTGAATTTGAGATATAAACGGGTACAGTTGATGCATGCATGCAGCATGTTTTGGGCCTGTATTTTGAAAATACTCTAACACGGAGTAGGCATGTACAGATCGCTTCTGGGACACAAAAATATCGAATTTTCGGGTGTTTTGAGCCTGAATTTAAGATATAAACGGGTACAGAAGATGCAAGCACATATCGACTTTGGGCACCCAAAATATCGATTTTGAGCATGTTTTGGGCCTGTATTTTAAAAATACTCTAGCACGAAGTAGGCATGTACAGATCGCTTCTAGGACACAAAAATATCGAATTTTCGGGTGTTTGGAGCCTGAATTTGATATAAAAACGGGTACAGAAAGTACATGCACATATCGACTTTGGGTACCAAAAATATCAATTTTTAGTATGTTTTGGGACAATATTTTGAAAATATTCTAGCACTGAGTATGCATGTACAGATCGCTTCTAGGACCCAAAAATATTGAATTTTGGGTGTTTTGAGCCTGCATTTGAGATATAAACGGGCACAAAAGATGTATGTACATATCGACTTTGGACACCTAAAATATCGATTTTTATCATATTTTAGGCCTATATTTTGAAAATATTCTAGCACTGAATAGACATGTACAGATCGCTTCGCGGACCCAAAAATATTGAATTTTTGGGTGTTTTGAGCCTGCATTTGAGATATAAACGGGTACTGATGATGCATGCACATATCGACTTTTTGCACCTAAAATATCGATTTTGAGCATGTTTTGGGTCTGTATCTTGAAAACATTCTAAGAAGGAGTAGGCATGTACAGATCGCTTCTGGGACGCAAAAATATCTAATTTTCGGGTGTTTTGAGTCTGAATTTGAGATATAAACGAGTACAGAAGATGCATTCACATATCGACATTTTGCACATAAAATATCGATTTTTAGCATGTTTTGGGCCTATATTTTGAAAATACTCTAACACGGAGTAGGCATGTACAGATCGCTTCTGGGACACAAAAATATCGAATTTTCGGGTGTTTTGAGCCTCAATTTGAGATATAAACGGGTACAGAAGATGCAAGCACATATCGACATTTTGCACATAAAATATCGATTTTTAGCATGGTTTGGGCCTATATTTTGAAAATACTCTAACACGGAGTAGGCATGTACAGATCGCTTCTGGGACACAAAAATATCGAATTTTCGGGTGTTTTGAGCCTGAATTTGAGATATAAACGGGTACAGTTGATACATGCATGCAGCATGTTTTGGGCCTGTATTTTGAAAATACTCTAACACGGAGTAGGCATGTACAGATCGCTTCTGGGACACAAAAATATCGAATTTTCGGGTGTTTTGAGCCTGAATTTAAGATATAAACGGGTACAGAAGATGCAAGCACATATCGACTTTGGGCACCCAAAATATCGATTTTGAGCATGTTTTGGGCCTGTATTTTAAAAATACTCTAGCACGAAGTAGGCATGTACAGATCGCTTCTAGGACACAAAAATATCGAATTTTCGGGTGTTTGGAGCCTGAATTTGATATAAAAACGGGTACAGAAAGTACATGCACATATCGACTTTGGGTACCAAAAATATCAATTTTTAGTATGTTTTGGGACAATATTTTGAAAATATTCTAGCACTGAGTATGCATGTACAGATCGCTTCTAGGACCCAAAAATATTGAATTTTGTGTGTTTTGAGCCTGCATTTGAGATATAAACGGGCACAAAAGATGTATGTACATATCGACTTTGGACACCTAAAATATCGATTTTTATCATATTTTAGGCCTATATTTTGAAAATATTCTAGCACTGAATAGACATGTACAGATCGCTTCGCGGACCCAAAAATATTGAATTTTTGGGTGTTTTGAGCCTGCATTTGAGATATAAACGGGTACTGATGATGCATGCACATATCGACTTTTTGCACCTAAAATATCGATTTTGAGCATGTTTTGGGTCTGTATCTTGAAAACATTCTAAGAAGGAGTAGGCATGTACAGATCGCTTCTGGGACGCAAAAATATCTAATTTTCGGGTGTTTTGAGTCTGAATTTGAGATATAAACGGGTACAGAAGATGCATGCACATATCGACTTTGGTCACTTAAAATATAGATTTTTAGCATGTTTTGAGCCAATATTTTGAATACATTCTATCACTAATTAGGCATGTATAGATCGGTCTTGGGACCCAAAAACATCGAATTTTCGGGTGTTTTGAGTTTGAATTTGGGATATAAACGGGTGCAGAAGATGCATACACATATTGACATAGGACACCTAAAATATCGATTTTCAGCATGTTTTGGGCGTGTATCTGAGTAGGCATGTACAGATTGCTTCTGGGACCCCAAAATATCGAATTTTCGGGTGTTTGGAGCCTGAATTTGAGTTATATACGGGTACAGAAGATGCATGCACCTATCGACTTTTGGGCAACAAAAAGATCGATTTTCAGTATGTTTTGGGCCTGTATTTTGAAAATACTCTAACACGGAGTAGGCATGTACAGTTCGCTTCTGGGACCCCAAAATATCGAATTTTCGGGTGTTTTGGGCCTGAATTTGAAATATCGACTTTGGGCACATAAAATATCGATTTTTAGCATGTTTTGCTCCTATATTTTGAAAATATTCTAGCACTAAGTAGGCATGTACAGATCATTTCTGGGACCCCATAATATCGAATTTTCGGGTGTTTTGATCCTGAATTTGAGATATAAACGGGTACAGAAGATGCTTGAACATATCGACTTTGGACATTTAAAATATCGATTTTTAGCATGTTTTGAGCCTTAATTTTGAAAACATTCTAGCACTGAGTAGGCATGTACAGATCGCTTCTGCGACCCAAAAATATCTAATTTTCGGGTGTTTTGATTTTGAATTTGAGATATAAACGAGTGCAGAAGATGCATGCACATATCGACTTTGGGCCCCATAAAATATTGATTTTGAGCATGTTTTGGGTCTGCATCATGAAAACATTCTAACTAGGAGTAGGCATGTAAAGATCGCTTCTAGGACCCAAAAATGCCGAATTTTCGGGTGTTTTGATCCTGAATTTGAGATATAAACGGGTACAGAAGATGCATGCACATATCGACTTTGGACACTTAAAATATCGATTTTTAGCATGTTTTGAGCCTATATTTTGAAAACATTCTAGCACTGAGTAGGCATGTACAGATCGCTTCTGGGACCCAAAAATATCGAATTTTCGGGTGTTTTGAGGTTGAATTAGGGATATAAACGGGTGCAGAAGATGCATACACACATATTGAGTTTGGGCACCTAAAATATCGATTTTCAGCATGTTTTGTTCCTGTATCTGAGTAGGCATGTACAGATCGCTATTGGGACCCCAAAATATCGAATTTTCGGGTGTTTGGAGCCTGAATTTGAGATATAAACGGGTACAGAAGATGCATGCACATATCAACTTTAGGGCACCTAAAATATCGATTTTCTGTATGTTTTGAGCCTGTATTTTGAAAATACTCATACACGGAGTAGGCATGTACAGATCGCTTCTGGGACCCAAAAATATCGAATTTTCGGGTGTTTTGAGTCTGAATTTGAGATATAAACAGGTACTGAAGATGCATGCACATATCGACTTTAGGGCACCTAAAAAATATATTTTGAGCATGTTTTGGGCCTGTATCTTGAAAACATTCTAACTAGGAGTAGGCATGTACAGATCTCTTCTAGGACCCAAAAATATCAAATTTTCGTGTGTTTTGGTCCTGAATTTGAGATATCTACTTCGGGCACTTAAAATATCGATTTTTAGCAAGTTTTGGGCCTATATTTTGAGAATATTCTAGCACTAAGTAGGCATGCACAGATCACTTCTGGGACCCCACAATATCGAATTTTCGGGTGTTTTGAGCCTGAATTTGAGATATAAACGGGTACGGAAGATTCATGCACATATCGACTTTAGACACTTAAAATATCGATTTTTAGCATGCTTTGAGCCTATATTTTGAAAACATTCTAGCACTGAGTAGGCATGTACAGAATGCTTCTGGGACACAACAATAGCGAATTTTCGGGTGTTTTGATGTTGAATTTGAGATATAAACGAGTGCAGAAGATGCTTACACATATTGACTATGGACACTTAAAATATCGATTTTCCGCATGTTTTGGGCCTGCATCTGAGTTAGCATGTACAGATCGCTTCTGGGACTCCAAAATATCGAATTTTCGGGTGTTTGAAGTCTGGGTTTGAGATATAAACGGGTACAGAAGATGCATGCACATATCGACTTTTGGGCACCTAAAAGATCGATTTTCAGTATGTTTTGGGCCTTTATTTTGAAAATACTCTAACACGGACTAGGCATGTATACATCGCTTATGGGACCCCAAAATATCGAATTTTCGGGTGTTATGGGCCTGAACTTGAAATATCGACTTTGGGCACCTAAAATATCGATTTTTAGCTTGTTTTGGGCCTATATTTTGAAAATATGTTAGCGCTACGTAGGCATGTACAGATCACTTCTGGGACCCCAAAATATCGAATTTTCGGGTATTTTGAGCCTTAATTTGAGATATAAATGGGTACAGAAGATGCATGCACATATCGACTTTGGACACTTAAAATATAGATTTTTAGCATGTTTTGAGCCAATATTTTGAATACATTCTAGCACTAAGTAGGCATGTACTGATCGGTCTTGGGACCGAAAAACATCGAATTTTCGGGTGTTTTGAGGTTGAATTTGGGATATAAACGGGTGCAGAAGATGCATACACATATTGACATTGGACACCTAAAATATCGATTTTCAGCATGTTTTGGGCGTGTATCTGAGTAGGCATGTACAGATCGCTTCTGGGACCCCAAAATATCGAATTTTCGGGTGTTTGGAGCCTGAATTTGAGATATAAACGGGTACAGATGATGATGCATGCACATATCGACTTTTGGGACCTAAAAGATCGATTTTCTGTATGTTTTGGGCCTGTATTTTGAAAATACTCTAACACGGAGTAGGCATGTACAGATCGCTTCTGGGACCCCATAATATCGACTTTAGTCTGTTTTGTGCCTGAATTTGAGATATCGACTTTGGGCACCTAAAATATCGATTTTCAGCATGTTTTGGGCCTATAATTCTAAAATATTATAGCACTGAGTAGGCATGTACAGGTCGCTTCTGGGACTCCAAAATATCGAATTTTCGGGTGTTTTGAGCCTGAATTTGAGATATAAACAGGTACTGAAGATGCATATACATATCGAATTTTGGGGACATAAAATATCGATTTTGAGCATGTTTTAGGTGTGTATCTTGAAAACATTCTAACTAGGAGTAGGCATGTACAGATCGCTTCTATTAAACAAAAATACCGAATTTTCGGGTGTTTTGAGCCTGAATTTAAGATATAAACGGGTACAGAAGATGCATGCACATATCGACTTTGGACACTTAAAATATCGATTTTTAGCATGTTTTATGCC
Source organism: Petrolisthes cinctipes (assembly GCA_033782935.1). Lineage (NCBI taxonomy): Eukaryota > Metazoa > Arthropoda > Malacostraca > Decapoda > Porcellanidae > Petrolisthes > Petrolisthes cinctipes. The sequence continues at coordinate 235,389 of JAWQEG010000060.1, forward strand.
TATATTTTGAAAACATTCTAGCACTGAGTAGGCATGTACAGATCGCTTCTGGGACACAAAAATATCGAATTTTCGGGTGTTTTGAGGTTGAATTTGAGATATAAACGAGTGTAGAAGATGCATACACATATTGACTTTGGGCACCTAAAATATCGATTTTCAGCATGTTTTGGGCTTGTGTCTGAGTAGGCATGTACAGATTGCTTCTGGGACCCCAAAATATCGAATTTTCGGGTGTTTGGAGCCTGAATTAGAGTTATATACGGGTACAGAAGATGCATGCACCTATCGACTTTTGGGAAACAAAAAGATCGATTTTCAGTATGTTTTGGGCCTGTATTTTGAAAATACTCTAACACGGAGTAGGCATGTACAGTTCGCTTCTGGGACCCCAAAATATCGAATTTTCGGGTGTTTTGGGCCTGAATTTGAAATATCGACTTTGGACACATAAAATATCGATTTTTAGCATGTTTTGCTCCTATATTTTGAAAATATTATAGCACTAAGTAGGCATGTACAGATCATTCTGGGACCCCATAATATCGAATTTTCGGGTGTTTTGATCCTGAATTTGAGATATAAACGGGTACAGAAGATGCATGAACGTATCGACTTTGGACATTTAAAATATCGATTTTTAGCATGTTTTTGAGCCTTAATTTTGAAAACATTCTAGCACTGAGTAGGCATGTACAGATTGCTTCTGCGACCCAAAAATATCGAAATTTCGGGTGTTTTGATTTTGAATTTGAGATATAAACGAGTGCAGAAGATGCATACACATATTGACTTTGGGCACCTAAAATATCGATTTTCAGCATGTTTTGGGCTTGTATCTGAGTAGGCATGTATAGATCACTTCTGGGACCCCAAAATATCGAATTTTCGCGTGTTTGGAGCCTGAATTTGAGATATAAACGGGTACAGAAGATTCATGCACATATCGACTTTGGGCCCCATAAAATATCGATTTTGAGCATGTTTTGGGTCTGCATCATGAAAACATTCTAACTAGGAGTAGGCATGTACAGATCGCTTCTAGGACCCAAAATTGCCGAATTTTCGGATGTTTTGATCCTGAATTTGAGATATAAACGGGTACAGAAGATGCATGCACATATCGACTTTGGACACTTAAAATATCGATTTTTAGCATGTTTTGAGCCTATATTTTGAAAACATTCTAGCACTAAGTAGGCATGTACAGATCGCTTCTGACACCCAAAAATATCGAATTTTCGGGTGTTTTGAGGTTGAATTTGGGATATAAACGGGTGCAGAAGATGCATACACACATATTGAGTTTGGGCACCTAATATATCGATTTTCAGCATGTTTTGTGCCTGTATCTGAGTAGGCTTGTACAGATCGCTTCTGGGACCCCAAAATATCGAATTTTCGGGTGTTTGGAGCCTGAATTTGAGATATAAACGGGTACAGAAGATGCATGCACATATCGACTTTTGGGCACCTAAAAGATCGATTTTCTGTATGTTTTGGGCCTGTATTTTGAAAATACTCTAACACGGAGTAGGCATGTACAGATCGCTTCTGGGACCCAAAAATATCGAATTTTCGAGTGTTATGGGCCTGAACTTGAAATATCGACTTTGGGCAACTAAAATATCGATTTTTAGCTTGTTTTGGGCCTATGTTTTGAAAATATGTTAGCGCTAAGTAGGCATGTACAGATCACTTCTGGGACCCCAAAATATCGAATTTTCGGGTATTTTGAGCCTTAATTTGATATATAAATGGGTACAGAAGATGCATGCACATATCGACTTTGGACACTTAAAATATCGATTTTTAGCATGTTTTGAGCCTATATTTTGAAAACATTTTAGCACTGAGAAGGCATGTACAGATCATTTCTGGGACCCCATAATATCGAATTTTCGGGTGTTTTGTTCCTGAATATGAGATATAAACGGGTACAGAAGATGCATGCACATATCGACTTTTAACATTTAAAATATCGATTTTTAGCATGTTTTGAGCCTTAATTTTGAAAACATTCTAACTAGGAGTAGGCATGTACAGATCGCTTCTGGGACCCAAAAATGCCGAATTTTCAGGTGTTTTGATCCTGAATTTGAGATATAAACGGGTACAGAAGATGCATGCACATATCGACTTTGGACACTTATAATATCGATTTTTAGCATGTTTTGAGCCTATATTTTGAAAACATTCTAGCACTGAGTAGGCATGTACAGATCGCTTCTGGTACCCAAAAATATCGAATTTTCGGGTGTTTTGAGGTTGAATTTGAGATATACACGGGTGCAGAAGATGCATACTCACATATTGAGTTTGGGCACCTAAAATATCGATTTTCAGCATGTTTTGTTCCTGTATCTGAGTAGGCATGTACAGATCGCTTCTGGGACCCCAAAATATCGAATTTTCGGGTGTTTGGAGCCTGAATTTGATATATAAACGGGTACAGAAGATGCATACACATATCGACTTTTGGGCACCTAAAATATCGATTTTCTGTATGTTTTGGGCCTGTATTTTGAAAATACTCTAACACGGAATAGGCATGTACAGATCGCTTCTGGGACCCAAAAATATCGAATTTTCGGGTGTTTTGAGTTTGAATTTGAGATATAAACAGGTACTGAAGATGCATGCACATATCGTCTTTTGGGCACCTAAAATATAGATTTTGAGCATGTTTTGGGTCTGTATCTTGAAAACATTCTAACTAGGACTAGGCATGTACAGATCGCTTCTAGGACCCAAAAATACCGAATTTTCGAGTGTTTTGAGCCTGAATTTGAGATATAAACGGGTACAGAAGATGCATGCACATATCGACTTTGGACACTTAAAATATCGAATTTTAGCATGTTTTGAGCCTATATTTTTAAAACATTCTAGAACTGAGTAGGCATGTACAGATCGCTTCTGGGACCCAAAAATATCGAATTTTCGGGTGTTTTGAGGTTGAATTTGAGATATAAACGAGTGCAGAAGATGCATACACATATTGACATTGGGCACCTAAAATATCGATTTTCAGCAAGTTTTGGGCCTGCATCTGAGTAGGTATGTACAGATCGCTTCTGGGACCCCAAAATATCGAATTTTCGGGTGTTTGGAGCCTGAATTTGAGATATAAACGGGTACAGAAGATGCATGCATGCAGTATGTTTTGGGCCTGTATTTTGAAAATACTGTAACACGGAGTAGGCATGCACATATTGCTTCTGGGACACAAAAATATCGAATTTTCGGGTGTTTTGAGCCAGAATTTGAGATATAAACGGGTACAGAAGATGCATGCACATATCGACTTTTGGCACCCAAAAAACCGATTTTTAGCATGTTTTGGACCTGTATATTAAAAATGCTCTAACACGGAGTAGGCATGTACAGATCGCTTCTAGGACACATAAAATATTGAATTTTCGGGTGTTCTGAGCCTGAATTTTAGATTTATAATGGGTACAGAAGATGCATGTACATATCGACTTTGGGCACCCAAAATCTCGATTTTTAGCATGTTTTGGGCCTATATTTTGAAAATATTCTAGCAATGAGTAGGCATGTACAGATCGCTTCTGGGACACAAAAATATCAAATTTTCGGGTGATTTCAGTCTGAATTTGGGATATAAACGGGTACAGAAGATGCATACACATATTGACTTTGGCAACCTAAAATATCGATTTTGAGCATGTTTTGGGTCTGTATCTTCAAAACATTCTAAGAAGGAGTAGGCATGTAGAGATCGCTTCTGGAACACAAAAATATCTAATTTTCGGGTGTTTTGAGAATGAATTTGAGATATAAACGGGTACAGAAGATGCAAGCACATATCGACTTTGGGCACACAAAATATCAATTTTTAGCATGTTTTGGGCCTATATTTTGAAAATACTCTAACACGGAGTAGGCATGTACAAATCGCTTCTGGGACCCAAAAATATTGAATTTTTGGGTGTTCTAAGCCTGAATTTGGGATATAAACGGGTACAAAAGACGTATGGACATATCGACTTTGGACAACTAAAATATGGATTTTTAGCATGTTTTAAGCCTATATTTTGAAAATATTCTAGCACTGAGTATGCATGTACAGATTGCTTCTGGGACCCAAAAATATTGAATTTTGGGGTGTTCTGAGCCTGAATTTGGGATATAAACGGGCACAAAAGATGTATGCACATATCGACTTTGGACACCTAAAATATCGATTTTTATCATATATTAGGCCTATATTTTGAAAATATTCTAGCACTGAGTAGACATGTACAGATCGCTTCGCGGACCCAAAAATATTGAATTTTTGGGTGTTTTGAGCCTGCATTTGAGATATAAACGGGTACTGAAGATGCATGCACATATCGACTTTTTGCACCTAAAATATCGATTTTGAGCATGTTTTGGGTCTGTATCTTGAAAACATTCTAAGGAGGAGTAGGCATGTACAGATCGCTTCTGGGACGCAAAAATATCTAATTTTCGGGTGTTTTGAGTTTGAATTTGAGATATAAACTGGTACAGAAGATGCAAGCACATATCGACTTTGGGCAACCAAAATAGCGATTTTTAGCATGTTTTGGGCCTATATTTTGAAAATACTCTAACACGGAGTAGGCATGTACAGATCGCTTCTGGGACACAAAAATATCGAATTTTCGGGTGTTTTGAGCCTGAATTTGAGATATAAACGGGTACAGAAGATGCATGCACATATCGACATTTTGCACATAAAATATCGATTTTTAGCATGTTTTGGGCCTATATTTTGAAAATACTCTAACACGGAGTAGGCATGTACAGATCGCTTCTGGGACACAAAAATATCTAATTTTCGGGTGTTTTGAGCCTGAATTTGAGATATAAACGGGTACAGAAGATGCAAGCACATATCGACTTTGGGCACCCAAAATATCGATTTTGAGCATGTTTTGGGCCTGTATTTTAAAAATACTCTAGCACGAAGTAGGCATGTACAGATCGCTTCTGGGAAACAAAAATATCGAATTTTCGGGTGTTTCGAGCCTGAATTTGATATATAAACGGGTACAGAAGGTACATGCACATATCGACTTTGGGTACCAAAAATATCAATTTTTAGTATGTTTTGGGCCAATATTTTGAAAATATTCTAGCACTTAGTATGCATGTACTGATCGCTTCTGGGACCCAAAAATATTGAATTTTCGGGTGTTCTGAGCCTGAATTTGGGATATAAACGGGTGCAAAAGATGTATTCACATATTGACTTTGGACACCTAAAATATCGATTTTTATCATATTTTAGGCCTATATTTTGAAAATATTCTAGCACTGAGTAGACATGTACAGATTGCTTCGGGGACCCAAAAATATTGAATATTTGGGTGTTTTGAGCCTGCATTTGAGATATAAACGGGTATAAAAGATGTATGGACATATCGACTTTAGACAACTAAAATATGGATTTTTAGCATGTTTTAAGCCTATATTTTGAAAATGTTCTAGCACTGAGTATGCATGTACAGATTGCTTCTGGGACCCAAAAATATTGAATTTTGGGGTGTTCTGAGCCTGAATTTGGGATATAAACGGGCACAAAAGATGTATGTACATATCGACTTTGGACACCTAAAATATCGATTTTTATCATATTTTAGGCCTATATTTTGAAAATATTCTAGCACTGAGTAGACATGTACAGATCGCTTCGCGGACCCAAAAATATTGAATTTTTGGGTGTTTTGAGCCTGCATTTGAGATATAAACGGGTACTGATGATGCATGCACATATCGACATTTTGCACCTAAAATATCGATTTTGAGCATGTTTTGGGTCTGTATCTTGAAAACATTCTAAGAAGGAGTAGGCATGTACAGATCGCTTCTGGGACGCAAAAATATCTAATTTTCGGGTGTTTTGAGTCTGAATTTGAGATATAAACGGGTACAGAAGATGCATTCACATATCGACATTTTGCACATAAAATATCGATTTTTAGCATGGATTGGGCCTATATTTTGAAAATACTCTAACACGGAGTAGGCATGTACAGATCGCTTCTGGGACACAAAAATATCTAATTTTCGGGTGTTTTGAGCCTGAATTTGAGATATAAACGGGTACAGAAGATGCATGCACATATCGACATTTTGCACATAAAATATCGATTTTGAGCATGTTTTGGGCCTATATTTTGAAAATACTCTAACACGGAGTAGGCATGTACAGATCGCTTCTGGGACACAAAAATATCTAATTTTCGGGTGTTTTGAGCCTGAATTTGAGATATAAACGGGTACAGAAGATGCATGCATGCAGTATGTTTTGGGCCTGTAGTTTGAAAATACTCTAACACGGAGTAGGCATGCACATATTGCTTCTGGGACACAAAAATATCGAATTTTCGGGTGTTTTGAGCCAGAATTTGAGATATAAACGGGTACAGAAGATGCATGCACATATCGACTTTGGGCACCCAAAAAACCGATTTTTAGCATGTTTTGGACCTGTATCTTAAAAATGCTCTAACACGGAGTAGGCATGTACAGATCGCTTCTAGGACACATAAAATATTGAATTTTCGGGTGTTCTGAGCCTGAATTTTAGATTTATAATGGGTACAGAAGATGCATGCACATATCGACTTTGGGCACCCAAAATATCGATTTTTAGCATGTTTTGGGCCTATATTTTGAAAATATTCTAGCAATGAGTAGGCATGTACAGATCGCTTCTGGGACCCAAAAATATCAACTTTTCGGGTTTTTTCAGACTGAATTTGGGATATAAACGGGTACAGAAGATGCATACACATATTGACTTTGGCAACTTAAAATATCGATTTTGAGCATGTTTTGGGTCTGTATCTTCAAAACATTCTAAGAAGGAGTAGGCATGTAGAGATCGCTTCTGGAACACAAAAATATCTAATTTTCGGGTGTTTTGAGTCTGAATTTGAGATATAAACGGGTACAGAAGATGCAAGCACATATCGCCTTTGGGCACACAAAATATCAATTTTTAGCATGTTTTGGGCCTATATTTTGAAAATACTCTAACACGGAGTAGGCATGTACAAATCGCTTCTGGGACCCAAAAATATTGAAATTTTGGGTGTTCTAAGCCTGAATTTGGGATATAAACGGGTACAAAAGATGTATGGACATATCGACTTTGGACAACTAAAATATGGATTTTTAGCATGTTTTAAGCCTATATTTTGAAAATATTCTAGCACTGAGTATGCATGTACAGATTGCTTCTGGGACCCAAAAATATTGAATTTTGGGGTGTTCTGAGCCTGAATTTGGGATATAAACGGGCACAAAAGATGTATGCACATATCGACTTTGGACACCTAAAATATGGATTTTTATCATATTTTAGGCCTATATTCTGAAAATATTCTAGCACTGAGTAGACATGTACAGATGGCTTCTGGGACCCAAAAATATCGAATATTCGGGTGTTTTGAGCCTGAATTTGAGATATAAACGGGTACAGAAGATGCATGCACATATCGACATTTTGCACATAAAATATCGATTTTTAGCATGTTTTGGGCCTATATTTTGAAAATACTCTAACACGGAGTAGGCATGTACAGATCGCTTCTGGGACACAAAAATATCTAATTTTCGGGTGTTTTGAGCCTGAATTTGAGATATAAACGGGTACAGAAGATGCATGCACATATCGACTTTGGGCACCCAAAATATCGATTTTTAGCATGTTTTGGGCCTGTATTTTAAAAATACTCTAGCACGAAGTAGGCATGTACAGATCGCTTCTGGGACACAAAAATATCGAATTTTCGGGTGTTTCGAGCCTGAATTTGATATATAAACGGGTACAGAAGGTACATGCACATATCGACTTTGGGTACCAAAAATAACAATTTTTAGTATGTTTTGGGCCAATATTTTGAAAATATTCTAGCACTGAGTATGCATGTACAGATCGCTTCTGGGACCCAAAAATATTGAATTTTCGGGTGTTCTGAGCCTGAATTTGGGATATAATCGGGTACAAAAGATGTATTCACATATTGACTTTGGACACCTAAAATATCGATTTTTATCATATTTTAGGCCTATATTTTGAAAATATTCTAGCACTGAGTAGACATGTACAGATTGCTTCGGGGACCCAAAAATATTGAATATTTGGGTGTTTTGAGCCTGCATTTGAGATATAAACGGGTACAAAAGATGTATGGACATATCGACTTTGGACAACTAAAATATGGATTTTTAGCATGTTTTAAGCCTATATTTTGAAAATGTTCTAGCACTGAGTATGCATGTACAGATTGCTTCTGGGACCCAAAAATATTGATTTTTGGGGTGTTCTGAGCCTGAATTTGGGATATAAACGGGCACAAAAGATGTATGTACATATCGACTTTGGACACCTAAAATATCGATTTTTATCATATTTTAGGCCTATATTTTGAAAATATTCTAGCACTGAGTAGACATGTACAGATCGCTTCGCGGACCCAAAAATATTGAATTTTTGGGTGTTTTGAGCCAGAATTTGAGATATAAACGGGTACAGAAGATGCATGCACATATCGACTTTGGGCACCCAAAAAACCGATTTTTAGCATGTTTTGGACCTGTATCTTAAAAATGCTCTAACACGGAGTAGGCATGTACAGATCGCTTCTAGGACACATAAAATATTGAATTTTCGGGTGTTCTGAGCCTGAATTTTAGATTTATAATGGGTACAGAAGATGCATGCACATATCGACTTTGGGCACCCAAAATATCGATTTTTAGCATGTTTTGGGCCTATATTTTGAAAATATTCTAGCAATGAGTAGGCATGTACAGATCGCTTCTGGGACCCAAAAATATCAACTTTTCGGGTTTTTTCAGACTGAATTTGGGATATAAACGGGTACAGAAGATGCATACACATATTGACTTTGGCAACTTAAAATATCGATTTTGAGCATGTTTTGGGTCTGTATCTTCAAAACATTCTAAGAAGGAGTAGGCATGTAGAGATCGCTTCTGGAACACAAAAATATCTAATTTTCGGGTGTTTTGAGTCTGAATTTGAGATATAAACGGGTACAGAAGATGCAAGCACATATCGCCTTTGGGCACACAAAATATCAATTTTTAGCATGTTTTGGGCCTATATTTTGAAAATACTCTAACACGGAGTAGGCATGTACAAATCGCTTCTGGGACCCAAAAATATTGAAATTTTGGGTGTTCTAAGCCTGAATTTGGGATATAAACGGGTACAAAAGATGTATGGACATATCGACTTTGGACAACTAAAATATGGATTTTTAGCATGTTTTAAGCCTATATTTTGAAAATATTCTAGCACTGAGTATGCATGTACAGATTGCTTCTGGGACCCAAAAATATTGAATTTTGGGGTGTTCTGAGCCTGAATTTGGGATATAAACGGGCACAAAAGATGTATGCACATATCGACTTTGGACACCTAAAATATGGATTTTTATCATATTTTAGGCCTATATTCTGAAAATATTCTAGCACTGAGTAGACATGTACAGATGGCTTCTGGGACCCAAAAATATTGAATTTTTGGGTGTTTTGAGCCTGCATTTGAGATATAAACGGGTACTGAAGATGCATGCACATATCGACTTTTTGCACCTAAAATATCGATTTTGAGCATGTTTTGGGTCTGTATCTTGAAAACATTCTAAGAAGGAGTAGGCATGTACAGATCGCTTCTGGGACGCAAAAATATCTAATTTTCGGGTGTTTTGAGTCTGAATTTGAGATATAAACGGGTACAGAAGATGCAAGCACATATCGACTTTGGGCAACCAAAATATCGATTTTTAGCATGTTTTGGGCCTATATTTTGATAATACTCTAACACGGAGTAGGCATGTACAGATCGCTTCTGGGACACAAAAATATCGAATATTCGGGTGTTTTGAGCCTGAATTTGAGATATAAACGGGTACAGAAGATGCATGCACATATCGACATTTTGCACATAAAATATCGATTTTTAGCATGTTTTGGGCCTATATTTTGAAAATACTCTAACACGGAGTAGGCATGTACAGATCGCTTCTGGGACACAAAAATATCTAATTTTCGGGTGTTTTGAGCCTGAATTTGAGATATAAACGGGTACAGAAGATGCATGCACATATCGACTTTGGGCACCCAAAATATCGATTTTTAGCATGTTTTGGGCCTGTATTTTAAAAATACTCTAGCACGAAGTAGGCATGTACAGATCGCTTCTGGGACACAAAAATATCGAATTTTCGGGTGTTTCGAGCCTGAATTTGATATATAAACGGGTACAGAAGGTACATGCACATATCGACTTTGGGTACCAAAAATAACAATTTTTAGTATGTTTTGGGCCAATATTTTGAAAATATTCTAGCACTGAGTATGCATGTACAGATCGCTTCTGGGACCCAAAAATATTGAATTTTCGGGTGTTCTGAGCCTGAATTTGGGATATAATCGGGTACAAAAGATGTATTCACATATTGACTTTGGACACCTAAAATATCGATTTTTATCATATTTTAGGCCTATATTTTGAAAATATTCTAGCACTGAGTAGACATGTACAGATTGCTTCGGGGACCCAAAAATATTGAATATTTGGGTGTTTTGAGCCTGCATTTGAGATATAAACGGGTACAAAAGATGTATGGACATATCGACTTTGGACAACTAAAATATGGATTTTTAGCATGTTTTAAGCCTATATTTTGAAAATGTTCTAGCACTGAGTATGCATGTACAGATTGCTTCTGGGACCCAAAAATATTGATTTTTGGGGTGTTCTGAGCCTGAATTTGGGATATAAACGGGCACAAAAGATGTATGTACATATCGACTTTGGACACCTAAAATATCGATTTTTATCATATTTTAGGCCTATATTTTGAAAATATTCTAGCACTGAGTAGACATGTACAGATCGCTTCGCGGACCCAAAAATATTGAATTTTTGGGTGTTTTGAGCCTGCATTTGAGATATAAACGGGTACTGATGATGCATGCACATATCGACTTTTTGCACCTAAAATATCGATTTTGAGCATGTTTTGGGTCTGTATCTGGAAAACATTCTAAGAAGGAGTAGGCATGTACAGATCGCTTCTGGGACGCAAAAATATCTAATTTTCGGGTGTTTTGAGTCTGAATATGAGATATAAACGGGTACAGAAGATGCATTCACATATCGACATTTTGCACATAAAATATCGATTTTTAGCATGTTTTGGGCCTATATTTTGAAAATACTCTAACACGGAGTAGGCATGTACAGATCGCTTCTGGGACACAAAAATATCGAATTTTCGGGTGTTTGGAGCCTGAATTTGGTATATAAACGGGTACAGAAAGTACATGCACATATCGACTTTGGGTACCAAAAATATCAATTTTTAGTATGTTTTGGGACAATATTTTGAAAATATTCTAGCACTGAGTATGCATGTACAGATCGCTTCTGGGACCCAAAAATATTGAATTTTGGGTGTTTTGAGCCTGCATTTGAGATATAAACGGGTACAAAAGATGTATGGACATATCGACTTTGGACAACTAAAATATGGATTTTTAGCATGTTTTAAGCCTATATTTTGAAAATGTTCTAGCACTGAGTATGCATGTACAGATTGCTTCTGGGACCCAAAAATATTGAATTTTGGGGTGTTCTGAGCCTGAATTTGGGATATAAACGGGCACAAAAGATGTATGCACATATCGACTTTGGACACCTAAAATATCGATTTTTATCATATTTTAGGCCTATATTTTGAAAATATTCTAGCACTGAGTAGACAGGTACAGATCGCTTCGCGGACCCAAAAATATTGAATTTTTTGGTGTTTTGAGTTTGCATTTGAGATATAAACGGGTACTGATGATGCATGCACATATCGACTTTTTGCACCTAAAATATCGATTTTGAGCATGTTTTGGGTCTGTATCTTGAAAACATTCTAAGAAGGAGTAGGCATGTACAGATTGCTTCTGGGACGCAAAAATATCTAATTTTCGGGTGTTTTGAGCCAGAATTTGAGATATAAACGGGTACAGAAATTACATGCACATATCGACTTTGGGCACCCAAAAAACCGATTTTTAGCATGTTTTGGACCTGTATCTTAAAAATACTCTAACACGGAGTAGGCATGTACAGATCGCTTCTAGGACACATAAAATATTGAATTTTCGGGTGTTCTGAGCCTGAATTTTAGATTTATAATGGGTACAGAAGATGCATGCACACATCGACTTTGGGCACCCAAAATCTCGATTTTTAGCATGTTTTGGGCCTATATTTTGAAAATATTCTAGCAATGAGTAGGCATGTACAGATCGCTTCTGGGACCCAAAAATATCAAATTTTCGGGTGTTTTCAGTCTGAATTTGGGATATAAACGGGTACAGAAGATGCATACACATATTGACTTTGGCAACCTAAAATATCGATTTTGAGCATGTTTTGGGTCTGTATCTTCAAAACATTCTAAGAAGGAGTAGGCATGTAGAGATCGCTTCTGGAACACAAAAATATCTAATTTTCGGGTGTTTTGAGTCTGAATTTGAGATATAAACGGGTACAGATGATGCAAGCACATATCGACTTTGGGCACACAAAATATCAATTTTTAGCATGTTTTGGGCCTATATTTTGAAAATACTCTAACACGGAGTAGGCATCTACAAATCGCTTCTGGGACACAAAAATATTGAATTTTTGGGTGTTCTAAGCCTGAATTTGGGATATAAACGGGTACAAAAGATGTATGGACATATCGACTTTGGACAACTAAAATATGGATTCTTAGTATGTTTTAAGCCTATTTTTTGAAAATATTCTAGCACTGAGTATGCATGTACAGATTGCTTCTGGGACCCAAAAATATTGAATTTTGGGTTGTTCTGAGCCTGAATTTGGGATATAAACGGGCACAAAAGATATATGCACATATCGACTTTGGACACCTAAAATATCGATTTTTATCATATTTTGGGCCTATATTTTGAAAATACTCTAACACGGAGTAGGCATGTACAGATCGCTTCTGGGACACAAAAATATCTAATTTTCGGGTGTTTTGAGCCTGAATTTGAGATATAAACGGGTACAGAAGATGCAAGCACATATCGACTTTGGGCACCCAAAATATCGATTTTGAGCATGTTTTGGGCCTGTATTTTAAAAATACTCTAGCACGAAGTAGGCATGTACAGATCGCTTCTGGGACACAAAAATATCGAATTTTCGGGTGTTTCGAGCCTGAATTTGATATATAAACGGGTACAGAAGGTACATGCACATATCGACTTTGGGTACCAAAAATAACAATTTTTAGTATGTTTTGGGCCAATATTTTGAAAATATTCTAGCACTGAGTATGCATGTACAGATCGCTTCTGGGACCCAAAAATATTGAATTTTCGGGTGTTCTGAGCCTGAATTTGGGATATAATCGGGTACAAAAGATGTATTCACATATTGACTTTGGACACATAAAATATCGATTTTTATCATATATTAGGCCTATATTTTGAAAATATTCTAGCACTGAGTAGACATGTACAGATTGCTTCGGGGACCCAAAAATATTAAATATTAGGGTGTTTTGAGCCTGCATTTGAGATATAAACGGGTACAAAAGATGTATGGACATATCGACTTTGGACAACTAAAATATGGATTTTTAGCATGTTTTAAGCCTATATTTTGAAAATGTTCTAGCACTGAGTATGCATGTACAGAATGCTTCTGGGACCCAAAAATATTGAATTTTGGGGTGTTCTGAGCCTGAATTTGGGATATAAACGGGCACAAAAGATGTATGTACATATCGACTTTGGACACCTATAATATCGATTTTTATCATATTTTAGGCCTATATTTTAAAAATATTCTAGCACTGAATAGACATGTACAGATCGCTTCGCGGACCCAAAAATATTGAATTTTTGGGTGTTTTGAGCCTGCATTTGAGATATAAACGGGTACTGATGATGCATGCACATATCGACTTTTTGCACCTAAAATATCGATTTTGAGCATGTTTTGGGTCTGTATCTTGAAAACATTCTAAGAAGGAGTAGGCATGTACAGATCGCTTCTGGGACGCAAAAATATCTAATTTTCGGGTGTTTTGAGTCTGAATTTGAGATATAAACGGGTACAGAAGATGCATTCACATATCGACATTTTGCACATAAAATATCGATTTTTAGCATGGTTTGAGCCTATATTTTGAAAATACTCTAACACGAAGTAGGCATGTACAGATCGCTTCTGGGACTCAAAAATATCTAATTTTCGGGTGTTTTGAGCCTGAATTTGAGATATAAACGGGTACAGAAGATGCAAGCACATATCGACTTTGGGCACCCAAAATATCGATTTTGAGCATGTTTTGGACCTGTATTTTAAAAATACTCTAGTACGAAGTAGGCATGTACAGATCGCTTCTGGGACACAAAAATATCTAATTTTCGGGTGTTTTGAGCCTGAATTTGAGATATAAACGGGTACAGAAGATGCATACACATATTGACTTTGGCAACCTAAAATATCGATTTTGAGCATGTTTTGGGTATGTATCTTCAAAACATTCTAAGAAGGAGTAGGCATGTAGATATCGCTTCTGGAACACAAAAATATCTAATTTTCGGGTGTTTTGAGTCTGAATTTTAGATATAAACGGGTACAAAAGATGTATGGACATATCGACTTTGGACAACTAAAATATGGATTTTTAGTATGTTTTAAGCCTATTTTTTGAAAATATTCTAGCACTGAGTATGCATGTACAGATTGCTTCTGGGACCCAAAAATATTGAATTTTGGGTTGTTCTGAGCCTGAATTTGGGATATAAACGGGCACAAAAGATGTATGCACATATCGACTTTGGACACCTAAAATATCGATTTTTATCATATTTTAGGCCTATGTTTTGAAAATATTCTAGCACTGAGTAGACATGTACAGATCGCTTCGCGGACCCAAAAATATTGAATTTTTGGGTGTTTTGAGCCTGCATTTGAGATATAAACGGGTACTGAAGATCCATGCACATATCAACTTTTGGCACCTAAAATATCGATTTTGAGCATGTTTTGGGTCTGTATCTTGAAAACATTCTAAGAAGGAGTAGGCATGTACAGATCGCTTATGGGACGCAAAAATATCTAATTTTCGGGTGTTTTGAGTCTGAATTTGAGATATAAACGGGTACAGAAGATGCATGCACATATCGACATTTTGCACATAAAATATCGATTTTTAGCATGTTTTGGGCCTATATTTTGAAAATACTCTAACGCGGAGTAGGCATGTACAGATCGCTTCTGGGACACAAAAATATCTAATTTTAGGGTGTTTTGAGCCTGAATTTGAGATATAAACGGGTACAGAAGATGCAAGCACATATCGACTTTGGGCACCCAAAATATCGATTTTTAGCATGTTTTGGGCCTGTATTTTAAAAATACTCTAGCACGAAGTAGGCATGTACAGATCGCTTCTGGGACACAAAAATATCGAATTTTCGGGTGTTTCGAGCCTGAATTTGATATATAAACGGGTACAGAAGGTACATGCACATATCGACTTTGGGTACCAAAAATATCAATTTTTAGTATGTTTTGGGCCAATATTTTGAAAATATTCTAGCACTGAGTATGCATGTACAGATCGCTTCTGGGACCCAAAAATATTGAATTTTCGGGTGTTCTGAGCCTGAATTTGGGATATAATCGGGTACAAAAGATGTATTCACATATTGACTTTGGACACATAAAATATCGATTTTTATCATATTTTAGGCCTATATTTTGAAAATATTCTAGCACTGAGTAGACATGTACAGATTGCTTCGGGGACCCAAAAATATTAAATATTAGGGTGTTTTGAGCCTGCATTTGAGATATAAACGGGTACAAAAGATGTATGGACATATCGACTTTGGACAACTAAAATATGGATTTTTAGCATGTTTTAAGCCTATATTTTGAAAATATTCTAGCACTGAGTATGCATGTACAGATTGCTTCTGGGACCCAAAAATATTGAATTTTGGGGTGTTCTGAGCCTGAATTTGGGATATAAACGGGCACAAAAGATGTATGTACATATCGACTTTGGACACCTAAAATATCGATTTTTATCATATTTTAGGCCTATATTTTGAAAATATTCTAGCACTGAGTAGACATGTACAGATCGCTTCGCGGACCCAAAAATATTGAATTTTTGGGTGTTTTGAGCCTGCATTTGAGATATAAACGGGTACTGAAGATCCATGCACATATCAACTTTTTGCACCTAAAATATCGATTTTGAGCATGTTTTGGGTCTGTATCTTGAAAACATTCTAAGAAGGAGTAGGCATGTACAGATCGCTTATGGGACGCAAAAATATCTAATTTTCGGGTGTTTTGAGTCTGAATTTCAGATATAAACGGGTACAGAAGATGCATGCACATATCGACATTTTGCACATAAAATATCGATTTTTAGCATGTTTTGGGCCTATATTTTGAAAATACTCTAACACGGAGTAGGCATGTACAGATCGCTTCTGGGACACAAAAATATCTAATTTTAGGGTGTTTTGAGCCTGAATTTGAGATATAAACGGGTACAGAAGATGCAAGCACATATCGACTTTGGGCACCCAAAATATCGATTTTGAGCATGTTTTGGGCCTGTATTTTAAAAATACTCTAGCACGAAGTAGGCATGTACAGATCGCTTCTGGGACACAAAAATATCGAATTTTCGGGTATTTCGAGCCTGAATTTGATATATAAACGGGTACAGAAGGTACATGCACATATCGACTTTGGGTACCAAAAATATCAATTTTTAGTATGTTTTGGGCCAATATTTTGAAAATATTCTAGCACTGAGTATGCATGTACAGATCGCTTCTGGGACCCAAAAATATTGAATTTTCGGGTGTTCTGAGCCTGAATTTGGGATATAATCGGGTACAAAAGATGTATTCACATATTGACTTTGGACACATAAAATATCGATTTTTATCATATTTTAGGCCTATATTTTGAAAATATTCTAGCACTGAGTAGACATGTACAGATTGCTTCGGGGACCCAAAAATATTAAATATTAGGGTGTTTTGAGCCTGCATTTGAGATATAAACGGGTACAAAAGATGTATGGACATATCGACTTTGGACAACTAAAATATGGATTTTTAGCATGTTTTAAGCCTATATTTTGAAAATGTTCTAGCACTGAGTATGCATGTACAGATTGCTTCTGGGACCCAAAAACATTGAATTTTGGGGTGTTTTGAGCCTGAATTTGGGATATAAACGGGCACAAAAGATGTATGTACATATCGTCTTTGAACACCTAAAATATCGATTTTTATCATATTTTAGGCCTATATTTTGAAAATATTCTAGCACTGAATAGACATGTACAGATCGCTTCGCGGACCCAAAAATATTGAATTTTTGGGTGTTTTGAGCCTGCATTTGAGATATAAACGGGTACTGATGATGCATGCACATATCGACTTTTTGCACCTAAAATATCGATTTTGAGCATGTTTTGGGTCTGTATCTTGAAAACATTCTAAGAAGGAGTAGGCATATACAGATCGCTTCTGGGACGCAAAAATATCTAATTTTCGGGTGTTTTGAGTCTGAATTTGAGATATAAACGGGTACAGAAGATGCATTCACATATCGACATTTTGCACATAAAATATCGATTTTTAGCATGGTTTGAGCCTATATTTTGAAAATACTCTAACACGGAGTAGGCATGTACAGATCGCTTCTGGGACTCAAAAATATCTAATTTTCGGGTGTTTTGAGCCTGAATTTGAGATATAAACGGGTACAGAAGATGCAAGCACATATCGACTTTGGGCACCCAAAATATCGATTTTGAGCATGTTTTGGGCCTGTATTTTAAAAATACTCTAGCACGAAGTAGGCATGTACAGATCGCTTCTGGGACACAAAAATATCTAATTTTCGGGTGTTTTGAGCCTGAATTTGAGATATAAACGGGTACAGAAGATCCATGCATGCAGTATGTTTTGGGCCTGTATCTTGAAAATACTCTAACACGGAGTAGGCATGTACAGATCGCTTCTGGGACACAAAAATATCGAATTTTCTGGTGTTTGGAGCCTGAATTGGATATATAAACGGGTACAGAAAGTACATGCACATATCGACTTTGGGTACCAAAAATATCAATTTTTAGTATGTTTTGGGACAATATTTTGAAAATATTCTAGCACTGAGTATGCATGTACAGATCGCTTCTGGGACCCAAAAATATTGAATTTTGGGTGTTTTGAGCCTGCATTTGAGATATAAACGGGTACAAAAGATGTATGGACATATCGACTTTGGACAACTAAAATATGGATTTTTAGCATGTTTTAAGCCTATATTTTGAAAATGTTCTAGCACTGAGTATGCATGTACAGATTGCTTCTGGGACCCAAAATTATTGAATTTTGGGGTGTTCTGAGCCTGAATTTGGGATATAAACGGGCACAAAAGATGTATGCACATATCGACTTTGGACACCTAAAATATCGATTTTTATCATATTTTAGGCCTATATTTTGAAAATATTCTAGCACTGAGTAGACAGGTACAGATCGCTTCGCGGACCCAAAAATATTGAATTTTTTGGTTTTTTGAGCCTGCATTTGAGATATAAACGGGTACTGATGATGCATGCACATATCGACTTTTTGCACCTAAAATATCGATTTTGAGCATGTTTTGGGTCTGTATCTTGAAAACATTCTAAGAAGGAGTAGGCATGTACAGATCGCTTCTGGGACGCAAAAATATCTAATTTTCGGGTGTTTTGAGTCTGAATTTGAGATATAAACGGGTACAGAAGATGCAAGCACATATCGACTTAAGGCACCCAAAATATCGATTTTTAGCATGTTTTGGGCCTATATTTTGAAAATACTCTAACACGGAGTAAGCATGTACAGATCGCTTCTGGGACACAAAAATATCGTATTTTCGGGTTTTTTGAGCCTGAATTTGAGATATAAACGGGTACAGAAGATGCATGCACATATCGACATTTTGCACATAAAATATCGATTTTTAGCATGTTTTGGGCCTATATTTTGAAAATACTCTAACACGGAGTAGGCATGTACAGATCGCTTCTGGGACACAAAAATATCTAATTTTCGGGTGTTTTGAGCCTGAATTTGAGATATAAACGGGTACAGAAGATGCAAGCACATATCGACTTTGGGCACCCAAAATATCGATTTTGAGCATGTTTTGGGCCTGTATTTTAAAAATACTCTAGCCCGAAGTAGGCATGTACAGATCGCTTCTGGGACACAAAAATATCGAATTTTCGGGTGTTTCGAGCCTGAATTTGATTTATAAACGGGTACAGAAGATACATGCACATATCGACTTTGGGTACCAAAAATATCAATTTTTAGTATGTTTTGGGCTAATATTTTGAAAATATTCGAGCACTGAGTATGCATGTACAGATCGCTTCTGGGACCCAAAAATATTGAATTTTGGGGTGTTCTGAGCCTGAATTTGGGATATAAACGGGTACAAAAGATGTATGCACATATTGACTTTGGACACCTAAAATATCGATTTTTATCATATTTTAGGCCTATATTTTGAAAATATTCTAGCACTGAGTAGACATGTACAGATCGCTTCGGGGACCCAAAAATATTGAATTTTTGGGTGTTTTGAGCCTGCATTTGTGATATAAACGGGTACTGAAGATGCATGCACATAGCGACTTTTTGCACCAAAAATATCGATTTTGAGCATGCTTTGAGTCGGTATTTTGAAAACATTCTAGCTAAGAGTAGGCATGTACAGATCGGTTCTGGGACCCAAGAATATCGAAATTATCGATTTTTAGCATGTTTTGAGCCTATATTTTGAAAAACATTCTAGAACTGAGTAGGCATGTACAGATCGCTTCTGGGACCCAAAAATATTGAATTATCCGTTGTTTTGAGCGTGAATTTGAGATTTTAACGGGTACTGAAGATGCATGCAGATATCGACTTAATGCACGTAAAATATCAATTTAGAGCATGTTTTGGGTCTGTATCTTGAAAACATTTTTGCAAGGAGTAGGCATGTACAGATCGCTTCTGGGACACAAAAATATCGAATTTTTGGGTGTTTTGAGCCTGAATTTGAGATATAAACGGGTACAGAACATGCATGCACATATCGACTTGGGACACTTAAGATATCGATTTTTAGCATGTTTTGAGCCTGTATTTTATAAACATTCTAGCACTGAGTAGGCATGTACAGATCGTTTCTGGGACCCAAAAACATCGAATTTTTGGGTGTTTTGAGCTTGAATTTGAGATATAAACGGGTACAGAAGATGCATACACATATTGACTTTTTGCACCTAAAATATCGATTTTGAACATGTTTTGGGTCTGTATCTTCAAAACATTCTAAGAAGGAGTAGGCATGTACAGATCGCTTCTGGGACACAAAAATATCTAATTTTCGTGTGTTTTAAGTCTGAATTTGAGATATAAACGGGTACAGAAGATGCAAGCACATATCGACTTTGGGCACCTAAAATATCGATTTTTAGCATGTTTTGGGCCTATATTTTGAAAATACTCTAACACGGAGTAGGCATGTACAGATCGCTTCTGGGACACAAAAATATCGAATTTTCGGGTGTTTTGAGCCTGAATTTGAGATATAAACGGGTACAGAAGATGCATGCACATATCGACTTTTTGCACCTAAAATATCGATTTTGAGCATGTTTTGGGTCTATATTTTGAAAATATTCTAACAAAGAGTAGGCATGTACAGATTGCTTCTGGGACCCAAAAATATTGAATTTTCGGGTGTTTTTAGCCTGAATTTGAGATATAAACGGGTACAGAAGATGCATGCACATATCGACATTTTGCACATAAAATATCGATTTTTAGCATGTTTTGGGCCTATATTTTGAAAATACTCTAACACGGAGTAGACATTTACAGATCGCTTCTGGGACCCAAAAATATCTAATTTTCGGGTGTTTTGAGCCTGAATTTGAGATATAAACGGGTACAGAAGATACATGCACATATCGACTTTGGGTACCAAAAATATCAATTTTTAGTATGTTTTGGGCCAATATTTTGAAAATGTTCTAGCACTGAGTAGACATGTACAGATCGCTTCGGGGACCCAAAAATATTGAATTTTTGGGTGTTTTGAGCCTGTATTTGAGATATAAACGGGTACAAAAGATGTATGGACATATCGACTTTGGACAACTAAAATATGGATTTTTAGCATGTTTTAAGCCTATATTTTGAAAATGTTCTAACACTGAGTATGCATGTACAGATTGCTTCTGGGACCCAAAAATATTGAATTTTGGGGTGTTCTGAGCCTGAATTTGGGATATAAACGGGCACAAAAGATGTATGCACAAATCGACTTTTTGCACCTAAAATATCGATTTTGAGCATGTTTTGGGTCTGTATCTTGAAAACATTCTAACTAGGAGTAGGTATGTACAGATCGCTTCTAGGACCCAAAAATACCGAATTTTCAGGTGTTTTGAGCCTGAATTTGAGATATATACGGGTTCAGAAGATGCATGCACATATCGACTTTGGACACTTAAAATTTCGATTTTTAGCATGTTTTGAGCCTATATTTTGGAAACATTCTAGCACTGAGTAGGCATGTACAGATGTTTCTGGGACCCAAAAATATCGAATTTTCTGGTGTTTTGAGGTTGAATTTGGGATATAAACGGGTGCTGAAGACGCATACATATATTGACTTTGGTCACCTAAAATATCGATTTTCAGCATATTTTGGGCCTGTATTTTGAAAATACTCTAACACGGAGTAGGCAAGTACAGATCGCTTCTGGGACCCCAAAATATCGAATTTTCGGGTGTTTGGAGCCTGAATTTGAGATATAAACGGGTGCAGAAGACGCATGCACATATTGACTTTTGGGCACCTAGAAGATCGATTTTCAGTATGTTTTGGTCTTGTATTTTGAAAATACTCTAACACGGAGTAGGCATGTACAGTTCGCTTCTGGGACCCCAAAATATCGAATTTTCGGGTGTTTGGAGCCTGAATTTGATATATAAACGGGTACAGAAGATGCATACACATATCGACTTTGGTAACTTAAAATATAGATTTTTAGCATGTTTTGAGCCTATATTTTGAAAACATTCTAGCACTGAGTAGGCATGTACAGATCGCTTCTGGGACCCCAAAATATCGAATTTTCGGGTGTTTTGAGCCTGAATTTGAGATATAAACGGGTGAAGAAGATGCATACACATATTGACCTTGGTCACCTAAAACATCGATTTTCTGCATGTTTTGGGCCTGTATTTTGAAAATACTCTAACACGGAGTAGGCAAGTACAGATTGCTTCTAGGACCCAAAAATATCGAATTTTCGGGTGTTTTGAGCATGAATTTGAGATATAAACGGGTACAGAAGATGCATGCACATATCGACTTTGGTCACTTAAAATATAGATTTTTAGCATGTTTTGAGCCAATATTTTGAATACATTCTAGCACTAAGTAGGCATGTACAGATCGGTCTTGGGACCCAAAAACATCGAATTTTCGGGTGTTTTGAGGTTGAATTTGGGATATAAACGGGTGCAGAAGATGCATACACATATTGACATTGGACACCTAAAATATCGATTTTCAGCATGTTTTGGGCGTGTATCTGAGTAGGCATGTACAGATCGCTTCTGGGACCCCAAAATATCGAATTTTCGGGTGTTTGGAGCCTGAATTTGAGATATAAACGGGTACAGATGATGATGCATGCACATATCGACTTTTGGGCACGTAAAAGATCGATTTTCTGTATGTTTTGTGCCTGTATTTTGAAAATACTCTAACACGGAGTAGGCATGTACAGATCGCTTCTGGGACCCCCCAATATCGACTTTAGGGTGTTTTGGGCCTGAATTTGAGATATCGACTTTGGGCACCAAAAATATCGATTTTCAGCATGTTTTGGGCCTATAATTTGAAAATATTATAGAACTGAGTAGGCATGTACAGGTCGCTTCTGGGACCCCAAAATATCGAATTTTCGGGTGTTTTGAGCCTGAATTTGAGATATAAACAGGTACTGAAGATGCATACACATATCGACTTTTGGTGACCTAAAATATCGATTTTGAGCATGTTTTGGGTGTGTATCTTGAAAACATTCTAACTAGGAGTAGGCATGTACAGATCGCTTCTATTAAACAAAAATACCGAATTTTCGGGTGTTTTGAGCCTGAATTTAAGATATAAACGGGTACAGAAGATGCATGCACATATCGACTTTGGACACATAAAATATCGATTTTTAGCATGTTTTATGCCTATATTTTGAAAACATTCTAGCACTGAGTAGGCATGTACAGATCGCTTCTGGGACACAAAAATATCGAATTTTTCGGGTGTTTTGAGGTTGAATTTGAGATATAAACGAGTGTAGAAGATGCATACACATATTGACTTTGGGCACCTAAAATATCGATTTTCAGCATGTTTTGGGCTTGTGTCTGAGTAGGCATGTACAGATTGCTTCTGGGACCCCAAAATATCGAATTTTCGGGTGTTTGGAGCCTGAATTTGAGTTATATACGGGTACAGAAGATGCATGCACCTATCGACTTTTGAGCAACAAAAAGATCGATTTTCAGTATGTTTTGGGCCGGTATTTTGAAAATACTCTAACACGGAGTAGGCATGTACAGTTCGCTTCTGGGACCCCAAAATATCGAATTTTCGGGTGTTTTGAGCCTGAATTTGAAATATCGACTTTTGGCACATAAAATATCGATTTTTAGCATGTTTTGCTCCTTTATTTTGAAAATATTCTAGCACTAAGTTGGCATGTACAGATCATTTCTGGGACCCCATAATATCGAATTTTCGGGTGTTTTGATCCTGAATTTGATATATAAACGGGTACAGAAGATGCATGAACATATCGACTTTGGACATTTAAAATATCGATTTTTAGCATGTTTTGAGCCTTAATTTTGAAAACATTCTAGCACTGAGTAGGCATGTACAGATCGCTTCTGCGACCCAAAAATAACGATTTTTCGGGTGTTTTGATTTTGAATTTGAGATATAAACGAGTGCAGAAGATGCATACACATATTGACTTTGGGCTCCTAAAATATCGATTTTCAGCATGTTTTTGGCTTGTATCTGAGTAGGCATGTATAGATCACTTCTGGGACCCCAAAATATTGAATTTTCGGGTGTTTGGAGCCTGAATTTGAGATATAAACGGGTACAGAAGATGCATGCACATATCGACTTTGGGCCCCATAAAATATCGATTTTGAGCATGTTTTGGGTCTGCATCATGAAAACATTCTAACTAGGAGTAGGCATGTAAAGATCGCTTCTAGGACCGAAAAATGCCGAATTTTCGGGTGTTTTGATCCTGAATTTGAGATATAAACGGGTACAGAAGATGCATGCACATATCGACTTTGGACACTTAAAATATCGATTTTTAGCATGTTTTGAGCCTATATTTTGAAAACATTCTAGCACTGAGTAGGCATGTACAGATCGCTTCTGGGACCCAAAAATATCGAATTTTCGGGTGTTTTGAGGTTGAATTTGGGATATAAACGGGTGCAGAAGATGCATACACACATATTGAGTTTGGGCACCTAAAATATCGATTTTCAGCATGTTTTGTGCCTGTATCTGAGTAGGCATGTACAGATCGCTTCTGGGACCCCAAAATATCGAATTTTCGGGTGTTTGGAGCCTGAATTTGAGATATAAACGGGTACAGAAGATGCATGCACATATCGACTTTTGGGCACCTAAAATATCGATTTTCTGTATGTTTTGGGCCTGTATTTTGAAAATACTCTAACACGGAGTAGGCATGTACAGATCGCTTCTGGGACCCAAAAATATCGAATTTTCGGGTGTTTTGAGTCTGAATTTGAGATATAAACAGGTACTGAAGATGCATGCACATATCGACTTTAGGGCACCTAAAATATAGATTTTGAGCATGATTTGGGCCTGTATCTTGAAAACATTCTAACTAGGAGTAGGCATGTACAGATCGCTTCTAGGACCCAAAAATATCAAATTTTCGTGTGTTTTGGTCCTGAATTTGAGATATCTACTTCGGGCACTTAAAATATCGATTTTTAGCAAGTTTTTCTGCCTATATTTTGATAATATTCTAGCACTAAGTAGGCATGCACAGATCACTTCTGGGACCCCACAATATCGAATTTTCGGGTGTTTTGAGCCTGAATTTGAGATATAAACGGGTACGGAAGATTCATGAACATATCGACTTTAGACACTTAAAATATCGATTTTTAGCATGCTTTGAGCCTATATTTTGAAAACATTCTAGCACTGAGTAGGCATGTACAGAATGCTTCTGGGACACAACAATAGCGAATTTTCGGGTGTGTTGATGTTGAATTTGAGATATAAACGAGTGCAGAAGATGCTTACACATATTGACTTTGTACACTTAAAATATCGATTTTCAGCATGTTTTGGGCCTGTATCTGAGTAGGCATGTACAGATCGCTTCTGGGACTCCAAAATATCGAATTTTCGGGTGTTTGGAGCCTGGATTTGAGATATAAACGGGTACAGAAGATGCATGCACATATCGACTTTTGGGCACCTAAAAGATCGATTTTCAGTATGTTTTGGGCCTTTATTTTGAAAATATTCTAACACGGACTAGGCATGTATACATCGCTTCTGGGACCACAAAATATCGAATTTTCGGGTGTTATGGGCCTCAACTTGAAATATCGACTTTGGGCACCTAAAATATCGATTTTTAGCTTGTTTTGGGCCTATATTTTGAAAATATGTTAGCGCTAAGTAGGCATGTACAGATCACTTCTATGACCCCAAAATATCGAATTTTCGGGTATTTTGAGCCTTAATTTGAGATATAAATGGGTACAGAAGATGCATGCACATATCGACTTTTAACATTTAAAATATCGATTTTTAGCATGTTTTGAGCCTTAATTTTGAAAACATTCTAACTAGGAGTAGGCATGTACAGATCGCTTCTAGGACCCAAAAATGCCGAATTTTCGGGTGTTTTGATACTGAATTTGAGATATAAACGGGTGCAGAAGATGCATACATACATATTGAGTTTGGGCACCTAAAATATCGATTTTCAGCATGTTTTGTTCCTTTATCTGAGTAGGCATGTACAGATCGCTTCTGGAACCCCAAAATATCGAATTTTCGGGTGTTTGGAGCCTGAATTTGATATATAAACGGGTACAGAAGATGCATACACATATCGACTTTTGGGCACCAAAAATATCGATTTTTTGTATGTTTTGGGCCTGTATTTTGAAAATACTCTAACACGGAGTAGGCATGTACAGATCGCTTCTGGGACCCAAAAATACTGAATTTTTAGGTGTTTTGAGCCTGAATTTGAGATATAAACGGGTTCAGAAGATGCATGCACATATCGACTTTGGACACTTAAAATTTCGATTTTTAGCATGTTTTGAGCTTATATTTTGGAAACATTCTAGCACTGAGTAGGCATGTACAGATGTTTCTGGGACCCAAAAATATCGAATTTTCGGGTGTTTGGAGCCTGAATATGAGATATAAACGGGTGCAGAAGACGCATGCACATATCGACTTTTGGGCACCTAGAAGATCGATTTTCAGTATGTTTTGGTCTTGTATTTTGAAAATACTATAACACGGAGTAGGCATGTACAGTTCGCTTCTGGGACCCCAAAATATCGAATTTTCGGGTGTTTTAAGTCTGAATTTGAGATATCGACTTTGGGCACCTAAAATATCGATTTTTAGCATGTTTTGGGCCGATATTTAAAAAATATTCTAGCACTAAGTAGGCATGCACAGATCACTTCTGGGACCCCAAAATATCGAATTTTTGCTTGTTTCGAGCCTGAATTTGAGATATAAACGGGTGAAGATGATGCATACACATATTGACCTTGGTCACCTAAAACATCGATTTTCTGCATGTTTTGGGCCTGTATTTTGAAAATACTCTAACACGGAGTAGGCAAGTACAGATTGCTTCTAGGACCCAAAAATACCGAATTTTCGGGTGTTTTGAGCCTGAATTTGAGATATAAACGGGTACAGAAGATGCATGCACATATCGACTTTGGTCACTTAAAATATAGATTTTTAGCATGTTTTGAGCCAATATTTTGAATACATTCTAGCACTAAGTAGGCATGTACAGATCGGTCTTGGGACCCAAAAACATCGAATTTTCGGGTGTTTTGAGGTTGAATTTAGGATATAAACGGGTGCAGAAGATGCATACACATATTGATATTGGACACCTAAAATATCGTTTTCAGCATGTTTTGGGCGTGTATCTGAGTAGGCATGTACAGATCGCTTCTGGGACCCCAAAATATCGAATTTTCGGGTGTTTGGAGCCTGAATTTGAGATATAAACGGGTACAGATGATGATGCATGCACATATCGACTTTTGGGCACCTAAAAGATCGATTTTCTGTATGTTTTGGGCCTGTATTTTGAAAATACTCTAACACGGAGTAGGCATGTACAGATCGCTTCTGGGACCCCATAATATCGACTTTAGGGTGTTTTGGGCCTGAATTTGAGATATCGACTTTGGGCACCAAAAATATCGATTTTCAGCATGTTTTGGGCCTATAATTTGAAAATATTATAGCACTGAGTAGGCATGTACAGGTCGCTTCTGGGACCCCAAAATATCGAATTTTCGGGTGTTTTGAGCCTGAATTTGAGATATAAACAGGTACTGAAGATGCATACACATATCGACTTTTGGGGACCTAAAATATCGATTTTGAGCATGTTTTGGGTGTCTATCTTGAAAACATTTTAACTAGGAGTAGGCATGTACAGATCTCTTCTATTAAACAAAAATACCGAATTTTCAGGTGTTTTGAGCCTGAATTTAAGATATAAACGGGTACAGAAGATGCATGCACATATCGACTTTGGACACTTAAAATATCGATTTTTAGCATGTTTTATGCCTATATTTTGAAAACATTTTAGCACTGAGTAGGCATGTACAGATCGCTTCTGGGACACAAAAATATCGAATTTTCGGGTGTTTTGAGCCTTAATTTGAGATATAAATGGGTACAGAAGATGCATGCACATATCGACTTTGGACATTTAAAATATCGATTTTTAGCATGTTTTGAGCCTTAATTTTGAAAACATTCTAGCACTGAGTAGGCATGTACAGATCGCTTCTGCGACCCAAAAATATCGAATATTCGGGTGTTTTGATTTTGAATTTGAGATATAAACGAGTGCAGAAGATGCATACACATATTGACTTTGGGCACCTAAAATATCGATTTTCAGCATGTTTTGGGCTTGTATCTGAGTAGGTATGTATAGATCACTTCTGGGACCCCAAAATATCGAATTTTCGGGTGTTTGGAGCCTGAATTTGAGATATAAACGGGTACATAAGATGCATGCACATATCGACTTTGGGCCCCATAAAATATCGATTTTGAGCATGTTTTGGGTCTGCATCATGAAAACATTCTAACTAGGAGTAGGCATGTACAGATCGCTTCTAGGACCCAAAAATGCCGAATTTTCGGGTGTTTTGATCTTGAATTTGAGATATAAACGGGTACAGAAGATGCATGCACATATAGACTTTGGACACTTAAAATATCGATTTTTAGCATGTTTTGAGCCTATATTTTGAAAACATTCTAGCACTGAGTAGGCATGTACAGATCGCTTCTGGGACCCAAAAATATCGAATGTTCGGGTGTTTTGAGGTTGAATTTGGGATATAAACGGGTGCAGAAGATGCATACACACATATTGAGTTTGGGCACCTAAAATATCGATTTTCAGCATGTTTTGTGCCTGTATCTGAGTAGGCTTGTACAGATCGCTTCTGGGACCCCAAAATATCGAATTTTCGGGTGTTTGGAGCCTGAATTTTAGATATAAACGGGTACAGAAGATGCATGCACATATCGACTTTTGGGCACCTAAAAGATCGATTTTCTGTATGTTTTGGGCCTGTATTTTGAAAATACTCTAACACGGAGTAGGCATGTACAGATCGCTTCTGGGACCCAAAAATATCGAATTTTCGGGTGTTATGGGCCTGAACTTGAAATATCGACTTTGGGAACCTAAAATATCGATTTTTAGCTTGTTTTGGGCCTATATTTTTAAAATATGTTAGCGCTAAGTAGGCATGTAAGGATCACTTCTGGGACCCCAAAATATCGAATTTTCGGGTATTTTGAGCCTTAATTTGAGATATAAATGGGTACAGAAGACGCATGCACATATCGGCTTTGGACACTTAAAATATCGATTTTTAGCATGTTTTGAGCCTATATTTTGAAAACATTCTAGCACTGAGTAGGCATGTACAGATCATTTCTGGGACCCCATAATATCGAATTTTCGGGTGTTTTGATCCGGAAATTGAGTTATAAACGGGTACAGAAGATGCATGCACATATCGACTTTTAACATTTAAAATATCGATTTTTAGCATGTTTTGAGCCTTAATTTTGAAAACATTCTAACTAGGAGTAGGCATGTACAGATCGCTTCTAGGACCCAAAAATGCCGAATTTTCGGGTGTTTTGATCCTGAATTTGAGATATAAACGGGTACAGAAGATGCATGCACATATCGACTTTGGACACTTATAATATCGATTTTTAGCATGTTTTGAGCCTATATTTTGAAAACATTCTAGCACTGAGTAGGCATGTACAGATCGCTTCTGGGACCCAAAAATATCGAATTTTCGGGTGTTTTGAGGTTGAATTTGAGATATACACGGG
Organism: Petrolisthes cinctipes; assembly: GCA_033782935.1. Lineage (NCBI taxonomy): Eukaryota > Metazoa > Arthropoda > Malacostraca > Decapoda > Porcellanidae > Petrolisthes > Petrolisthes cinctipes. The sequence continues at coordinate 265,297 of JAWQEG010000060.1, forward strand.
TGCAGAAGATGCATACACACATATTGAGTTTGGGCACCTAAAATATCGATTTTCAGCATGTTTTGTTCCTGTATCTGAGTAGGCATGTACAGATCGCTTCTTGGACCCCAAAATATCGAATTTTCGGGTGTTTGGAGCCTGAATTTGATATATACACGGGTACAGAAGATGCATGCACATATCGACTTTTGGGCACCTAAAATATCGATTTTCTGTATGTTTTGGGACTGTATTTTGAAAATACTCTAACACGGAGTAGGCATGTACAGATCGCTTCTAGGACCCAAAAATACCGAATTTTCGAGTGTTTTGAGCCTGAATATGAGATATAAACGGGTACAGAAGATGCATGCACATATCGACTTTGGACACTTAAAATATCGATTTTTAGCATGTTTTGAGCCTATATTTTTAAAACATTCTAGTACTGAGTAGGCATGTACAGATCGCTTCTGGGACCCAAAAATATCGAATTTTCGGGTGTTTTGAGGTTGAATTTGAGATATAAACGAGTGCAGAAGATGCATACACATATTGACATTGGTCACCTAAAATATCGATTTTCAGCAAGTTTTGGGCCTGTATCTGAGTAGGCATGTACAGATCGCTTCTAGGACCCCAAAATATCGAATTTTCGGGTGTTTGGAGCCTGAATTTGAGATATAAACGGGTACAGAAGATGCATGCATGCAGTATGTTTTGGGCCTGTATTTTGAAAATACTCTAACACGGAGTAGGCATGTACAGTTCGCTTCTGGGACCCCAAAATATCGAATTTTTGGGTGTTTTGGGCCTGAATTTGAGATATCGACTTTGGGCACCTAAATTATCGATTTTTAGTATGTTTTGGGCCTATATTTTGAAAATATTCTAGCACTAAGTAGGCATGTACAGATTGCTTCTGAGACCCAAAAATATCGGATTTTCGGGTGTTTTGAGGTTGAATTTGGGATATAAACGGGTGCAGAAGATGCATACACATATTGACTTTGGTTACCTAAAATATCGATTTTTAGCATGTTTTGAGCCTATATTTTGAAAACATTCTATCACTGAGTAGGCATGTACAGATCGCTTCTGGGACCCAAAAATATCGAATTTTCGGGTGTTTTGAGGTTGAACTTGGGATATAAACGGGTGCAGAAGATGCATACACATATTGACTTTAGTCAACTAAAATATCGATTTTCAGCATGTTTTTGGAATGTATTTTGAAAATACTCTACCACAGAGTAGGCAAGTACAGATCGCTTCTAGGACTCGAAAATATCAAATTTTCGTGTGTTTTGGGCCTGAATTTGAGATATCTACTTCGGGCACTTAAAATATCGATTTTTAGCAAGTTTAGGGCCTATATTTTGAGAATATTGTAGCACTAAGTATTCATGCACAGATCACTTCTGGGACCCCACAATAACGAATTTTCGGGTGTTTTGAGCCTGAATTTGAGATATAAACGGGTACAGAAGATTCATGCACATATCGACTTTAGACACTTAAAATATCGATTTTTAGCATGTTTTGAGCCTATATTTTGAAAACATTCTAGCACTGAGTAGGCATGTACAGAATGCTTCTGGGACCCAAAAAAAGAGAGTTTTCGGGTGTTTTAATGTTGAAATTATGATATAAACGAGTGCATAGGATGCATACACATATTGACTTTGGGCACATAAAATATCGATTTTCAGCATGTTTTGTGCCTGTATCTGAGTAGGCATGTACAGATCGCTTCTGGGACCCCAAAATATCAAATTTTCGTGTGTTTGGAGCCTGAATTTGAGATATGAACGGGTACAGAAGATGCATGCACATATCGACTTTTGGGCACCTAAAATATCGATTTTCAGTATGTTTTGGGCCTGTATATTGAAAATACTCTAACGCGGACTAGGCATGTACAGATCGCTTATGGGACCCCAAAATATCGAATTTTCGGGTGTTTTGGGCCTGAATTTGAGATATCGACTTTGGGCAGCTAAAATATCGATTTTCAGCATGTTTTGGGCCTGTATTTTGAAAATACTCTGACACGTAGTAGGCATGTACAGATCGCTTCTGGGACCCCAAAATATTGAATTTTCGGGTGTTTTGAGCCTGAATTTGCAATATAAACGGGTACTGAAGATGCATGCACATATTGACTTTTGGGCACCTAAAATATCGGTTTTGAGCATGTTTTGGGTCTGTATCTTGAAAACATTCTAACTAGGCGTAGGCATGTACAGATCGCTTCTAGGACCCAAAAATACCGAATTTTCGGGTGTTTTGAGCCTGAATTTGAGATATAAACGGGTACTGAAGATGCATGCACATATCGACTTTTGGGCACCTAAAATATCGATTTTGAGCATGTTTTTGGTCTGTATCTTGAAAACAATCTAACTAGGAGTAGACATGTACAGATCGCTTCTAGGACCCAAAAACACCGAATTTACGGGTGTTTTTAGCCTGAATTTGAGATATAAACGGGTACAGAAGATTCATGCACATATCGACTTTTGGGCACCTAAAAGATCGATTTTCAGTATGCTTATGGCCTGTATTCTGAAAATACTCTAACACAGAGTAGGGATGTACAGATCGCTTCTGGGACCCCAAAATATTGAATTTTCGGATGTTTTGAGGTTGAATTTGGGATATAAATGGGTGCAGAAGATGCATACCCATATTAACTTTGGGCACCTAAAATATCGATTTTCAGTATGTGTTGGGCCTGTATTTTGAAAATACTCTAACACGGAGTAGGCATGTACAGATCGCTTCTGGGACCCCAAAATATTGAATTTTCCGGTGTTTTCGGCCTGAATTTGAGATATTGACTTTGGGCACCTAAAATATCGATTTTCAGCATGTTTTGGTCCTGTATTATGAAAATACTCTAACAAGGAGTAGGAATGTACTGATCGCTTCTGGGACCCCAAAATATCGAATTTTCGGGTGTTTTAAGCCTGAATTTGATATATAAACGGGTACTGAAGATGCATGCACATTTCGACTTTTGGGGACCTAAAATATCGGTTTTGAGCATGTTTTGGGTCTGTATCTTGAAAACATTCTAACTAGGAGTAGGCATGTACAGATTGCTTCTAGGACCCATAAATACCGAATTTTCGGGTGTTTTGAGCGTGAATTTGAGATAATAACGGGTACAGAAGATGCATGCACATATCGACTTTGGACACTTTAAATATCGATTTTTAGCATGTTTTGAGCCTATATTTTGAAAACATTTTAGCACTGAGTAGGCATTTACAGATCGATTCTGGGACCCCAAAATATCGAATTGTCGGGTGTTTTGGGCCTGAATTTGAGATATCGACTTTGGGCACTTAAAATATCGATTTTAAGCATGTTTTGAGCCTATATTTTGAAAACATTCTAGCACTGAGTAGGCATGTACAGGTCGCTTCTAGGACCCCAAAATATCTAATTTTCGGATGTTTTGAAGTTGAATTTGGGATATAAACGGGTGCAGAAGATGCATACACATATCAATTTTGGGCACCTAAAATATCGATTTACAGCATGTTTTGGGCCTGTATTTTGAAAATACTCTAATACGGAGTAGGCATGTACAGATCGCTTCTGGGACCCCAAAATATCGAATTTTCGGGTGTTTTGAGCCTTAATTTGTGATATAAACGGGTACAGATGATGCATGCACATATCGAATTTGGACACTTAAAATATCGATTTTTAGCATGTTTTAAGCCTATATTTTGAAAACATTATAGCACTGAGTAGGCATCTACAGACCGCGTCTGAGACCAAAAAATATCGAATTTTCGGGTGTTTTGAGGTTGAATTTATGATATAAACGGGTGCATGAGATGCATACACATCTTGACTTTGGGCACCTAAAATATCGATTTTCAGCATGTTTTGGGCCTGTATTTTGAAAATATTCTGACACTGAGTAGACATGTACAGATCGCTTCTAGGACGCAAAAATATCGAATTTTCGGGTGTTTTGAGCCTGAATTTGAGATATAAACGGGTACAGAAGATGCATGCACATATCGACTTTAGACACTTAAAATATCGATTTTTAGCATGTTTTGAGCCTATATATTGAAAAAATTCTAGCACTGAGTAGGCTTTTTTAGATCGCTTGTGGGACCCAAAAATATCGAATTTTCGGGTGTTCTGAGGTTGAATTTGGAATATAAACGGGTGCAGAAGATGCATACACTTATTGACTTTTAGCACCTAAAATATCGATTTTCAGCATGTTTTGGGCCTGTATCTGAGAAGGCATTTACAGATCGTTTCTGGGACCCCAAAATATCGAATTTTCGGGTGTTTGGAGCCTGAATTTGAGATATAAACGAGTACAGAATATGCATTCACATATCGACTTTTAGGCACCTAAAAGATCGATTTTCAGTATGTTTTGGGCCTGTATTTTGAAAATACTGTAACATGGAGTAGGTATGTACAGATCGCTTCTGGGACCCCAAAATATCGAATTTTCGGGTGTTTTGAGCCTGAATTTGAGATATAAACGGGTACTGAAGATGCATGCACATATCGACTTTTAGGCACCTAAAATATCGATTTTGAGCATGTTTTTGGTCTGTATCTTGAAAACAATCTAACTAGGAGTAGACATGTACAGATCGCTTCTAGGACCCTAAAACACCGAATTTACGGGTGTTTTTAGCCTGAATTTGAGATATAAACGGGTACAGAAGATTCATGCACATATCGACTTTGGACACTTAAAATATCGATTTTCAGCATGTTTTGGGCCTGTCTCTGAGTAGGCATGAACAGATCGTTTCTTGGACCCCAAAATATCGAATTTTCGGGTTATTGTAGCCTGAATTTGAGATATAAACAGGTACAGAAGATGCATGCACATATCGACTTTTGGGCACCTAAAAGATCGATTTTCAGTATGCTTATGGCCTGTATTCTGAAAATACTCTAACACAGATTAGGGATGTACAGATCGCTTCTGGGACCCCAAAATATTGAATTTTCGTATGTTTTGAGGTTGAATTTGGGATATAAATGGGTGCAGAAGATGCATACCCATATTAACTTTGGGCACCTAAAATATCGATTTTCAGTATGTGTTGGGCCTGTATTTTGAAAATACTCTAACACGGAGTAGGCATGTACAGATCGCTTCTGGGACCCCAAAATATTGAATTTTCCGGTGTTTTCGGCCTGAATTTGAGATATTGACTTTGGGCACCTAAAATATCGATTTTTAGCATGTTTTAGGCCTATATTTTGAAAATATTCTAGCACTGAGTAGGCATATACAGATCGCTTCTGGGACCCCAAAATATCGAATTTTCGTGTTTTTTTAGCCTGAATTTGAGATATAAACGGGTACAGAAGATGCATGCACATATTGACTTTGGGCACCTAAAATATCGATTTTCAGCATGTTTAGGTCCTGTATTATGAAAATACTCTAACAAGGAGTAGGAATGTACTGATCGCTTCTGGGACCCCAAAATATCGAATTTTCGGGTGTTTTAAGCCTGAATTTGATATATAAACGGGTACTGAAGATGCATGAACATTTCGACTTTTTGGGACCTAAAATATCGGTTTTGAGCATGTTTTGGGTCTGTATCTTGAAAACATTCTAACTAGGAGTAGGCATGTACAGATTGCTTCTAGGACCCACAAATACCGAATTTTCGTGTGTTTTGAGCGTGAATTTGAGATAATATCGGGTACAGAAGATGCAAGCACATATCGACTTTGGACACTTTAAATATCGATTTTTAGCATGTTTTGAGCCTATATTTTGAAAACATTTTAGCACTGAGTAGGCATTTACAGATCGATTCTGGGACCCCAAAATATCGAATTGTCGGGTGTTTTGGGCCTGAATTTGAGATATCGACTTTGGGCACCTAAAATATCGAATTTTTAGCATGTTTTGGGCCTATATTTTGAAAATATTCTAGCACTGAGTAGGAATGTACACAGATCGCTTTTGGGACCCCAAAATATCAAATTTTCGGGTGTTTTGAGCCTGAATTTGAGATATAAACGGGTACAGAATATGCATGCACATATTGACTTTGGGCACTTATAATATCGATTTTCAGCATGTTTTGGGCTTGTATTTTGAAAATACTCTAACACGGATTAGGCATGTACAGATCGATTCTGGGACCCCAAAATATCGAATTTTCGGGTGTTTTGAGCCTGAATTTGAGATATAAACGGGTATTGAAGATGCATGTACATATCGACTTTGGACACTTAAAATATCGATTTTAAGCATGTTTTGAGCCTATATTTTGAAAACATTCTAGCACTGAGTAGGCATGTACAGGTCGCTTCTAGGACCACAAAATATCGAATTTTCGGATGTTTTGAAGTTGAATTTGGGATATAAACGGGTGCAGAAGATGCATACACATATCAATTTTGGGCACCTAAAATATCGATTTTCAGCATGTTTTGGGCCTGTATTTTGAAAATACTCTAACACGGAGTAGGCATGTACAGATCGCTTCTGGGACCCCAAAATATCGAATTTTCGGGTGTTTTGAGCCTTAATTTGTGATATAAACGGGTACAGAAGATGCATGCACATATCGAATTTGGACACTTAAAATATCGATTTTTAGCATGTTTTAAGCCTATATTTTGAAAACATTCTAGCACTGAGTAGGCATCTACAGACCGCGTCTGAGACTAAAAAATATCGAATTTTCGGGTGTTTTGAGGTTGAATTTATGATATAAACGGGTGCATGAGATGCATACACATCTTGACTTTGGGCACCTAAAATATCGATTTTCAGCATGTTTTGGGCCTGTAATTTGAAAATATTCTGACACTGAGTAGACATGTACAGATCGCTTCTAGGACGCAAAAATATCGAATTTTCGGGTGTTTTGGGCCTGAATTTGAGATATAAACGGGTACAGAAGATGCATGCACATATTGACTTTGGGCACCTAAAAAATCGATTTTCAGCATGTTTTAGGCCTGTATTTTGAAAATACTCTAAAACGGAGTAGGCATGTACATATCGCTTATGGGACCCAAAAATATTGATTTTTCGGGTGTTTTGAACCTGAATTTGATATATAAACGGGTACCGAAGATACATGCACATATCGACTTTGGGCACTTAAAATATCGATTTTTAACATATTTTGGGCCTGTATTTTGAAAATATTCTATTACTGAGTAGGCATGTACAGGTCGCTTCTGCAACCCAAAAATATCGAATTTTCGTGTGTTTTGAGCCTGAATTTGAGATATTACCGGGTACTGAAGATGCTTGAACCTAAAATATCGATTTTCAGCATGTATTGGACTTGTATTTTGAAAATATTCTGTTACTGAGTAGGCATGTACAGAACGCTTCTGGGACCCCAAAATATTGAATTTTCGGGTGTTTTGAGCCTGAATTTGAGATATAAACGGGTACAGAAAATACATGCACATATTGACTTTGGGCACCTAAAATATCGATTTTCAGCATGTTTTGGGCTTATATTTTGAAAATATTCTAGCACTGAGTAGGCATGCACAGATCGCTTCTGGGACCCAAAAATATCGAATTTTCGAGTGTTTTGAGGCTGAATTTGGGATGTAAACGGGTACAGAAGATTCATACACATATTGACTTTGGGCATCGAAAATATTGATTTTAGAATGATTTGGGCCTGTATTTTGAAAATACTCTAAAACGGAGTAGGCATATCCAGATCGCTTCTGGAACCCCAAAATATCGAATTTTCGGGTGTTTTGAGCCTGAATTTGAGATATAAACGGGTACAGATGATGCATGCACATATCGACTTTTGGGCATCTAAAATATCGATTTTGAGCATGTTTTGGGTCTGTATCTTGAAAACATTCTAACTAGGAGTAGGTATGTACAGATCGCTTCTAGGACCCAAAAATACCGAATTTTCAGGTGTTTTGAGCCTGAATTTGAGATATAAACGGGTGCAGAAGATAAATACACATATTGATTTTGGGAACCTAAAATATCGATTTTGAGCATACTTTGGGCCTGTATCTGAGTAGGCATGTACAGATCGCATCTGGGAACCCAAAATATCGAATTTTCGGGTGTTCTGGGCCAGAATTTGAGATATCGACTTTGGGCACTTAAAATATCGATTTTTAGAATGTTTTGGGCCTATATTTTGAAAATATTCTAGCACTGAGAGGCATGTACAGATCGCTTCTGGGACCCAGAAATATCGAATTTTCGGATGTTGTGAGCCTGAATTTGAGATATAAACGGGTACAGAAAATACATGCACATATTGACTTTGGGCACCTAAAATATCGATTTTCAGCATGTTTTTGGCCTATATTTTGAAAATACTCTAACACGGAGTAGGCATGTACAGATCGCTTCTAGGACCCAAAACTACCGAATTTTCGGGTGTTTTGAGCCTGAATTTGAGATATAAACGGGTACCGAAGATGCATGCATATATCGATTTTGGACACTTAAAATATCGATTTTCAGTATGTTTTGGGCCTGTATTTTGAAAATACTCTAACATGGAGTAGGCATGTACAGATCGCTTCTGGGACCCCAAAATATCGAATTTTCGGGTGTTTTGAGGTTGAATTTGGGATATATACGGGTGCAGATGATACATACACATATTGATTTTGGGCTCCTAAAATATCGTTTTTTAACATACTTTGGGCCTGTATCTGAGTAGGCATGTACAGATCGCACCTGGGAACCCAAAATATCGAATTTTCGGGTGTTTGGAGCCTGAATTTGAGATATAAACGGGTACAGAAGATGCATGCACATACCGACTTTTGGGCACCTAAAATATCGATTTTCTGTATGTTTTGGGCCTGTATTTTAAAAATACTCTAACACGGAGTAGGCATGTACAGATCCGTTCTGGGACCACAAAATATCGAATTTTCGGGAGTTTTGGGCCTGAATTTGAGATATCGACTATGGGCAACTAAAATATCGATTTTTAGCATGTTTTGGGCCTATATTTTGAAAATATTATAGCACTGAGTAGGCATGTACAGATCGCTTCTGGGACCCAAAAATATCGAATTATCGGGTGTTTTGAGGTTGAATTTGGAATAGAAACGGGTGCAGAAAATGCATACACATATTGACTTTGGTCACCTTAAATATCGATTTTCAGCATGTTTTGGGCCTGTATTTTGAAAATACTCTAACACGGAGTAGGCAAGTACAGATCCCTTCTGGGACCCCAAAATATCGAATTTTTGGGTGTTTGGAGCCTGAATTTGAGATATAAACGGGTACAGAAGATGCATGCACATATCGACTTTTGGGCACCTAAAAGATCGGTTTTCAGTATGTTTTGGGCCTGTATATTGAAAATACTCTAACATGGAGTAGGCATGTACAGATCGCTTCTGGAACCCCAAAATATCGAATTTTCGGGTGTTCTGGTCCTGAATTTTAGATATCGACTTTGGGCACTTAAAATATCGATTTTTAGAATGTTTTGGGCCTATATTTTGAAAATATTCTAGCACCGAGAGGCATGTACAGATCGCTTCTGGGACCCAGAAATATCGAATTTTAGGATGTTGTGAGCCTGAATTTGAGATATAAACGGGTACAGAAAATACATGCACATATTGACTTTGGGCATCAAAAATATCGATTTTCATCATGTTTTGGGCCTGTATTTTGAAAATACTCTAACACGGAGTAGGCATGTACAGATCGCTTCTAGGATCCAAAACTACCGAATTTTCGGGTGTTTTGAGCCTGAATTTGAGATATAAACGGGTACCGAAGATGCATGCACATATCGACTTTGGAAACTTAAAATATCGATTTTCAGTATGTTTTGGGCCTGTATTTTGAAAATACTCTAACACGGAGTAGGCATGTACAGATCGCTTCTGGGACCCCAAAATATCGAATTTTCGGGTGTTTTGGGCCTGAATTTGAGATATCGATTTTGGGCACCTAAAATATCGATTTTTAGCATGTTTAGGGCCTATAATTTGAAAATATTCTAGCACTGAGTAGGCATGTAAAGATCGCTTCTGGGACCCCAAAATATCGAATTTTCGGGTGTTTGGAGCATGAATTTGAGGTATAAACGGGTACAGAAGATGCATGCACATATCGACTTTGGACACTTAAAATATCGATTTTTAGCATGTTTTGGGCCAATATTTTGAAAATACTCTAACACTGAGTAGGCAAGTACAAATCGCTCCTAGGACCCCAAAATATCGAATTTTCGGTGTTTGGAGCCTGAATTTGAGATATAAACGGGTACAGAAGATGCATCCACATATCGACTTTTGGACACTTAAAATATCGATTTTTCGCATGTTTTGAGCCTATATTTTGAAAACATTCTATCACTGAGTAGGCATGTATAGATCGCTTCTGGGACCCAGAAATATCGAATTTTCGGGTGTCTTGAGGTTGAATTTGGGATATAAACGGGTGCAGAAGATGCATACACATATTGACTTTGGTCACCTTAAATATCGATTTTCAGTATGTTTTGGGCCTGTATTTTGAAAATACTCTAACACGGAGTAGGCAAGTACAGATCCCTTCTGGGACCCCAAAATATCGAATTTTCGGGTGTTTGGAGCCTGAATTTGAGATATGAACGGGTACAGAAGATACATCCACATATCGACTTTTGGACACCTAAAAGATCGATTTTCAGTATGTTTTTGGCCTGTATATTGAAAATACTCTAACACGGAGTAAGCATGTACAGATCGCTTCTCGGACCCCAAAATATCGAATTTTCGGGTGTTTTGGGCCTGGATCTGAGATATCGACTTTGTGCACCTAAAATATCGATTTTTAGCATGTTTTGGGCCTATATTTTGAAAATATTGTAGCACTGAGTAGGCATGTACAGATCGCTTCTGAAACCCCAAAATATCGAATTTTCGGGTGTTTTGAGCCTGAATTTGAGATATAAACGGGTACAGAAGATACATCCACATATCGACTTTTGGACACCTAAAAGATCGATTTTAAGTATGTTTTGGGCCTGTATATTGAAAATACTCTAACACGGAGTAAGCATGTACAAATCGCTTTTGGGACCCCAAAATATCGAATTTTCGCGTGTTTTGGGCCTGAATCTGAGATATCGACTTAGGGCACCTAAAATATCGATTTTTAGCATGTTTTGGGCCTATATTTTGAAAATATTCTAGCACTGAGTAGGCATGTACAGATCGCTTCTGGGACCCAAAAATATCGAATTTTCGGGTGTTTTGAGCCTGAATTTGAGATATAAACGGGTACAGAAGATACATGCACATATCGACTTTTGGGCACCTAAAATATCGATTTTGAGCATGTTTTGGGTCTGTATCTTGAACACATTCTAACTCGGAGTAGGCATGTACAGATCGCTTCTGGGACCCAAAAATATCGTATTTTCGGGTGTTTTGAGGTTGAATTTAAAATATAAACAAGTACATAAGATGCATGCACATATCGACTTTTGGGCACCTAAAAGATCGATTTTCAGTATGTTTTGGGCATGTATTTTGAAAATACTCTAACACGGAGTAGGCATGTACAGTTCGCTTCTGGAACCCCAAAATATCAAATTTTTGGGTGTTTTGGGCCTGAATTTGAGATATCGACTTTGGGCACCTAAAATATCAATTTTTAGCATGTTTTGGGCCTATATTTTGAGAATATTCTAGCACGAAGTAGGCATGTACAGATCACTTCTGGGACCTTAAAATATCGAAATTTCGGGAGTTTTGATCATGAATTTGAGATATAAACGGGTAGAGAAGATACATGCACATATCGACTTTGGACACTTAAAATATCGATTTTTTGCATGTTTTGATCCTATATTTTGAAAACATTCTATCACTGAGTAGGCATGTATAGATCGCTTCTGAGACCCAGAAATATCGAATTTTCGGGTGTCTTGAGGTTGAATTTGGGATATAAACGGGTGCAGAAGATGCATACACATATTGTCTTTGGTCACCTTAAATATCGATTTTCAGCATGTTTTGTGCCTGTATTTTGAAAATACTCTAACACGGAGTAGGCAAGTACAGATCCCTTCTGGGACCCCAAAATATCGAATTTTCGGGTGTTTTGGGCCTGAATCTGAGGTATCGACTTTGGGCGCCTAAAATATCGATTTTTAGCATGTTTTGGGCCTATATTTTGAAAATATTCTAGCACTGAGTAGGCATGTACAGATCACTTCTGGGACCCCAAAATATCGAATTTTTGGGTGTTTTGAGCCTGAATTTGAGATATAAAGGGTACAGAAGATGCATGCACATATCGACTTTGGAAACTTAAAATATCGATTTTTAGCATGTTTTGAGCCTATATTTTGAAAACATTCTAGCACTGAGTAGGCATGTACAGATCGCTTCTGGGACCCAAAAATATCGAATTTTCGGGTGTCTTGAGGTTGAATTTGGGATATAAACGGGTGCAGAAGATGCATACACATATTGACTTTGGTCACCTTAAATATCGATTTTCAGCATGTTTTGGGCCTGTATTTTGAAAATACTCTAACACGGAGTAGGCAAGTACAGATCCCTTCTGGGACCCCAAAATATCGAATTTTCGGGTGTTTGGAGCCTGAATTTGAGATATGAACGGGTACAGAAGATACATCCACATATCGACTTTTGGACACCTAAAAGATCGATTTTCAGTATGTTTTGGGCCTGTATATTGAAAATACTCTAACACGGAGTAAGCATGTACAGATCGCTTCTGGGACCCCAAAATATCGAATTTTCGAGTGTTTTGGGCCTGAATCTGAGATATCGACTTTGGGCACCTAAAATATCGATTTTTAGCATGTTTTGGGCCTATATTTTGAAAATATTCTAGCACTGAGTTGGCATGTACAGATCGCTTCTGGGACCCCAAAATATCGAATTTTCGGGTGTTTTGAGCCAGAATTTGAGATATAAACGGGGACAGAAGATGCATGCACATATCGACTTTTGAGCACCTAAAATATCGATTTTGAGCATGTTTTGGGTCTGTATCTTGAACACATTCTAACTAGGAGTAGGCATGTACAGATCGCTTCTGGGACCCAAAAATATCGAATTTTCGGGTGTTTTGAGGTTGAATTTGAGATATAAACAAGTTCAGAAGATGCATGCACATATCGACTTTTGGGCACCTAAAAGATCGATTTTCAGTATGTTTTGGGCCTGTATTTTGAAAATACTCTAACACGGAGTAGGCATGTACAGTTCGCTTCTGGAACCCCAAAATATCGAATTTTTGGGTGTTTTGGGCCTGAATTTGAGATATAAACGGGTACAGAAAATACATGCACATATTGACTTTGGGCACCTAAAATATCGATTTTCAGCATGTTTTTGGCCTATATTTTGAAAATACTCTAACACGGAGTAGGCATGTACAGATCGCTTCTAGGACCCAAAACTACCGAATTTTCGGGTGTTTTGAGCCTGAATTTGAGATATAAACGGGTACCGAAGATGCATGCATATATCGATTTTGGACACTTAAAATATCGATTTTCAGTATGTTTTGGGCCTGTATTTTGAAAATACTCTAACATGGAGTAGGCATGTACAGATCGCTTCTGGGACCCCAAAATATCGAATTTTCGGGTGTTTTGAGGTTGAATTTGGGATATATACGGGTGCAGATGATACATACACATATTGATTTTGGGCTCCTAAAATATCGTTTTTTAACATACTTTGGGCCTGTATCTGAGTAGGCATGTACAGATCGCACCTGGGAACCCAAAATATCGAATTTTCGGGTGTTTGGAGCCTGAATTTGAGATATAAACGGGTACAGAAGATGCATGCACATACCGACTTTTGGGCACCTAAAATATCGATTTTCTGTATGTTTTGGGCCTGTATTTTAAAAATACTCTAACACGGAGTAGGCATGTACAGATCCGTTCTGGGACCACAAAATATCGAATTTTCGGGAGTTTTGGGCCTGAATTTGAGATATCGACTATGGGCAACTAAAATATCGATTTTTAGCATGTTTTGGGCCTATATTTTGAAAATATTATAGCACTGAGTAGGCATGTACAGATCGCTTCTGGGACCCAAAAATATCGAATTATCGGGTGTTTTGAGGTTGAATTTGGAATAGAAACGGGTGCAGAAAATGCATACACATATTGACTTTGGTCACCTTAAATATCGATTTTCAGCATGTTTTGGGCCTGTATTTTGAAAATACTCTAACACGGAGTAGGCAAGTACAGATCCCTTCTGGGACCCCAAAATATCGAATTTTTGGGTGTTTGGAGCCTGAATTTGAGATATAAACGGGTACAGAAGATGCATGCACATATCGACTTTTGGGCACCTAAAAGATCGGTTTTCAGTATGTTTTGGGCCTGTATATTGAAAATACTCTAACATGGAGTAGGCATGTACAGATCGCTTCTGGAACCCCAAAATATCGAATTTTCGGGTGTTCTGGTCCTGAATTTTAGATATCGACTTTGGGCACTTAAAATATCGATTTTTAGAATGTTTTGGGCCTATATTTTGAAAATATTCTAGCACCGAGAGGCATGTACAGATCGCTTCTGGGACCCAGAAATATCGAATTTTAGGATGTTGTGAGCCTGAATTTGAGATATAAACGGGTACAGAAAATACATGCACATATTGACTTTGGGCATCAAAAATATCGATTTTCATCATGTTTTGGGCCTGTATTTTGAAAATACTCTAACACGGAGTAGGCATGTACAGATCGCTTCTAGGATCCAAAACTACCGAATTTTCGGGTGTTTTGAGCCTGAATTTGAGATATAAACGGGTACCGAAGATGCATGCACATATCGACTTTGGAAACTTAAAATATCGATTTTCAGTATGTTTTGGGCCTGTATTTTGAAAATACTCTAACACGGAGTAGGCATGTACAGATCGCTTCTGGGACCCCAAAATATCGAATTTTCGGGTGTTTTGGGCCTGAATTTGAGATATCGATTTTGGGCACCTAAAATATCGATTTTTAGCATGTTTAGGGCCTATAATTTGAAAATATTCTAGCACTGAGTAGGCATGTAAAGATCGCTTCTGGGACCCCAAAATATCGAATTTTCGGGTGTTTGGAGCATGAATTTGAGGTATAAACGGGTACAGAAGATGCATGCACATATCGACTTTGGACACTTAAAATATCGATTTTTAGCATGTTTTGGGCCAATATTTTGAAAATACTCTAACACTGAGTAGGCAAGTACAAATCGCTCCTAGGACCCCAAAATATCGAATTTTCGGTGTTTGGAGCCTGAATTTGAGATATAAACGGGTACAGAAGATGCATCCACATATCGACTTTTGGACACTTAAAATATCGATTTTTCGCATGTTTTGAGCCTATATTTTGAAAACATTCTATCACTGAGTAGGCATGTATAGATCGCTTCTGGGACCCAGAAATATCGAATTTTCGGGTGTCTTGAGGTTGAATTTGGGATATAAACGGGTGCAGAAGATGCATACACATATTGACTTTGGTCACCTTAAATATCGATTTTCAGTATGTTTTGGGCCTGTATTTTGAAAATACTCTAACACGGAGTAGGCAAGTACAGATCCCTTCTGGGACCCCAAAATATCGAATTTTCGGGTGTTTGGAGCCTGAATTTGAGATATGAACGGGTACAGAAGATACATCCACATATCGACTTTTGGACACCTAAAAGATCGATTTTCAGTATGTTTTTGGCCTGTATATTGAAAATACTCTAACACGGAGTAAGCATGTACAGATCGCTTCTCGGACCCCAAAATATCGAATTTTCGGGTGTTTTGGGCCTGGATCTGAGATATCGACTTTGTGCACCTAAAATATCGATTTTTAGCATGTTTTGGGCCTATATTTTGAAAATATTGTAGCACTGAGTAGGCATGTACAGATCGCTTCTGAAACCCCAAAATATCGAATTTTCGGGTGTTTTGAGCCTGAATTTGAGATATAAACGGGTACAGAAGATACATCCACATATCGACTTTTGGACACCTAAAAGATCGATTTTAAGTATGTTTTGGGCCTGTATATTGAAAATACTCTAACACGGAGTAAGCATGTACAAATCGCTTTTGGGACCCCAAAATATCGAATTTTCGCGTGTTTTGGGCCTGAATCTGAGATATCGACTTAGGGCACCTAAAATATCGATTTTTAGCATGTTTTGGGCCTATATTTTGAAAATATTCTAGCACTGAGTAGGCATGTACAGATCGCTTCTGGGACCCAAAAATATCGAATTTTCGGGTGTTTTGAGCCTGAATTTGAGATATAAACGGGTACAGAAGATACATGCACATATCGACTTTTGGGCACCTAAAATATCGATTTTGAGCATGTTTTGGGTCTGTATCTTGAACACATTCTAACTCGGAGTAGGCATGTACAGATCGCTTCTGGGACCCAAAAATATCGTATTTTCGGGTGTTTTGAGGTTGAATTTAAAATATAAACAAGTACATAAGATGCATGCACATATCGACTTTTGGGCACCTAAAAGATCGATTTTCAGTATGTTTTGGGCATGTATTTTGAAAATACTCTAACACGGAGTAGGCATGTACAGTTCGCTTCTGGAACCCCAAAATATCAAATTTTTGGGTGTTTTGGGCCTGAATTTGAGATATCGACTTTGGGCACCTAAAATATCAATTTTTAGCATGTTTTGGGCCTATATTTTGAGAATATTCTAGCACGAAGTAGGCATGTACAGATCACTTCTGGGACCTTAAAATATCGAAATTTCGGGAGTTTTGATCATGAATTTGAGATATAAACGGGTAGAGAAGATACATGCACATATCGACTTTGGACACTTAAAATATCGATTTTTTGCATGTTTTGATCCTATATTTTGAAAACATTCTATCACTGAGTAGGCATGTATAGATCGCTTCTGAGACCCAGAAATATCGAATTTTCGGGTGTCTTGAGGTTGAATTTGGGATATAAACGGGTGCAGAAGATGCATACACATATTGTCTTTGGTCACCTTAAATATCGATTTTCAGCATGTTTTGTGCCTGTATTTTGAAAATACTCTAACACGGAGTAGGCAAGTACAGATCCCTTCTGGGACCCCAAAATATCGAATTTTCGGGTGTTTTGGGCCTGAATCTGAGGTATCGACTTTGGGCGCCTAAAATATCGATTTTTAGCATGTTTTGGGCCTATATTTTGAAAATATTCTAGCACTGAGTAGGCATGTACAGATCACTTCTGGGACCCCAAAATATCGAATTTTTGGGTGTTTTGAGCCTGAATTTGAGATATAAAGGGTACAGAAGATGCATGCACATATCGACTTTGGAAACTTAAAATATCGATTTTTAGCATGTTTTGAGCCTATATTTTGAAAACATTCTAGCACTGAGTAGGCATGTACAGATCGCTTCTGGGACCCAAAAATATCGAATTTTCGGGTGTCTTGAGGTTGAATTTGGGATATAAACGGGTGCAGAAGATGCATACACATATTGACTTTGGTCACCTTAAATATCGATTTTCAGCATGTTTTGGGCCTGTATTTTGAAAATACTCTAACACGGAGTAGGCAAGTACAGATCCCTTCTGGGACCCCAAAATATCGAATTTTCGGGTGTTTGGAGCCTGAATTTGAGATATGAACGGGTACAGAAGATACATCCACATATCGACTTTTGGACACCTAAAAGATCGATTTTCAGTATGTTTTGGGCCTGTATATTGAAAATACTCTAACACGGAGTAAGCATGTACAGATCGCTTCTGGGACCCCAAAATATCGAATTTTCGAGTGTTTTGGGCCTGAATCTGAGATATCGACTTTGGGCACCTAAAATATCGATTTTTAGCATGTTTTGGGCCTATATTTTGAAAATATTCTAGCACTGAGTTGGCATGTACAGATCGCTTCTGGGACCCCAAAATATCGAATTTTCGGGTGTTTTGAGCCAGAATTTGAGATATAAACGGGGACAGAAGATGCATGCACATATCGACTTTTGAGCACCTAAAATATCGATTTTGAGCATGTTTTGGGTCTGTATCTTGAACACATTCTAACTAGGAGTAGGCATGTACAGATCGCTTCTGGGACCCAAAAATATCGAATTTTCGGGTGTTTTGAGGTTGAATTTGAGATATAAACAAGTTCAGAAGATGCATGCACATATCGACTTTTGGGCACCTAAAAGATCGATTTTCAGTATGTTTTGGGCCTGTATTTTGAAAATACTCTAACACGGAGTAGGCATGTACAGTTCGCTTCTGGAACCCCAAAATATCGAATTTTTGGGTGTTTTGGGCCTGAATTTAAGATATCGACTTTGGGCACCTAAAATATCGATTTTTAGCATGTTTTGGGCCTATATTTTGAAAATATTCTTGCACGAAGTAGGCATGTACAGATCACTTCTCGGACCCTAAAATATCGAATTCTCGGGGGTTTTGAGCCTGAATTTGAGATATAAACGGGTACAGAAGATCCATGCACATATCGACTTTGGACACTTAAAATATCGATTTTTAGCATGTTTTGAGCCTATATTTTGAAAACATTCTAGCACTGAGTAGGCATGTACAGATCGCTTCTGGGACCCCAAAATATCGAATTTTCGGGTGTATTTAGCCTGAATTTGAGATATAAACGGGTACAGAAGATGCATGCACATATCGACTTTTGGGCACCTAAAATATCGATTTTGATCATGTTTTGGGTCTGTATCTTGAACACATTCTAACTAGGACTAGGCATGTACAGATCGCTTCTGGGACCCAAAAATATCGAATTTTCGGGTGTTTTGAGATCGAATTTGAGATATAAACAAGTACAGAAGATGCATGCACATATCGACTTTTGGGCACCTAAAAGATCGATTTTCAGTATGTTTTGGGCCTGTATTTTGAAAATACTCTAACACGGTGTAGGCATGTACAGTTCGCTTCTGGAACCCCAAAATATCAAATTTTTGGGTGTTTTGGGCCTGAATTTGAGATATCGACTATGGGCACCTAAAATATCGATTTTTAGCATGTTTTGGGCCTATATTTTGAAAATATTCTAGCACGAAGGAGGCATGTACAGATCACTTCTGGGATCCTATAATATAGAATTTTTGGGTGTTTTAAGCCTGTATTTGAGATATAAACGGGTACAGAAGATGCGTGCATATATCGACTTTGGACACTTAAAATATCCATTTTTAGCATGTTTTGAGCCTATATTTTGAAAACATTCTAGCACAAAGTAGGCATGTACAGACCGCTTCTGGGACCCAAAAATATCGAATTTTCGGGTGTTTCGAGGTTGAATTTGGGATATAAACGGGTGCAGAAGATGCATACACATATTGACTTTGGTCACCTTAAATATCGATTTTCAGCATGTTTTGGGCCTGTATTTTGAAAACATTCTAGCACTGAGTAGGCATGTACAGATCGCTTCTGGGACCCAAAAATATCGAATTTTCGGGTGTCTTGAGGTTGAATTTGGGATATAAATGGGTGCAGAAGATGCATACACATATTGACTTTGGTCACCTTAAATATCGATTTTCAGCATTATTTAAGCCTGTATTTTGAAAATACTCTAACACGGAGTCGGCAAGTACAGATCCCTTCTGGCACGACAAAATATCGAATTTTCGGGTGTTTCGAGCCTGAATTTGAGATATAAACGGGTACAGAAGATGCATCCACATATCGACTTTTGGACGCCTAAAAGATCGATTTTCAGTATGTTTTGGGCATGTATATTTAAAATACTCTAACACGGAGTAAGCATGTACAGATCGCTTCTGGGACCCCAAAATATCGAATTCTCGGGTGTTTTGGGCCTGAATTTGAGATATCGACTTTGGGCATCTAACATATCGATTTTTAGCATGTCTTGTGCCTATATTTTGAAAATATACTAGAACTGAGTAGGCATGTACAGATCGCTTCTGGGACCCCAAAATATCTAATTTTCGGGTGTTTTGAGCCTTAATTTGAGATATAAACGGGTACAGAAGATGCATGCACATATTGACTTTGGACACTTAAAATATCGATTTTTAGCATGTTTTGTGCCTGTATTTTGAAAATACTCTAACACGGAGTACGCAAGTACAGATCACTTCTGGGACCCCAAAATATCGAATTTTCGGGTGTTTGGAGCCTGAATTTGAGATATAAACGGGTACAGAAGATGAATCCACATATCGACTTTTGGGCACCTAAAAGATCGATTTTCAGCATGTTTTGGGCCTGTATATTAAAAATACTCTAATACGGAGTAGGCATGTACAGATCGCTTCTGGGACCTAAAAATATCGAATTTTTTGGGTGTTTTGGGGCTGAATTTGGGATATAAACAGGTGCAGAAGATGCATACACATATTGAATTTGGTCACCTAAAAGATCGATTTCAGCATGTTTTGGGCCTGTATTTTGAAAATACTCTAACACGGAGTAGGCAAGTACAGATCCCTTCTGGCACCACAAAATATCGAATTTTCGGGTGTTTGGAGCCTGAATTTGAGATATAAACGGGTACAGAAGATGCATCCACATATCGACTTTTGGGCACCTAAAAGATCGGTTTTCAGTATGTTTTGGGCCTGTATATTGAAAATACTCTAACATGGAGTAGGCATGTACAGATCGCTTCTGGAACCCCAAAATATCGAATTTTCGGGTGTTCTGGACCTGAATTTGAGATATCGACTTTGGGCACTTAAAATATCGATTTTTAGAATGTTTTGTGCCTATATTTTGAAAATATTCTAGCACCGAGAGGCATGTACAGATCGCTTCTGGGACCCAGAAATATCGAATTTTAGGATGTTGTGAGCCTGAATTTGAGATATAAACGGGTACAGAAAATACATGCACATATTGACTTTGGGCATCAAAAATATCGATTTTCATCATGTTTTGGGCCTGTATTTTGAAAATACTCTAACACGGAGTAGGCATGTACAGATCGCTTCTAGGATCCAAAACTACCGAATTTTCGGGTGTTTTGAGCCTGAATTTGAGATATAAACGGGTACCGAAGATGCATGCACATATAGACTTTGGAAACATAAAATATCGATTTTCAGTATGTTTTGGGCCTGTATTTTGAAAATACTCTAACACGGAGTAGGCATGTACAGATCGCTTCTGGGACCCCAAAATATCGAATTTTCGGGTGTTTTGGGCCTGAATTTGAGATATCGATTTTGGGCACCTAAAATATCGATTTTTAGCATGTTTAGGGCCTATAATTTGAAAATATTCTAGCACTGAGTAGGCATGTAAAGATCGCTTCTGGGACCCCAAAATATCGAATTTTCGGGTGTTTGGAGCATGAATTTGAGGTATAAACGGGTACAGAAGATGCATGCACATATCGACTTTGGACACTTAAAATATCGATTTTTAGCATGTTTTGGGCCAATATTTTGAAAATACTCTAACACTGAGTAGGCAAGTACAAATCGCTCCTAGGACCCCAAAATATCGAATTTTCGGTGTTTGGAGCCTGAATTTGAGATATAAACGGGTACAGAAGATGCATCCACATATCGACTTTTGGACACTTAAAATATCGATTTTTCGCATGTTTTGAGCCTATATTTTGAAAACATTCTATCACTGAGTAGGCATGTATAGATCGCTTCTGGGACCCAGAAATATCGAATTTTCAGGTGTCTTGAGGTTGAATTTGGGATATAAACGGGTGCAGAAGATGCATACACATATTGACTTTGGTCACCTAAAATATCGATTTTCAGTATGTTTTGGGCCTTTATTTTGAAAATACTCTAACACGGAGTAGGCAAGTACAGATCCCTTCTGGGACCCCAAAATATCGCTTTTTCGGGTGTTTGGAGCCTGAATTTGAGATATGAACGGGTACAGAAGATACATCCACATATCGACTTTTGGACACGTAAAAGATCGATTTTCAGTATGTTTTTGGCCTGTATATTGAAAATACTCTAACACGGAGTAAGCATGTACAGATCGCTTCTCGGACCCCAAAATATCGAATTTTCGGGTGTTTTGGGCCTGGATCTGAGATATCGACTTTGTGCACCTAAAATATCGATTTTTAGAATGTTTTGGGCCTATATTTTGAAAATATTCTAGCACCGAGAGGCATGTACAGATCGCTTCTGGGACCAAGAAATATCGAATTTTAGGATGTTGTGAGCCTGAATTTGAGATATAAACGGGTACAGAAAATACATGCACATATTGACTTTGGGCATCAAAAATATCGATTTTCATCATGTTTTGGGCCTGTATTTTGAAAATACTCTAACACGGAGTAGGCATGTACAGATCGCTTCTAGGATCCAAAACTACAGAATTTTCGGGTGTTTTGAGCCTGAATTTGAGATATAAACGGGTACCGAAGATGCATGCACATATCGACTTTGGAAACTTAAAATATCGATTTTCAGTATGTTTTGGGCCTGTATTTTGAAAATACTCTAACACGGAGTAGGCATGTACAGATCGCTTCTGGGACCCCAAAATATCGATATTTCGGGTGTTTTGGGCCTGAATTTGAGATATCGATTTTGGGCACCTAAAATATCGATTTTTAGCATGTTTAGGGCCTATAATTTGAAAATATTCTAGCACTGAGTAGGCATGTAAAGATCGCTTCTGGGACCCCAAAATATCGAATTTTCGGGTGTTTGGAGCATGAATTTGAGGTATAAACGGGTACAGAAGATGCATGCACATATCGACTTTGGACACTTAAAATATCGATTTTTAGCATGTTTTGGGCCAATATTTTGAAAATACTCTAACACTGAGTAGGCAAGTACAAATCGCTCCTAGGACCCCAAAATATCGAATTTTCGGTGTTTGGAGCCTGAATTTGGGATATAAACGGGTACAGAAGATGCATCCACATATCGACTTTTGGACACTTAAAATATCGATTTTTCGCATGTTTTGAGCCTATATTTTGAAAACATTCTAGCACTGAGTAGGCATGTATAGATCGCTTCTGGGACCCAGAAATATCGAATTTTCGGGTGTCTTGAGGTTGAATTTGGGATATAAACGGGTACAGAAGATACATCCACATATCGACTTTTGGACACCTAAAAGATCGATTTTCAGTATGTTTTTGGCCTGTATATTGAAAATACTCTAACACGGAGTAAGCATGTACAGATCGCTTCTCGGACCCCAAAATATCGAATTTTCGGGTGTTTTGGGTCTGGATCTGAGATATCGACTTTGTGCACCTAAAATATCGATTTTTAGCATGTTTTGGGCCTATATTTTGAAAATATTGTAGCACTGAGTAGGCATGTACAGATCACTTCTGAAACCCCAAAATATCGAATTTTCCGGTGTTTTGAGCCTTAATTTGAGATATAAACGGGTACAGAAGATACATCCACATATCGACTTTTGGACACCTAAAAGATCGATTTTCAGTATGTTTTGGGCCTGTATATTGAAAATACTCTAACACGGAGTAAGCATGTACAAATCGCTTTTGGGACCCCAAAATATCGAATTTTCGGGTGTTTTGGGCCTGAATCTGAGATATCGACTTAGGGCACCTAAAATATCGATTTTTAGCATGTTTTGGGCCTATATTTTGAAAATATTCTAGCACTGAGTAGGCATGTACAGATCGCTTCTGGGACCCCAAAATATCGAATTTTCGGGTGTTTTGAGCCTGAATTTGAGATATAAACGGGTACAGAAGATGCATGCACATATCGACTTTGGACACTTAAAATATCGATTTTTTGCATGTTTTGATCCTATATTTTGAAAACATTCTATCACTGAGTAGGCATGTATAGATCGCTTCTGAGACCCAGAAATATCGAATTTTCGGGTGTCTTCAGGTTGAATTTGGGATATAAACGGGTGCAGAAGATGCATACACATATTGTCTTTGGTCACCTTAAATATCGATTTTTAGCATGTTTTGGGCCTGATTTTGAAAATACTCTAACACGGAGTAGGCAAGTACAGATCCCTTCTGGGACCCCAAAATATCGAATTTTCGGGTGTTTGGAGCCTGAATTTGAGATATGAACGGGTACAGAAGATACATCCACATATCGACTTTTGGACACCTAAAAGATCGATTTTCAGTATGTTTTGGGCCTGTATATTGAAAATACTCTAACACGGAGTAAGCATGTACAGATCGCTTCTGGGACCCCAAAATATCGAATTTTCGAGTGTTTTGGGCCTGAATCTGAGATATCGACTTTGGGCACCTAAAATATCGATTTTTAGCATGTTTTGGGCCTATATTTTGAAAATATTCTAGCACTGAGTTGGCATATACAGATCGCTTCTGGGACCCCAAAATATCGAATTTTCGGGTGTTTTGAGCCAGAATTTGAGATATAAACGGGGACAGAAGATGCATGCACATATCGACTTTTGGGCACCTAAAATATCGATTTTGAGCATGTTTTGGGTCTGTATCTTGAACACATTCTAACTAGGAGTAGGCATGTACAGATCGCTTCTGGGACCCAAAAATATCGAATTTTCGGGTGTTTTGAGGTTGAATTTGAGATATAAACAAGTTCAGAAGATGCATGCACATATCGACTTTTGGGCACCTAAAAGATCGATTTTCAGTATGTTTTGGGCCTGTATTTTGAAAATACTCTAACACGGAGTAGGCATGTACAGTTCGCTTCTGGAACCCCAAAATATCGAATTTTTGGGAGTTTTGGGCCTGAATTTAAGATATCGACTTTGGGCACCTAAAATATCGATTTTTAGCATGTTTTGGGCCTATATTTTGAAAATATTCTTGCACGAAGTAGGCATGTACAGATCACTTCTCGGACCCTAGAATATCGAATTTTCGGGGGTTTTGAGCCTGAATTTGAGATATAAACGGGTACAGAAGATCCATGCACATATCGACTTTGGACACTTAAAATATCGATTTTTAGCATGTTTTGAGCCTATATTTTGAAAACATTTTAGCACTGAGTAGGCATGTACAGATCGCTTCTGGGACCCCACAATATCGAATTTTCGGGTGTATTTAGCCTGAATTTGAGATATAAACGGGTACAGAAGATGCATGCACATATCGACTTTTGGGCACCTAAAATATCGATTTTGATCATGTTTTGGGTCTGTATCTTGAACACATTCTAACTAGGACTAGGCATGTACAGATCGCTTCTGGGACCCAAAAATATTGAATTTTCGGGTGTTTTGAGATCGAATTTGAGATATAAACAAGTACAGAAGATGCATGCACATATCGACTTTTGGGCACATAAAAGATCGATTTTCAGTATGTTTTGGGCCTGTATTTTGAAAATACTCTAACACGGTGTAGGCATGTACAGTTCGCTTCTGGAACACCAAAATATCAAATTTTTGGGTGTTTTGGGCCTGAATTTGAGATATCGACTATGGGCACCTAAAATATCGATTTTTAGCATGTTTTGGGCCTATATTTTGAAAATATTCTAGCACGAAGAAGGCATGTACAGATCACTTCTGGGATCCTATAATATAGAATTTTTGGGTGTTTTGAGCCTGAATTTGAGATATAAACGGGTACAGAAGATGCGTGCATATATAGACTTTGGACACTTAAAATATCGATTTTTAGCATGTTTTGAGCCTATATTTTGAAAACATTCTAGCACAAAGTAGGCATGTACAGATCGCTTCTGGGACCCAAAAATATCGAATTTTCGGGTGTTTTGAGGTTGAATTTGGGATATAAACGGGTGCAGAAGATGCATACACATATTGACTTTGGTCACCTTAAATATCGATTTTCAGCATGTTTTGGGCCTGTATTTTGAAAACATTCTAGCACTGAGTAGGCATGTACAGATCGCTTCTGGGACCCAAAAATATCGAATTTTCGGGTGTCTTGAGGTTGAATTTGGGATATAAATGGGTGCAGAAGATGCATACACATATTGACTTTGGTCACCTTAAATATCGATTTTCAGCATTATTTAAGCCTGTATTTTGAAAATACTCTAACACGGAGTCGGCAAGTACAGATCCCTTCTGGCACGACAAAATATCGAATTTTCGGGTGTTTCGAGCCTGAATTTGAGATATAAACGGGTACAGAAGATGCATCCACATATCGACTTTTGGACACCTAAAAGATCGATTTTCAGTATGTTTTGGGCATGTATATTTAAAATACTCTAACACGGAGTAAGCATGTACAGATCGCTTCTGGGACCCCAAAATATCGAATTCTCGGGTGTTTTGGGCCTGAATTTGAGATATCGACTTTGGGCATCTAACATATCGATTTTTAGCATGTCTTGTGCCTATATTTTGAAAATATACTAGAACTGAGTAGGCATGTACAGATCGCTTCTGGGACCCCAAAATATCTAATTTTCGGGTGTTTTGAGCCTGAATTTGAGATATAAACGGGTACAGAAGATGCATGCACATATCGACTTTGGACACTTAAAATATCGATTTTTAGCATGTTTTGTGCCTGTATTTTGAAAATACTCTAACACGGAGTACGCAAGTACAGATCACTTCTGGGACCCCAAAATATCGAATTTTCGGGTGTTTGGAGCCTGAATTTGAGATATAAACGGGTACAGAAGATGAATCCACATATCGACTTTTGGGCACCTAAAAGATCGATTTTCAGCATGTTTTGGGCCTGTATATTAAAAATACTCTAATACGGAGTAGGCATGTACAGATCGCTTCTGGGACCTAAAAATATCGAATTTTTTGGGTGTTTTGGGGCTGAATTTGGGATATAAACAGGTGCAGAAGATGCATACACATATTGAATTTGGTCACCTAAAAGATCGATTTCTTCATGTTTTGGGCCTGTATTTTGAAAATACTCTAACACGGAGTAGGCAAGTACAGATCCCTTCTGGCACCACAAAATATCGAATTTTCGGGTGTTTGGAGCCTGAATTTGAGATATAAACGGGTACAGAAGATGCATCCACATATCGACTTTTGGGCACCTAAAAGATCGGTTTTCAGTATGTTTTGGGCCTGTACATTGAAAATACTCTAACACGGAGTAGGCATGTGCAGATCGCTTCTGGGACCCAAAAATATCGAACTTTCGGGTGTTTTGGGCCTGAATTTGAGATATCGACTTAGGGCACTTAAAATATCGATTTTTAGCATGTTTTGGGACTATATTTTGAAAATATTCTAGCACTGAGTAGGCATGTACAGATTCCTTCTGGGACCGCAAAATATCGAATTTTCGGGTGTTTTGAGCCTGAATTTGATATATAAACGGGTACAGAAGGTGCATGCACATATCGACTTTTGGGCACCTAAAATATCGATTTTGAGCATGTTTTGGGTCTGTATCTTGAACACATTCTAACTAGGAGTAGGCATGTACAGATCGCTTCTGGGACCCAAAAATATCGAATTTTCGGGTGTTTTGAGGTTGAATTGTAGATATAAACAAGTACAGAAGATGCATGCACATATCTACTTTTGGGCACCTAAAAGATCGATTTTCAGTATGTTTTGGGCCTGTATTTTGAAAATACTCTAACACGGAGTAGGCATGTACAGTTCGCTTCTGGAACCCCAAAATATCGAATTTTCGGGTGTTTTGGGCCTGAAATTGAGATATCGACTTTGGGCACCTAAAATATCGATTTTTAGCATGTTTCGGGCCTATATTTTGAAAATATTCTAGCACTGAGTAGGCATGTACAGATCGCTTCTGGGACCCCAAAATATCGAATTTTCGGGTGTTTTGAGACTGAATTTGAGATATAAACGAGTACAGAAGATGAATGCACATATCGACTTTGGACACTTAAAATATCGATTTTTAGTGTGTTTTGAGCATATATTTTGAAAACATTCTAGCACTGAGTAGGCATGTACAGATCGCTTCTGGGACCCAAAAATATCAAATTTTCGGGTGTTTTGAGGTTGATATTTGGGATATAAACGGGTGCAGAAGATGCATACACATATTGACTTTGGTCACCTTAAATATAGATTTTCAGCATGTTTCGGGCCTATATTTTGAAAATACTCTAACACGGAGTAGGCAAGTACAGATCCCTTCTGGGACCCCAAAATATCAAATTTTCGGGTGTTTGGAGCCTGAATTTGTGATATAAACGGGTACAGAAGATGCATCCTCATATCGACTTTTTGGCACCTAAAAGATCGGTTTTCAGTATGTTTTGGGCCTGTATATTGAAAACATTCTACCACTGAGTAGGCATGTACAGATCGCTTCTGGGACCCAAAAATATCGAATTTTCGGGTGTTTTGAGGTGGAATTTGAGATATAAACAAGTACAGAAGATGCATGCACATATCGACTTTTGGGCACCTAAAAGATCGATTTTCAGTATGTTTTGGGCCTGTATTTTGAGAATACTCTAGCACGGAGTAGGCATGTACAGTTCGCTTCTGGAACCCCAAAATATCGAATTTTAGGGTGTTTTGGGCCTGAATTTGAGATATAAACGGGTACAGAAGATGCATCCACATATCGACTTTTGGACACCTAAATGATCGATTATCAGTATGTTTTGGGCCTGTATATTGAATATACTCTAACACGGAGTAAGCATGTACAGTTTGCTTCTGGGACCCCAAAATATCGAATTTTCGGGTGTTTTGGGCCTGAATCTATCGATTTTGAGCATGTTTTGGGTCTGTATCTTGAACACATTCTAACTAGGAGTAGGCATGTACCGATCGCTTCTGGGACCCAAAAATATCGAATTTTCGGGTGTTTTGAGGTTGAATTGTAGATATAAACAAGTACAGAAGATGCATGCACATATCTACTTTTGGGCACCTAAAAGATCGATTTTCAGTATGTTTTGGGCCTGTATTTTGAAAATACTCGGGTGTTTTTTGGCCAGAATTTGAGATATCGACTTTGGGCACCTAAAATATCGATTTTTAGCATGTTTTGGGCCTATATTTTGAAAATATTCTAGCACTGAGTAGGCATGTACAGATTGCTTCTGGGACCGCAAAATATCGAATTTTCGGGTGTTTTGAGCCTGAATTTGATATATAAACAGGTACAGAAGGTGCATGCACATATCGACTTTTGGGCACCTAAAATATCGATTTTGAGCATGTTTTGGGTCTGTATCTTGAACACATTCTAACTAGGAGTAGGCATGTACAGATCACTTCAGGGACCCCAAAATATTGATTTTTCGGGTGTTTTGAGCCTGAATTTGAAATATAAACGGGTACAGAAGATGCATGCACATATCGACTTTGGACACTTAAAATATTGATTTTTAGCATGTTTTGACCCTGTATTTTGAAAACATTCTAGCTCTGAGTAGGCATGTACAGATCGTTTCTGGGACCCAAGAATATCGAATTTTCGGGTTTTTTGGGGTTGAATTTGGGATATAAACAGGTGCAGAATATGCATACACATATTGACTTTGGTCACCTAAAATATCGATTTTCAGCATGTTTTGGGCCTGTGTTTTGAAAATACTCAAACACGGAGTAGGCAAGTACAGATCCCTTCTGACACCCCAAAATATCAATTTTTCGGGTGTTTGGAGCCTGAATTTGTGATATAAACGGGTACAGAAGATGCATCCACATATCGACTTTTTGGAACCTAAAAGATCGGTTTTCAGTATGTTTTGGGACTGTATATTGAAAATACTCTAACACGGAGTAGGCATGTACGGATCGCTTCTGGGACCCAAAAATATCGAATTTTCGGGTGTTTGGAGCCTGAATTTGAGATATAAACGGGTACAGAAGATGCATCCACATATCGACTTTTGGACACCTAAAAGATCGATTTTCAGTATGTTTTGGGCCTGTATATTTAAAATACTCTAACACGGAGTAAGCATGTACAGATCGCTTCTGGGACCCCAAAATATTGAATTTTTGGGTGTTTTGGGCCTGAATTTGAGATATCGACTTTGGGCACCTAAAATATCGATTTTTAGCATGTTTTGGGCCTATATTTTGAAAATATACTAGAACTGAGTAGGCATGTACAGATCGCTTCTGGGACCCAAAAATATCGAATTTTCGGGTGTTTTGAGGTTGAATTTGAGATATAAACAAGTACGGAAGATGCATGCACATATCGACTTTTGGGCACCTAAAAGATCGATTTTCAGTATGTTTTGGGCCTGTATTTTGAAAATACTCTAACACGGAGTAGGCATGTACAGTTTGCTTCTGGAACCCCAAAATATCGAATTTTCGGGTGTTTTGGGCCTGAATTTGAGATATCGACTTTGGGCACCTAAAATATCGATTTTTAGCATGTTTTGGGCCTATATTTTGAAAATATTCTAGCACGAAGGAGGCATGTACAGATCACTTCTGGGACCCCAAAATATCTAATTTTCGGGTGTTTGGAGCCTGAATTTGTGATATAAACGGGTACGAAAGATGCATCCTCATATCGACTTTTTGGCACCTAAAAGATCGATTTTCAGTATGTTTTGGGCCTGTATTTTGTAAATACTCTAACACGGAGTAGGCATGTACAGTTTGCTTCTGGAACCCCAAAATATCGAATTTTTGGGTGTTTTGGGCCTGAATTTGAGATATCGACTTTGGGCACCTAAAATATCGATTTTTAGCATGTTTTGGGCCTATATTTAGAAAATATTCTAGCACGGAGGAGGCATGTACAGATCACTTCTGGGACCCCAAAATATCTAATTTTCGGGTGTTTTGAGCCTGAATTTGAGATATAAACGGGTACAGAAGATGAATGCACATATCAACTTTGGACACCAAAAATATCGATTTTTAGCATGTTTTGAACATATATTTTGAAAACATTCTAGCACTGAGTAGGCATGTACAGATCGCTTCTGGGACCCAAAAATATCGAATTTTTGGGTGTTTTGAGGTTGATA
Organism: Petrolisthes cinctipes; assembly: GCA_033782935.1. Lineage (NCBI taxonomy): Eukaryota > Metazoa > Arthropoda > Malacostraca > Decapoda > Porcellanidae > Petrolisthes > Petrolisthes cinctipes. The sequence continues at coordinate 296,167 of JAWQEG010000060.1, forward strand.
TTTGGGATATAAACGGGTGCAGAATATGCATACACATATTGTCGTTGGTCACCTTAAATATCGATTTTCAGCATGTTATGGGCCTATATTTTGAAAATACTCTAACACGGAGTAGGCAAGTACAGATCCCTTCTGGGACCCCAAAATATCAAATTTTCGGGTGTTTGGAGCCTGAATTTGTGATTTAAACGGGTACAGAAGATGAATCCACATATCGACTTTTTGGCACCTAAAAGATCGGTTTTCAGTATGTTTTGGGCCTGTATTTTGAAAATACTCTAACACTGAGTAGGCATGTACAGTTTGCTTCTGGAACCCCAAAATATCGAATTTTCGGGTATTTTGGGCCTGAATTTAAGATATCGACTTTGGGCACCTAAAATATTGATTTTTAGCATGTTTTGGGCCTGTATTTTGAAAATACTCTAACACGGAGTAGGCAAGTACAGATCCCTTCTGGGACCCCAAAATATCGAATTTTCGGGTGTTTCGAGCCTGAATTTGAGATATGAACGGGTTCAGAAGATACATCCACATATCGACTTTTGGACACCTAAAAGATCGATTTTCAGTATGTTTTGGGCCTGTATATTGAAAATACTCTAACACGGAGTAAGCATGTACAGATCGCTTCTGGGACCCCAAAATATCGAATTTTCGGGTGTTTTGGGACTGAATCTGAGATATCGACTTTGGGCACCTAAAATATCGATTTTTAGCATGTTTTGGGCCTATATTTTGAAAATATTATAGCACTGAGTAGGCATGTACAGATCGCTTCTGGGACCCCAAAATTTAGAATTTTGGGCACCTAAAAGATCGATTTTCAGTATGTTTTGGGCCTGTATTTTGAAAATACTCTAACACGGTGTAGGCATGTACAGTTCGCTTCTGGAACCCCAAAATATCAAATTTTTGGGTGTTTTGGGCCTGAATTTGAGATATCGACTTTGGACACTTAAAATATCGATTTTTAGCATGTTTTGATCCTATATTTTGAAAACATTCTAGCACAAAGTAGGCATGTACAGATCGATTCTGGGACCCAAAAATATCGAATTTTCGGGTGTCTTGAGGTTGAATTTGGGATATAAATGTGTGCAGAAGATGCATACACATATTGACTTTGGTCACCTTAAATATCGATTTTCAGCATTATTTAAGCCTGTATTTTGAAAATACTCAAACACGGAGTAGGCAAGTACAGATCCCTTCTGGCACCACAAAATATCGAATTTTCGGGTGTTTGTAGCCTGAATTTGAGATATAAACGGGTACAGAAGATGAATCCACATATCGACTTTTGGGCACCTAAAAGATTGATTTTCAGCATGTTTTGGGCCTGTATATTGAAAATACTCTAACACGGAGTAGGCATGTGCAGATCGCTTCTGGGACCCCAAAATATCGAACTTTCGGGTGTTTTGGGCCTGAATTTGAGATATCGACTTAGGGCACTTAAAATATCGATTTTTAGCATGTTTTGGGCCTATATTTTGAAAATATTCTAGCACTGAGTAGGCATGTACAGATTCCTTCTGGGACCGCAAAATATCGAATTTTCGGGTGTTTTGAGCCAGAATTTGATATATAAACGGGTACAGAAAATACATGCACATATCGACTTTTGGGCACCTAAAATATCGATTTTGAGCATGTTTTGGGTCTGTATCTTGAACACATTCTAACTAGGAGTAGGCATGTACAGATCGCTTCTGGGACCCAAAAATATCGAATTTTCGGGTGTTTTGAGGTGGAATTTGAGATATAAACAAGTACAGAAGATGCATGCACATATCGACTTTTGGGCACCTAAAAGACCGATTTTCAGTATGTTTTGGGCCTGTATTTTGAAAATACTCTAGCACGGAGTAGGCATGTACAGTTCACTTCTGGAACCCCAAAATATCGAATTTTCGGGTGTTTTGGGCCTGAATTTGAGATATAAACGGGTACAGAAGATGCATCCACATATCGACTTTTGGACACCTAAATGATCGATTTTCAGTATGTTTTGGGCCTGTATATTGAATATATTCTAACACGGAGTAAGCATGTACAGTTTGCTTCTGGGACCCCAAAATATCGAATTTTCGGGTATTTTGGGCCTGAATCTATCGATTTTGAGCATGTTTTGGGTCTGTATCTTGAACACATTCTAACTAGGAGTAGGCATGTACCGATCGCTTCTGGGACCCAAAAATATCGAATTTTCGGGTGTTTTGAGGTTGAATTGTAGATATAAACAAGTACAGAAGATGCATGCACATATCTACTTTTGGGCACTTAAAAGATCGATTTTCATTATGTTTTGGGCCTGTATTTTGAAAATACTCGGGTGTTTTTTGGCCTGAATTTGAGATATCGACTTTGGGCACCTAAAATATCGATTTTTAGCATGTTTTGGGCCTATATTTTGAAAATATTCTAGCACTGAGTAGGCATGTACAGATTGCTTCTGGGACCGCAAAATATCGAATTTTCAGGTGTTTTGAGCCTGAATTTGATATATAAACGGGTACAGAAGGTGCATGCACATATCGACTTTTGGGCACCTAAAATATCGATTTTGAGCATGTTTTGGGTCTGTATCTTGAACACATTCTAACACGGAGTAGGCATGTACAGTCCGCTTGTGGAACCCCAAAATATCGAATTTTCGGGTGTTTTGGGCCTGAAATTGAGATATCGTCTTTGGGCACCTAAAATATCGATTTTTAGCATGTTTCGGGCCTATATTTCGAAAATATTCTAGCACGAAGTAGGCATGTACAGATCACTTCAGGGACCCCAAAATATTGATTTTTCGGGTGTTTTGAGCCTGAATTTGAGATATAAACGGGTACAGAAGATGAATGCACATATCGACTTTGGACACTAAAAATATTGATTTTTAGCATGTTTTGAGCCTATATTTTGAAAACATTCTAGCACTGAGTAGGCATGTACAGATCGTTTCTGGGACCTAAAAATATCGAATTTTCGGGTTTTTTGGTGTTGAATTTGGGATATAAACAGGTGCAGAATATGCATACACATATTGAGTTTGGTCACCTAAAATATCGATTTTCAGCATGTTTTGGGCCTGTAATTTGAAAATACTCAAACACGGTGTAGGCAAGTACAGATCCCTTCTGGGACCCCAAAATATCAATTTTTCGGGTGTTTGGAGCCTGAATTTGTGATATAAACGTGTACAGAAGATGCATCCACATATCGACTTTTTGGCACCTAAAAGATCGATTTTCAGTATGTTTTGGGCCTGTAATTTGAAAATACTCTAGCACGGAGTAGGCATGTTCAGTTCGCTTCTGGAACCCCAAAATATCGAAATTTCGGGTGTTTTGGGCCTGAATTTGAGATATCGACTTTGGGCTCCTAAAATATCGATTTTCAGTATGTTTTGGGTCTGTATATTTGAAATACTCTAACACGGAGTAAGCATGTACAGATCGCTTCTGGGACCCCAAAATATCGAATTTTTGGGTGTTTTGGGCCTGAATTTGAGATATCGACTTTGGGCACCTAAAATATCGATTTTTAGCATGTTTTGGGCCTATATTTTGAAAATATACTAGAACTGAGTAGGCATGTACAGATCGCTTCTGGGACCCAAAAATATCGAATTTTCGGGTGTTTTGAGGTTGAATTTGAGATATAAACAAGTACAGAAGATGCATGCACATATCGACTTTTGGGCACCTATAAGATCGATTTTCAGTATGTTTTGGGCCTGTATTTTGAAAATACTCTAACACGGAGTAGACATGTACATTTTGCTTCTGGAACCCCAAAATATCGAATATTCGGGTGTTTTGGGCCTGAATTTGAGATATCGACTTTGGTCACTTAAAATATCGATTTTTAGCATGTTTTAAGCCTTTATTTTGAAAATATTCTAGCACGAAGTAGGCATCTACAGATCACTTCTGGGACCCCAAAATATCGAATTTTCGGGTGTTTTGAGCATGAATTTGAGATATAAACGGGTACAGAATATGACTGCACATATCGACTTTGGACACTTAAAATATCGATTTTTAGCATGTTATAAGCTTATATTTTGAAAACATTCTAGCACTGAGTAGGCATGTACAGATCGTTTATGGGACCCAAAAATATCGAATTTTCGAATGTTTTGAGGTTGAATTTGGGATATAAACAGGTGCAGAAGATGCATACACATATTGACTTTTGTCACCTAAAATATCGATTTTCAGCATGTTTTGGGCCTGCATTTTGAAAATACTCTAACACGGAGTAGGCAAGTACAGATCCCTTCTGGAACCACAAAATATCAAATTTTCGGGTGTTTGGAGCCTGAATTTGAGATATAAACGGGTACAGAAGATGCATGCGCATATCGACTTTTGGGGACCTAAAAGATCGATTTTCAGTATGTTTTGGGCATGTATTTTGAAAATACTCTAACACAGACTAGGCATGTACAGTTCGCTACTGGAACCCCAAAATTTCGAATTTTCGGGTGTTTTGGGCCTGAATTTGAGATATCGACCTTGGGCACCTAAAATATCGATTTTTAGCATGTTTTGGGCCTATATTTTGAAAATATTCTAGCACGAAGTAGGCATGTACAGATCACTTCTGGGACCCCAAAATATCGAATTTTCGGGTGTTTTGAGCCTGAATTTGAGATATAAACGGGTACAGGAGATGCATGCACATATCGACTTTGGACACTTAAAATATCGATTTTTAGCATGTTTTGGGTCTGTATCTTGAAAACATTCTAACTAGGAATAGGCATGTACAGATCGTTTCTAGGACCCAAAAATAAAGATATTTCGGGTGTTTTGAGCCTGAATTTGAGATATAAACGGGTACAGAAGATACATCCACATATCGACTTTTGGGCACCTAAAAGATCGATTTTCAGTATTTTTTGGGCCTGTATATTGAAAATACTCTAACACGGAGTAGGCATGTACAGATCGCTTCTGGGACCCCAAAATATCAAATTTTTGGGTGTTTTGGGCCTGAATCTGAGATATCGACTTTGGGCACCTAAAATATCGATTTTTAGCATGTTTTGGGCCTATATTTTGAAAATATTCTAGCACTGGTGTAGGCATGTACAGATCGCTTCTGGGACCCCAAAATATCGAATTTTCGGGTGTTTTGAGCCTGAATTTGAGATATAAACGGGTACAGAAGATGCATGCACATGTCGACTTTTGGGCACCTAAAATATCGATTTTGAGCATGTTTTGGGTCTGTATCTTGAACACATTCTAACTAGGAGTAGGCATGTACAGATCGCTTCTGGGACCCAAAAATATCGAATTTTCGAGTGTTTTGAGGTTGAATTTGAGATATAAACATGTACAGAAGATGCATGCACATATCGACTTTTGGGCACCTAAAATATCGATTTTCAGTATGTTTTGGGCCTGTATTTTGAAAATACTCTAACACGGAGTAGGCATGTACAGTTCGCTTCTGGAACCCCAAAATATCGATGTTTCGGGTGTTTTGAGCCTGAATTTGAGATATAAACGGGTACAGAAGATGCATGCACATATCGACTTTGGACACTTAAAATATCGATTTTCAGCATGTTTTGGGCCTGTATTTTGAAAATACTCTAACACGGAGTAGGCAAGTACAGATTCCTTCTCGGACCCCAAAATATCGAATTTTCGGGTGTTTGGAGCCTGAATTTGAGATATAAACGGGTACAGAAGATGAATCCACATATCGATTTTTGGGCACCTAACAGATCGATTTTCAGTATGTTTTGGGCCTGTATATTGAAAATACTCAAACACGGAGTAGGCATATACAGATCGCTTCTGGGACCCCAAAATATCGAATTTTCGTGTGTTTTGGGCCTGAATCTGAGATATCGACTTTGGGCACCTTAAATATCGATTTTCAGCATGTTTTGGGCCTTTATTTTGAAAATACACGTAGTAGGCAAGTACAAATCCCTTCTGGGACCCGAAAATATCAAATTTTCGTGTGTTTGGAGCCTGAATTTGAGATATAAACGGGTACAGAAGATGCATCCACATATCGACTTTTGGGCACCTAAATGATCGGTTTTCAGTATGTTTTGGGCCTGTATATTGAAAGTACTCTAACACGGAGTAGGCATGTACAGATCGCTTCTGGGACCCCAAAATATCGAATTTTCGGGTGTTTTGGGCCTGAATTTGAGATATCGACTTAGGGCACTTATAATATCGATTTTTAGCATGTTTTCGGCCTATATTTTGAAAATATTTTTAGCACTGAGTAGGCATGTACAGATCGCTTCTGGGACCCAAAAATATCGAATTTTCGGGTGTTTTGAGGTTGAATTTGAGATATAAACAAATGCAGAAGATGCATACACATATCGACTTTTGGGCACCTAAAAGATCGATTTTCAGTATGTTTTGGGCCTGTATTTTGAAAATACTCCAACACGGAGTAGGCATGTACAGTTTGCTTCTGGAACCCCAAAATATCGAATTTTCGGGTGTTTTGGTCCTGAATTTGAGATATCGACTTTGGGCACCTAAAATATCGATTTTTAGCATGTTTTGGGCCTATATTTTTAAATATTCTAGCACGAAAGAGGCATGTACAGATCTCTTCTGGGACTCCAAAATATCGAATTTTCGGGTGTTTTGAGCCTAAATTTGAGATATAAACGGGTACAGAAGATGAATGCACATATCGACTTTGGACACTTAAAATATCGATTTTTAGCATGTTTTGAGCATATATTTTGAAAACATTCTAGCACTGAGTAGGCATGTACAGATCGCTTCTGGGACCCCAAAATATCGAATTTTCGGGTGTTTTGGGCCTGAATCTGAGATATCGACTTTGGGCACCTAAAATATCGATTTACAGCATGTTTTGGGCCTGTGTTTTGAAAATACTCTAACACGTAGTAGGCAAGTACAAATCCCTTCTGGGACCCCAAAATATCAAATTTTCGTGTGTTTTGAGCCTGAATTTGAGATATAAACGGGTACAGGAGATGCATGCACATATCGACTTTGGACACTTAAAATATCGATTTTTAGCATGTTTTGGGTCTGTATCTTGAAAACATTCTAACTAGGAATAGGCATGTACAGATCGTTTCTAGGACCCAAAAATAAAGATTTTTTGGGTGTTTTGAGCCTGAATTTGAGATATAAACGGGTACAGAAGATACATCCACATATCGACTTTTGGGGACCTAAAAGATCGATTTTCAGTATGTTTTGGGCCTGTATATTGAAAATACTCTAACACGGAGTTAGCATATACAGATCGCTTCTGGGACCCCAAAATATCGAATTTTCGGTTGTTTTGGGCCTGAATCTGAGATATCGACTTTGGGCACCTAAAATATCGATTTTCAGCATGTTTTGGGCCTGTATTTTGAAAATACTCTAACACGTAGTAGGCAAGTACAAATCCCTTCTGGGACCCCAAAATATCAAATTTTCGTGTGTTTGGAGCCTGAATTTGAGATATAAACGGGTACAGAAGATGCATCCACATATCGACTTTTGGGCACCTAAAAGATCGGTTTTCAGTATGTTTTGGGCTTGTATATTGAAAATACTCTAACACGGAGTAGGCATGTACAGATCGCTTCTGGGACCCCAAAATATCGAATTTTCGGGTGTTTTGGGCCTGAATTTGAGATATCGACTTAGGGCACTTAAAATATCGATAGTTAGCATGTTTTCGGCCTATATTTTGAAAATATTCTAGCACTGAGTAGGCATGTACAGATCGCTTCTGGGACCCCAAAATATCGAATTTTCGGGTGTTTTGAGCCTGAATTTGAGATATAAACGAGTACAGAAGATGCATGCACATATCGACTTTGGACACTTAAAATATAGATTTTTAGCATGTTTTGAGCCTATATTTTGAAAACATTCTAGCACTGAGTAGGCATGTACAGATCGCTTCTGAGACCCAAAAATATCGAATTTTCGGATGTTTTGAGGTTGAATTTGAGATATAAACAAGTACAGAAGATGCATGCACATATCGACTTTTGGGCACCTAAAAGATCAATTTTCAGTATTTTTTGGGCCTGTATTTTGAAAATACTCTAACACGGAGTAGGCATGTACAGTTTGCTTCTGGAACCCCAAAATATCGAATTTTCGGGTGTTTTGGTCCTGAATTTGAGATATCGACTTTGGGCACCTAAAATATTGATTTTTAGCATGTTTTGGGCCTATATTTTTAAATATTCTAGCACGAAGGAGGCATGTACAGATCTCTTCTGGGACCCCAAAATATCGAATTTTCGGGTGTTTTGAGCCTGAATTTGAGATATAAACGGGTACAGAAGATGAATGCACATATCGACTTTGGACACTTAAAATATAGATTTTTAGCATGTTTTGAGCCTATATTTTAAAAACATTCTAGCACTGAGTAGGCATGTACAGATCGCTTCTGGGACCCAAAAATATCTAATTTTCGGGTGTTTTGAGGTGGAATTTGAGATATAAACAAGTACAGAAGATACATGCACATATCGACTTTTGGGCACCTAAAAGATCGATTTTCAGTATGTTTTGGGCCTGTATTTTGAAAATACTCTAACACGGAGTAGGCATGTACAGTTCGCTTCTGGAACCCCAAAATATCGATGTTTCGGGTGTTTTGAGCCTGAATTTGAGATATAAAAGGGTACAGAAGATGCATGCACATATCGACTTTCGACACTTAAAATATCGATTTTCAGCATGTTTTGGGCCTGTATTTTGAAAATACTCTAACATGGAGTAGGCAAGTACAGATTCCTTCTCGGACCCCAAAATATCGAATTTTCGGGTGTTTGGAGCCTGAATTTGAGATATAAACGGGTACAGAAGATGCTTCCACATATCGACTTTTGGGCACCTAACAGATCGATTTTCAGTATGTTTCGGGCCTGTATTTTGAAAATACTCTAACACGTAGTAGGCAAGTACAAATCCCTTCTGGGACCCAGAAATATCAAATTTTCGTGTGTTTGGAGCCTGAATTTGAGATATAAGCGGGTACAGAAGATGCATCCACATATCGACTTTTGGGCACCTAAAAGATCGGTTTTCAGTATGTTTTGGGCCTGTATATTGAAAATACTCTAACACGGAGTAAGCATGTACAGATCGCTTCTGGGACCCCAAAATATCGAATTTTCGGGTGTTTTGGGCCTGAATTTGAGATATCGACTTAGGGCACTCAAAATATCGATAGTTAGCATGTTTTCGGCCTATATTTTGAAAATATTCTAGCACTGAGTAGGCATGTACAGATCGCTTCTGGGACCCCAATATATCGAATTTTCGGGTGTTTTGAGCCTGAATTTGAGATATAAACGAGTACAGAAGATGCATGCAAATATCGACTTTGGACACTTAAAATATAGATTTTTAGCATGTTTTGAGCCTATATTTTGAAAACATTCTAGCACTGAGTAGGCATGTACAGATCGCTTCTGAGACCCAAAAATATCGAATTTTCGGATGTTTTGAGGTTGAATTTGAGATATAAACAAGTACAGAAGATGCATGCACATATCGACTTTTGGGCACCTAAAAGATCGATTTTCAGTATTTTTTGGGCCTGTATTTTGAAAATACTCTAACACGGAGTAGGCATGTACAGTTTGCTTCTGGAACCCTAAAATATCGAATTTTCGGGTGTTTTGGTCCTGAATTTGAGATATCGACTTTGGGCACCTAAAATATCGATTTTTAGCATGTTTTGGGCCTATATTTTTAAATATTGTAGCACGAAGGAGGCATGTACAGATCTTCTGGGACCCCAAAATATCGAATTTTCGGGTGTTTTGAGCCTGAATTTGAGATATAAACGGGTACAGAAGATGAATGCACATATCGACTTTGGACACTTAAAATATCGATTTTTAGCATGTTTTGAGCATATATTTTGAAAACATTCTAGCACTGAGTAGGCATGTACAGATCGCTTCTGGAACCCCAAAATATCGAATTTTTGGGGGTTTTGAGGTTGATATTTGGGATATAAACGGGTGCAGAAGATGCATACACATATTGTCGTTGGTCACCTTAAATATCGATTTTTAGCATGTTTTAAGCCTATATTTTGAAAATATTCTAGCACTGAGTAGGCATGTACAGATCGCTTCTGGGACCCCAAAATATTGAATTTTAGGGCGTTTTGAGCCTGAATTTGAGATATAAACGGGTACAGAAGATGCATGCACATATCGACTTTTGGGCACCTAAAATATCGATTTTGAGCATGTTTTGGGTCTGTATCTTGAACACATTCTAACTAGGAGTAGGCATGTACAGATCGCTTCTGGGACCCCAAAATATTGAATTTTAGGGCGTTTTGAGCCAGAATTTGAGATATAAACGGGTACAGAAGACGAATGCACATATAGACTTTGGACACTTAAAATATCGATTTTTAGCATGTTTTGAGCCTATATTTTGAAAACATTCTAGCACTGAGTAGGCATGTACAGATCGCTTCTGGGACCCAAAAATATCGAATTTTCGGGTGTTTTGAGCTTGAATTTGAGATATAAACGAGTACAGAAGATGCATGCACATATCGACTTTTGGGCACCTAAAATATCGATTTTGAGCATGTTTTGGGTCTGTATCTTGAACACATTCTAACTAGGAGTAGGCATGTACAGATCGCTTCTGGGACCCAAAAATATCGAATTTTCGGGTGTTTTGAGGTTGAATTTGAGATATAAACAAGTACAGAAGATGCATGCACATATCGACTTTTGGGCACCTAAAAGAACGATTTTCATTATGTTTTGGGCCTGTATTTTGAAAATACTCTAACACGGAGTAGGCATGTACAGTTCGCTTCTGGAACCCCAAAATATCGATGTTTCGGGTGTTTTGAGCCTGAATTTGAGATATAAACGGGTACAGAAGATGCATGCACATATCGACTTTGGACACTTAAAATATCGATTTTTAGCATGTTTTGGGCCTGTATTTTGAAAATATTCTAACACGGAGTAGGCAAGTACAGATTCCTACTCGGACCCCAAAATATCGAATTTTCGGGTGTTTTGAACCTGAATTTGAGATATAAACGGGTACAGAAGATGCATCTACATATCGACTTTTGGGCACCTAAAAGATCGATTTTCAGTATGTTTCGGGCCTGTATATTGAAAATACTCTAACACGGAGTAGGCATATACAGATCGTTTCTGGGACCCCAAAATATCGAATTTTCGGGTGTTTTGGGCCTGAATCTGAGATATCGACTTTGGGCACCAAAAATATCGATTTTTAGCATGTTTTGTGCCTATATTTTGAAAATATTCTAGCACTGAGTAGGCATGTACAGATCGCTTCTGGGACCCCAAAATATCGAATTTTCGGGTGTTTTGAGCCTGAATTTGAGATATAAACAAGTACAGAAGATGCATGCACATATCGACTTTTGGGCACCTAAAATATCGATTTTGAGCATGTATTGGGTCTGTATCTTGAAAACATTCTAACTAGGAGTAGGCATGTACAGATCGCTTCTAGGACCCAAAAATATCGAATTTTCGGGTGTTATGAGCCTGAATTTGAGATATAAACGGGACTAGAAGATGCATGCACATATCGACTTTGGACACTTAAAATATTGATTTTTAGCATGTTTTAAGCCTATATTTTGAAAATATTCTAGCACTGAGTAGGCATGTACAGATCGCTTCTGGGACCCCAAAATATCGAATTTTCGGGTGTTTTGGGCCTGAATTTAAAATATCGACTTTGGGCACCTAAAATATCGATTTTAGCATGTTTTGGGCATATATTTTGAAAATATTCTAGCACTGAGTAGGCATGTACAGATTGCTTCTTGGACCCCAAAATATCGAATTTTAGGGTGTTTTGAGCTTGAATTTGAGATATAAACGGGTGCAGAAGATGCATACACATATCGACTTTGGACACTTAAAATATCGATTTTTAGCATGTTTTAAGCCTATATTTTGAAAACATTCTAGCACTGAGTAGGCATGTACAGATCGCCTCTGGGACCCAAAAATATCGAATTATCGGGTGTTTTGAGGTTGAATTTGGGATATAAACGGGTGTAGAAGATGCATACACATATTGACTTTGGGCACCTAAAATATCAATTTTCAGCATGTTTTAGGCCTGTAACTGAGTAGGCATTTACAGATCGCTTCTGGGACCCCAAAATACCGAATTTTCGGGTGTTTCGAACCTGAATTTCAGATATAAACGGGTACAGAAGATGCATGCGCATATCGACTTTTGGGCACTTAAAATATCGATTTTCTGTATGTTTTGAGCCTGTATTTTGAAAATACTCTAACACGGAGTAAGCATGTACAGATCGCTTCTGGGACCCCAAAATATCGATTTTTCGGGTGTTTTGGGCTTGAATTTGAGATATCGACTTTGGGCACCAAAAATATCGATTTTTAGCATGTTTTGGGCATATATTTTGAAAATATTCTAGCACTGAGAAGGCATGTACAGATCGCTTCTGGGACCCCAAAATATCGAATTTTCGGGTGTTTTGAGCCTGAATTTGAGATATAAACGGGTACAGAAAATGCATGCACATCTCGACTTTTGGGCACCTAAAATATCGATTTTGAGCATGTTTTGGGTCTGTATCTTGAACACATTCTAACTAGGGGTAGGCATGAACAGATCGCTTCTGGGACCCAAAAATATCGAATTTTCGAGTGTTTTGAGGTTGAATTTGAGATATAAACAAGTACAGAAGATGCATGCACATATCGACTTTTGGGCACCTAAAATATCGATTTTGAGCATGTTTTGAGCCTATATTTTGTAAAACATTCTACCACTGAGTAGGCATGTACAGATCGCTTCTGGGACCCAAAAATATCGAATTTTCGGGTGTTTTTAGGTTAAATTTGAGATATAAACAAGTGCAAAAGATGCATACACATATTGACTTTGGGCACCTAAAATATCGAGTTTCAGCATGTTTTGGGCCTGTTTTTTGAAAATACTCTAACACGAAGTGGGCATGTACAGTTCGCTTCCTGGACCCCAAATTATCGAATTTTCGGGTGTTTTGGGCTTGAATTTGATATATCGACTTTGGGCACCTAAAATATCGATTTTTAGCATGTTTTGGGCCTATATTTTGAAAATATTCTAGCACTAAGTAGGCATGTATAGATCACTTCTGGGCCCCAAAATATCAAATTTTCGGGTGTTTTGAACCTGAATTTGAGATATAAACGGGTACAGAAAATGCATGCACATATCGACTTTGGACACTTAAAATATCGATTTTTAGCATGTTTTGAGACTATATTTTGAAAACATTCTAGCACTGAGTAGGCATGTACATATCACTTCTGGGACCCAAAAAAAGTTGAATTTTCAGGTGTTTTGAGGTTGAATTTGGGATATAAACGGTTGCAGAAGATGCATACACATATTGACTTTGGTCACCTAAAATATCGATTTTCAGCATGTTTTGGGCCTGTATTTTGAAATTATTCTAACATGGAGTAGGCAAGTACAGATCGTTTCTGGGACCCCAAAATATCGAATTTTCGGGTGTTTGGAGCCTGAATTTAAGATATAAACGGGTACAGAAGATGCATCAACATATCGACTTTTGGGCACCTAAATGATCGATTTTTAAGTATGTTTTGGGCCTGTTTATTGAAAATACTCTAACACAGGGTAGGCATGTACAGATCGCTTCTGGAACCCCAAAATATCGAATTTTCGGATGTTTTGGGCCTAAATTTGAGATATCGAATTTGGGCCCCAAAAATATCGATTTTTAGCATGTTTTGGGCCTATATTTTGAAAATATTCTATCACTAAGTAGGCATGTACAGATTACTTCTCGGACCCAAAAATATCGAATTTTTGGGTGTTTTGAGCCTGAATATGAGATATAAACGGTTACAGAAGATGCATGCACATATCGACTTTGGACAATTAAAATGTCGATTTTTAGCATGTTTTGAGCCTATATTTTGAAAACATTCTGGCACTGAGTAGTCATGTACAGATCGCTTCTGAGATCCAAAAATGTTGAATTTTCGGGTGTTTTGAGGTTGAATTTGGCATATAAACGGGTGCAGAAGATGCATACACATATTGACTTTGGTCATTTAAAATATAGATTTTCAGCATGTTTTGGGCCGGAATTTTGAAAATACTCTAACACAGAGTAGGCAAGTACAAATCGCTTATGGGACCCAAAAATATCGAATTTTCGGGTGCTTGGAGCCTGAATTTGAGATATAAACGGGTACAAAAGATGTATCCACATATCGACTTTTGGGCACCTAAAAGATCGATTTTCAGTATGTTTTGGGCCTGTATATTGAAAATACTCTAACACGAAGTAGGCATGTACAGATCGCTTCTGGGACCCCAAAATCTCAAATTTTCGCGGGTTTTGGGCCTGAATTTGAGATATCGACTTTGGGCACTCAAAATATCGATTTTTAGCATGTTTTGGGTGTGTATCTTGAAAACATTCTAACTAGGAGTAGGCATGTACAGATCGCTTCTATTAAACAAAAATACCGAATTTTCGGGTGTTTTGAGCCTGAATTTAAGATATAAACGGGTACAGAAGATGCATGCACATATCAACTTTGGACACTTAAAATATCGATTTTTAGCATGTTTTGAGCCTATATTTTGAAAACATTCTAGCACTGAGTAGGCATGTACAGATCGCTTCTGGGACCCAAAAATATCGAATTTTCGGGTGTTTTGAGGTTCAATTTTGGATATAAACGGGTGCAGAAGATGCACACAAATATTGACTTTGGGCACCTAAAATATCGATTTTCAGCATGTTTTGAGCCTGTATCTAAGCAGGCATGTACAGATCGCTTCTGGGACTCCAAAATATCGAATTTTCGGGTGTTTTGAGCCTGAATATGAGATATAAACGGGTACAGAAGATGCATGCACATATCGACTTTGGACACTTAAAATATCGATTTTTAGCATGTTTTGAGCCTATATTTTGAAAACATTCTAGCACTGAGTAGTCATGTACAGATCGCTTCTGGGATCCAAAAATATCGAATTTTCGGGTGTTTTGAGGTTGAATTTGGCATATAAACGGGTGCAGAAGATGCATACACATATTGACTTTGGTCACTTAAAATATCGATTTTCAGCATGTTTTGGGCCTGTACTTTGAAAATACTCTAACACGGAGTAGGCAAGTATAAATCGCTTCTGGGACCCAAAACTATCGATTTTTCGGGTGTTTGGAGCCTGAATTTGAGATATAAACGGGTACAGAATATGCATGCACATATCGACTTTTGGGCACCTAAAATATCGATTTTCAGCATGTTTTGGGCCTGTATCTAAGTAGGCATGTACATATCGCTTCTTTGGTCTCCAAAATATCGAATTTCCGGGTGTTTTGAGCCTGAATGTGAGATATAAACGGGTACAGAATATGCATGCACATATCGACTTTTGGGCACCTAAAATATCGATTTTCAGCATGTTTTGGGTCTGTATCTTGAAAACATTCTAACTAGGAGTAGGCATGTACAGATCGCTTCTTGGACCCAAAAGTACCAATTTTTCGGGTGTTTTGAGCCTTAATTTGAGATATAAACGGGTACAGAAGATGCATGCACATATCGACTTTGGACACTTAAAATATCGATTTTTAGAATGTTTTGAGCCTTTATTTTGAAAATATTCGAGATATAAACGGGTACAGAAGATGCATGCACATATTGACTTTGGTCACCTAAAATATCGATTTTTAGCTTGTTTTGAGACTATAATTTGAAAATACTCTAACACGGAGTAGGCAAGTACAAATCGCTTCTGGGACCCCTAAAATAACGAATTTTCGGGTGTTTTGAGGTTGAATTTGGGATATAAACGGTTGCAGAAGATGCATACACATATTGGCTTTGGTCACCTAAAATATCGATTTTCAGCATGTTTTGGGCCTGTATTTTGAAATTATTCTAACATGGAGTAGGCAAGTACAGATCGTTTCTGGGAACCCAAAATATCGAATTTTCGGGTGTTTGGAGCCTGAATTTAAGATATAAACGGGTACAGAAGATGCATCAACATATCGACTTTTGGGCACCAAAAAGATTGATTTTTAATTATGTTTTGGGCCTGTTTATTGAAAATACTCTAGCACAGGGTAGGCATGTACAGATCGCTTCTGGGACCCCAAAATATCGAATTTTCGGATGTTTTGGGCCTAAATTTGAGATATCGAATTTGGGCCCCAGAAATATCGATTTTTAGCATGTTTTGGGCCTATATTTTTAAAATATTCTATCACTAAGTAGGCATGTACAGATTACTTCTCGGACCCAAAAATATCGAATTTTTGGGTGTTTTGAGACTGAATATGAGATATAAACGGTTACAGAAGATGCATGCACATATCGACTTTGGACAATTAAAATATCGATTTTTAGCATGTTTTGAGCCTATATTTTGAAAACATTCTGGCACTGAGTAGTCATGTACAGATCGCTTCTGGGATCCAAAAATGTTGAATTTTCGGGTGTTTTGAGGTTGAATTTAGCATATAAACGGGTGCAGAAGATGCATACACATATTGACTTTGGTCATTTAAAATATCGATTTTCAGCATGTTTTATACCTGAATTTTGAAAATACTCTAACACAGAGTAGGCAAGTACAAATCGCTTATGGGACCCAAAAATATCGAATTTTCGGGTGCTTGGAGCCTGAATTTGAGATATAAACGGGTACAAAAGATGTATCCACATATCGACTTTTGGGCACCTATAAGATCGATTTTCAGTATGTTTTGGGCCTGTATATTGAAAATACTCTAACACGGAGTAGGCATGTACAGATCGCTTCTGGGACCCCAAAATCTCAAATTTTCGGGTGTTTTGGGACTGAATTTGAGATATCGACTTTGGGCACCTAAAATATCGATTTTTAGCATGTTTTGGGCCTATATTTTGAAAATATTCTAGCACTGAGTAGGCATGTAAAGATCGCTTCTGTGACCCCAAAATATCGAATTTTCGGGTGTTTTGAGCTTGAATTTGAGATATAAACGGGTACAGAAGATGCATGCACATATCAACTTTGGACACTTAAAATATCGATTTTTAGCATGTTTTGAGCCTATATTTTGAAAACATTCTAGCACTGAGTAGTCATGTACAGATCGCTTCTGGGACCCAAAAATATCGAATTTTCGGGTGTTTTGAGGTTCAATTTTGGATATAAACGGGTGCAGAAGATGCATACACATATTGACTTTGGTCACTTAAAATATCGATTTTCAGTATGTTTTGGGCCTGTACTTTGAAAATACTCTAACACGGAGTAGGCAAGTATAAATCGCTTCTGGGACCCAAAACTATCGATTTTTCGGGTGTTTGGAGCCTGAATTTGAAATATAAACGGGTACAGAATATGCATGCACATATCGACTTTTGGGCACCTAAAATATCGATTTTCAGCATGTTTTGGGCCTGTATCTAAGTAGGCATGTACATATCGCTTCTTTGGTCTCCAAAATATCGAATTTTCGGGTGTTTTGAGCCTGAATTTGAGATATAAACGGGTACAGAATATGCATGCACATATCGACTTTTGGGCACCTAAAATATCGATTTTCAGCATGTTTTGGGTCTGTATCTTGAAAACATTCTAACTAGGAGTAGGCATGTACAGATCGCTTCTTGGACCCAAAAGTACCAATTTTTCGGGTGTTTTGAGCCTTAATTTGAGATATAAACGGGTACAGAAGATGCATGCACATATCGACTTTGGACACTTAAAATATTGATTTTTAGAATGTTTTGAGCCTTTATTTTGAAAATATTCGAGATATAAACGGGTACAGAAGATGCATGCACATATTGACTTTGGTCACCTAAAATATCGATTTTTAGCATGTTTTGAGACTATAATTTGAAAATACTCTAACACGGAGTAGGCAAGTACAAATCGCTTCTGGGACCCCTAAAATAACGAATTTTCGGGTGTTTGGAGCCTGAATTTGAGATAAAAACGGGTACAGAAGATGCCTCCACATATCGACTTTTGGTTACCTAAGAGATCGATTTTCAATATGTTTTGGGCCTGTATTTTGAAAATACTCTAACACGGAGTAGGCATGTACCAATCGCTTTTGGGACCCCAAAATGTCGAATTTTCGGGTGTTTTGGGCCTGAATTTGAGATATCGACTTTTGGCACCTATAATATAGATTTTTAGCATGTTTTGGGCCAATATTTATAAAATATTCTAGCACTGAGTAGGCATGTACAGATCGCTTCTGGGACTCCAAAATATCGAATTTTCGGGTGTTTTGAGCCTGAATTTAAGATATAAACGGGTATAGAAGATGCATGCACGTATTGACTTTGGGCCCCTAAAATATCGATTTTCAGCATGTTTTGGGCCTGTATTTTGAAAATACTCTAACACGGACTAGGCATGTACAGATCGCTTCAGGGACCCCAAAATATCGAATATTCGGGTTTTTTGAGCCTGAATTTGAGATATAAACTGGTACAGAAGATGCATGCACATATCGACTTTTGGTTACCTAAGAGATCGATTTTCAATATGTTTTGGGCCTGTATTTTGAAAATACTCTAACACGGAGTAGGCATGTACCAATCGCTTTTGGGACCCCAAAATGTCGAATTTTCGGGTGTTTTGGGCCTGAATTTGAGATATCGACTTTGGGCACCTAAAATATCGATTTTTAGCACGTTTTGTGCCTATATTTTGAAAATATTCTAGCACTGAGTAGGCATGTACAGATCGCTTCTGGGACCCTAAAATATCGAATTATCGGGTGTTTTGAGAATGAATTTAAGATATAAACGGGTACAGAAGATGCATGCACATATTGACTTTGGGCACCTAAAAGATCGATTTTCAGCATGTTTTGAGTCTGTATTTTAAAAATACTCTAACACGGAGTAGGCATGTACATATCGTTTCTGGGACCCCAAAATATCGAATTTTCGGGTGTTTTGAGCCTGAATTTGAGATATAAACGGGTACAGAAGATGCATGCACGTATTGACTTTGGGCCCCTAAAATATGGATTTTCAGTATGTTTTGTGCCTGTATTTTGTAAATACTCTAACGAGGAGTAGGCATGTACAGATCGCTTCAGGGACCCCAAAATATCGAATATTCGGGTGTTTTAAGCCTGAATTTGAGATATAAACTGGTACAGAAGATGCATGCACATATCGACTTTTGGTTACCTAAGAGATCGATTTTCAAAATGTTTTGGGCCTGTATTTTGAAAATACTCTAACACGGAGTAGGCATATACAGATCGCTTTTGGGATCCAAAAATATTGACTTTTTGGGTGTTTTGAGGTTGAATTTGGGATATAAACGGTTGCAGAAGATGCATACACATATTGACTTTGGGCACCTAAAATATAGATTTTCAGCATGTTTTGGGCCTGTATTTTGAAAATACTCTAACACATAGTAGGCATGTACAGATCGCTTCTGGGACCCCAAAATATCGAATTTTCGGGTGTTTGAAGCCTGAATTTGAGATATAAACGGGTACAGAAGATGCATGCATATATCGACTTTTGGGCACCTAGAAGATCGATTTTCAGTATGTATTAGGCCTGTATTTTGAAAATACTCTAACACGGAGTAGACATGTACAGATCGCCTCTGGGACCCCAAAATATCGAATTTTCGGGTGTTTTGGGCCTGATTTTCAGATATAAAACGGTACAGAAATTGCATGCACATATCGACTTTTGGTTACCTAAAATATCGATTTTCAGCATGTTTTGGGCCTGAATTTTGAAAATACTCTAACACGGAGTAGGCATGTACAGATCGCTTCTGGGACCCCAAAATATCGAATATTCGGGTGTTTTGAGCCTGAATTTGAGATATAAAACGGTACAGAAATTGCATGCACATATCGACTTTTGGTTACCTAAAAGATCGATTTTCAGCATGTTTTGGGCCTGAATTTTGAAAATACTCAAACACGGAGTAGGCATGTACAGATCGCTTCTGGGACCCCAAAATATCGAATTTTCGGGAGTTTTGGGCCTGAATTTGAGATATCGACTTTGGGCACCTAAAATATTGATATTTAGCATGTTTTTGACCTATATTTTGAAAATATTCTAGAACTGAGTAGGCATGAACAGATCGCTTCTGGGACCCCAAAATATCGATTTTTCGGGTGTTTTGAGCCTGAATTTGAGATATAAACGGGTACTGAAGATGCATGCACATATCGACTTTTTGGCACCTAAAAGATCGATTTTCAGTATGTTTTGGGCCTGAATTTTGAAAATACTCTAACACGGAGTAGGCATGTACAGATCGCTCCAGGGACCCAAAAATATCGAATTTTCGGGTGTTTTGAGCCTGAATTTGAGATATAAACGGGTACTGAAGATGCATGCACATATCGACTTTTGGGCACCGAAAATATCGATTTTGAGCATGTTTTGGGTCTGTATCTTGAAAACATTCTAACTAGGAGTAGGCATGTACAGATCGCTTGTGGGACCCCAAAATATCGAATTTTAGGGTGTTTTGAGCCTCAATTTGAGACATAAACCGATACAGAAGATGCATGCACATATTGACTTTGGACACTTAAAATATCGATTTTTAGCATGTTTTGAGCCTATATTTTGAAAACATTCTTGAACTGAGTATGCATGTTCAGATCGCTTTTGGGACCCAAAAATATCGAATTTTCGGGTGTTTTGAGGTTGAATTTGGGATATAAAAAGGTGCAGAAGATACATACACATATTGACTTTGGGCACCTAAAATATCGATTTTCAGCATGTTTTGGGCCTGTATCTGAGTAGGCATGTACAGATCGCTTCTTCGACCCCAAAATATCGAATTTTCGTTTGTTTGAAGCCTTAATTTGAGATATAAACGGGTACAGAAGATGCATGCACATATCGACTTTTGGGCACCTAAAAGATCGATTTTCAGTATGTTTTGGGCCTGTATTTTGAAAATACTCTAACACGGAGTAGGCATGTACAGATCGCTTTTAGGACCCCAAAATATCGAATTTTCGGGTGTTTTGGGCCTGAATTTGAGATATCGACTTTGGGCACCTAAAATATCGATTTTTAGCATGTTTTGGACCAATATTATGAAAATATTTTAGCATGGAGTAGGCATGTACAGATCGCTCCAGGGACCCAAAAATATCGAATTTTCGGGTGTTTTGAGCCTGAATTTGAGATATAAACGGGTACTGAAGATGCATGCACATATCGACTTTTGGGCACCGAAAATATCGATTTTGAGCATGTTTTGGGTCTGTATCTTGAAAAGATTCTAACTAGGAGTAGGCATGTACAGATCGCTTCTGGGACCCCAAAATATCGAATTTTAGGGTGTTTTGAGCCTCAATTTGAGATATAAACCGATACAGAAGATGCATGCACATATTGACTTTGGACACTTAAAATATCGATTTTTAGCATGTTTTGAGCCTATATTTTGAAAACATTCTTGAACTGAGTATGCATGTTCAGATCGCTTTTGGGACCCAAAAATATCGAATTTTCGGGTGTTTTGAGGTTGAATTTGGGATATAAACAGGTGCAGAAGATACATACACATATTGACTTTGGGCACCTAAAATATCGATTTTCAGCATGTTTTCGGCCTGTATCTGAGTAGGCATGTACAGATCGCATCTTCGACCCCAAAATATCGAATTTTCGTTTGTTTGAAGCCTTAATTTGAGATATAAACGGGTACAGAAGATGCATGCACATATCGACTTTTGGGCACCTAAAAGATCGATTTTCAGTATGTTTTGGGCCTGTATTTTGAAAATACTCTAACACGGAGTAGGCATGTACAGATCGCTTTTGGGACCCCAAAATATCGAATTTTCGGGTGTTTTGGGCCTGAATTTGAGATATCGACTTAGGGCACCTAAAATATCGATTTTTAGCATGTTTTGGGCCTGTATTTTGAAAATACTCTAGCAATGAGTAGGCATGTACAGATCGCTTCTAGGACCCTAAAATATCGAAATTTCGTGTGTTTTGTGCCTGAATTTGAGATATAAACGGGTACAGAAGATGCATGCACATATTGACTTTGGGGACTTAAAATATCGATTTTCAGCATGTTTTGGGCCTGTATTTTGAAAATACTCTAACGCAGAGTAGGCAAGTACAGATCGCTTCTGGGACTCCAAAATATCGAATTTTCGGGTGTTTTGAGCCTGAATTTGAGATTTAAACGGGTACTGAAGATGCATGCACATATCGACTTTTGGGCACCTAAAATATCGATTTTGAGCATGTTTTGGGTCTGTATCTTGAAAACATTCTAACATGGAGTAGGCATGTTCAGATCGCTTCTGGGACCCCAAAATATCGAATTTTCGGGTGTTTTGGGCCTGAATTTGAGATATAAACCGGTACAGAAGATGCATACACATATTGACTTTGGACACTTAAAATATCGCTTTGTAGCATGTTTTGAGCCTATATTTTGAAAACATTCTTGAACTGAGTAGGCATGTTCAGATCGCTTCTGGGACCCAAAAATATCGAATTTTCGGGTGTTTTGAGGTTGAATTTGGGATATAAACGGGTGCAGAAGATGCATACACATATTGATTTGGGCACCTAAAATATCGATTTTCAGCATGTTTTGATCCTGTATCCGAGTAGGCATGTACAGATCGCTTTTTCGACCCTAAAATATCGAATTTTCGTTTGTTTGGAAACTGAATTTGAAATATAAACGGGTACAGAAGATGCATGCACATATCGACTTTTGGGCACCTAAAATATCGATTTTGAGCATGTTTGGGGTATGTATCTTGAAAACATTCTAGCACTGAGTAGGCATGTACAGATCGCTTCTGGGACCCCAAAATATAGAATTTTCGGGTGTTTTAAGGTTGAATTTGGGATATAAACAGGTGCAGAAGATGCATACACATATTGACTTTGGGCACCTAAAATATCGATTTTCAGCATGTTTTGGGCCTGTATCTGAGTAGGCATGTACAGTTTGCTTCTTCGACCCTAAAAGTATCGAATTTTAGGGTGTTTGGAGCCTGAATTTGAGATATAAACGGGTACAGAAGATGCATGCACATATTGACTTATGGGCACTTAAAAGATCGATTTTCAGTATGTTTTGGGCCTGTATTTTGAAAATACTCTGACACGAAATAGGCATGTACAGATCGCTTCTGGGACCCCAAAATAACGAATTTTCGGGTGTTTTGGGCCTGAATTTGAGATATCGACTTTGGGCACCTAAAATATCGATTTTCAGTATGTTTTTCTCCTGTATTTTGAAAATACTCTAACACGGAGTAGGCATGTACAGATTGCTTCTGGGACTCCAAAATATTGAATTTTCGGGTGTTTTGAGCCTGAATTTGAGATATAAACGGGTACTGAAGATGCATGCACATATTGACTTTTGGGCAACTAAAATATCGATTTTCAGCATGTTTTGGGTCTGTATCTTGAAAAAATTCTAACTAGGAGTAGGCATATACAGATTGCTTCTAGGACCCAAAAATACCGAATTTTCGGGAGTTTTGAGACTTAATTTTATATATAAACGGGTACAGAAGATGCATGCACATATCGACTTTGGACACTTAAAATATCGATTTTTAGCATGTTCTGAGCCTATATTTTGAAAACATTCTAGCACTGAGTTAGATGTACAGATCGCTTCTGGTACACAAAAATATCGAATTTTCGGGTGTTTTGAGGTTGAATTTGGGATATAAACAGGTGCAGAAGATACATACACATATTGACTTTGGGCACCTAAAATATCGATTTTCAGCATGTTTTCGGCCTGTATCTGAGTAGGCATGTACAGATCGCATCTTCGACCCCAAAATATCGAATTTTCGTTTGTTTGAAGCCTTAATTTGAGATATAAACGGGTACAGAAGATGCATGCACATATCGACTTTTGGGCACCTAAAAGATCGATTTTCAGTATGTTTTGGGCCTGTATTTTGAAAATACTCTAACACGGAGTAGGCATGTACAGATCGCTTTTGGGACCCCAAAATATCGAATTTTCGGGTGTTTTGGGCCTGAATTTGAGATATCGACTTAGGGCACCTAAAATATCGATTTTTAGCATGTTTTGGGCCTGTATTTTGAAAATACTCTAGCAATGAGTAGGCATGTACAGATCGCTTCTAGGACCCTAAAATATCGAAATTTCGTGTGTTTTGTGCCTGAATTTGAGATATAAACGGGTACAGAAGATGCATGCACATATTGACTTTGGGGACTTAAAATATCGATTTTCAGCATGTTTTGGGCCTGTATTTTGAAAATACTCTAACGCAGAGTAGGCAAGTACAGATCGCTTCTGGGACTCCAAAATATCGAATTTTCGGGTGTTTTGAGCCTGAATTTGAGATTTAAACGGGTACTGAAGATGCATGCACATATCGACTTTTGGGCACCTAAAATATCGATTTTGAGCATGTTTTGGGTCTGTATCTTGAAAACATTCTAACATGGAGTAGGCATGTTCAGATCGCTTCTGGGACCCCAAAATATCGAATTTTCGGGTGTTTTGGGCCTGAATTTGAGATATAAACCGGTACAGAAGATGCATACACATATTGACTTTGGACACTTAAAATATCGCTTTGTAGCATGTTTTGAGCCTATATTTTGAAAACATTCTTGAACTGAGTAGGCATGTTCAGATCGCTTCTGGGACCCAAAAATATCGAATTTTCGGGTGTTTTGAGGTTGAATTTGGGATATAAACGGGTGCAGAAGATGCATACACATATTGATTTGGGCACCTAAAATATCGATTTTCAGCATGTTTTGATCCTGTATCCGAGTAGGCATGTACAGATCGCTTTTTCGACCCTAAAATATCGAATTTTCGTTTGTTTGGAAACTGAATTTGAAATATAAACGGGTACAGAAGATGCATGCACATATCGACTTTTGGGCACCTAAAATATCGATTTTGAGCATGTTTGGGGTATGTATCTTGAAAACATTCTAGCACTGAGTAGGCATGTACAGATCGCTTCTGGGACCCCAAAATATAGAATTTTCGGGTGTTTTAAGGTTGAATTTGGGATATAAACAGGTGCAGAAGATGCATACACATATTGACTTTGGGCACCTAAAATATCGATTTTCAGCATGTTTTGGGCCTGTATCTGAGTAGGCATGTACAGTTTGCTTCTTCGACCCTAAAAGTATCGAATTTTAGGGTGTTTGGAGCCTGAATTTGAGATATAAACGGGTACAGAAGATGCATGCACATATTGACTTATGGGCACTTAAAAGATCGATTTTCAGTATGTTTTGGGCCTGTATTTTGAAAATACTCTGACACGAAATAGGCATGTACAGATCGCTTCTGGGACCCCAAAATAACGAATTTTCGGGTGTTTTGGGCCTGAATTTGAGATATCGACTTTGGGCACCTAAAATATCGATTTTCAGTATGTTTTTCTCCTGTATTTTGAAAATACTCTAACACGGAGTAGGCATGTACAGATTGCTTCTGGGACTCCAAAATATTGAATTTTCGGGTGTTTTGAGCCTGAATTTGAGATATAAACGGGTACTGAAGATGCATGCACATATTGACTTTTGGGCAACTAAAATATCGATTTTCAGCATGTTTTGGGTCTGTATCTTGAAAAAATTCTAACTAGGAGTAGGCATATACAGATTGCTTCTAGGACCCAAAAATACCGAATTTTCGGGAGTTTTGAGACTTAATTTTATATATAAACGGGTACAGAAGATGCATGCACATATCGACTTTGGACACTTAAAATATCGATTTTTAGCATGTTCTGAGCCTATATTTTGAAAACATTCTAGCACTGAGTTAGATGTACAGATCGCTTCTGGTACCCAAAAATATCGAATTTTCGGGTGTTTTGAGGTTGAATTTGGGATATAAACGGGTGCAGAAGATGAATACACATATTGACTTTTGGGCACCTAAAATATCGATTTTCAGCATGTTTTGGGCCTGTATCTCAGTAGGCATGTACATATCTCTTCTGGGACCCCAAAATATCGAACTTTCGGGTGTTTGGAGCCTGAATTTGAGATATAAACGGGTACTGAAGATGCATGCACATATCGACTTTTTGGCACCTAAAAGATCGATTTCAGTATGTTTTGGGCCTGTATTTTGAAATTACTCTAACACTGAGTAGGCATGTACAGATCGCTTCTGGGACCCCAAAATATCGAATTTACGGGTGTTTTGGGCCTGAATTTGAGATATCGACTTTGGGCACCTAAAATATCGATTTTTAGCATGTTTTGGACCTATATTATGAAAATATTTTAGAACGGAGTAGGCATTTACAGATCGCTCCAGGGACCCAAAAATATCGAATTTTCGGTTGTTTTGAGCCTGAATTTGAGATATAAACGGGTACTGAAGATGCATGCACATATCGACTTTTGGGCACCGAAAATATCGATTTTGAGCATGTTTTGGGTCTGTATCTTGAAAACATTCTAACTTGGAGTAGGCATGTACAGATCGCTTGTGGGACAAAAAAATACCGAATTTTCGGGTGTTTTGAGCCTGAATTTGAGATATAAACCGATACAGAAGATGCATGCACATATTGACTTTGGACACTTAAAATATCGATTTTTAGCATGTTTTGAGCCTATATGTTGAAAACATTCTTGAACTGAGTATGCATGTTCAGATCGCTTCTGGGACCCAAAAATATCGAATTTTCGGGTGTTTTGAGGTAGAATTTGGGATATAAACGGGTGCAGAAGATGCATACACATATTGATTTTGGGCACCTAAAATATCGATTTTCAGCATGTTTTGGGCCTGTATCTGAGTAGGCATGTACAGATCGCTTCTTCGACCCCAAAATATCGAATTTTCGGGTGTTTGAAGCCTGAATTTGAGATATAAACGGGTACTGAAGATGCATGCACATATCGACTTTTGGGCACCTAAAAGATCGATTTTCAGTATGTTTTGAGCCTGTATTTTGAAAATACTTTAACACGGAGTAGGCATGTACAGATCGCTTCTGGGACCCCAAAATATCGAATTTTCGGGTGTTTTGGACCTGAATTTGAGATATCGACTTTGGGCACCTAAAATATCGATTTTTAGCATGTTTTGACCCTATATTTTGAAAACATTCTAGCACTGAGTTAGATGTACTGATCGCTTCTGGTACCCAAAAATATCGAATTTTTGGGTGTTTTGAGGTTGAATTTGGGATATAAACGGGTGCAGAAGATGAATACACATATTGACTTTGGGCACCTAAAATATCGAATTTCAGCATATTTCGGGCCTGTATCTGAGTAGGCATTTACAGTTTGCTTCTTCGACCCTAAAATTATCGACTTTTCGGGTGTTTGGAGCCTGGATTTAAGATATAAACGGGTACAGAAGATGCATGCACATATTTACTTTGGGCACCTAAAATATCGATTTTCAGCATGTTTTGGGCCTGTATCTGAGAAGGCATGTACAGATCGCTTCTTCGACCCCAAAATATAGAATTTTCAGGTGTTTGGAGCCTGAATTTGATATATAAACGGGTACAGAAGATGCATGCACATACTGACTTTTGGGCACCTAAATTATCGATTTTCAGAATGTTTTGAGCCTATATTTTGAAAACATTCTAGCACTGAGTAGGCATGTACAGATCGCTTTTAGACCCAAAAATATCGAATTTTTGGGTGTTTTGGGCCTGAATTTGAATAATCGACTTTGGGCACCTAAAATATCGATTTTTAGCATGTTTTGGACCTATATTTTGAAAATATTCTAGCACAGAGTAGGCATGTTCAGATCGCTTCTGGTACCCAAAAACATCGAATTTTCGGGTGTTTTGAGCCTGAATTTGAGATATAAACAGGTACAGCAGATACATGCACATATTGACTTTGGGCACCTAAAATATCGATTTTCTGCATGTTTTGGGCCTGTACTTTGAAAATACTCTAACACGGAGTAGGCATGTACAGATCGCTTCAGGGACCCCAAAAAAATCGATATTTCGGGTGTTTTGAGCCTGAATTCGAGATATAAACTGGTACTGAAGATACATGCACTTATCGACTTTTGGGCACCTAAAATATCGATTTTGAGCATGTTTTGGGTCTCTATCTTGAAAACATTCTAACTAGGAGTAGGCATGTACAGATCGCTTCTAGGACCCAAAAATACCAAAGTTTCGGGTGTATTGAGCCTGAATTTGTGATATAAACGGGTACAGAAGATGCATGCACATATTGACTTTTGGGCACCGAAAATATCGATTTTGAGCATTTTTTGGTCTGTATTTTGAAAACATTCTAACTAGGAGTAGGCATGTACAGATGGCTTCTAGGACCCAAAAATACCGAATATTCGGGTGTTTTGAGCCTGAATTTGAGATATAAACGGGTACAGAAGATGCATGCACTTATCGACTTTGGACACTTAAAATATCGATTTTTAGCATGGTTTGAGCCTATATTTTGAAAATATTCTAGCACTGGATGGGCATGTACAGATCGCTTCTGGGACCCAAAAATATCGAATTTTCGGGTGTTTTGAGGCTGAATTTGGGATATAAACGGGTGCAGAAGATGCATACACATATTGACTTTGGGCACCTAAAATATCGATTTTCAGCATGTTTTGGGCCTGTATCTGAGTAGGCATGTACAAATCGCTTATGGGAACCCAAAATATTGAATTTTCGGGTGTTTGGAGCATGAATTTCGGATATAAACTGGTGCAGAAGATGCATACACATATTGACTTTGGGCACCTAAAATATCGATTTTCAGCTTGTTTTGGGCCTGTATCTGAGTATGCATGTACAGATCGCGTCTAGGACCCCAAAATACCGATCTTTCGGGAGTTTTGACCCTCAATTTGAGATATAAACGGGTACAGAACGTAACAGAAGATGCATGCACATATCGACTTTTTGGCACCTAAAAGATCGATTTTCAGTATGTTTTGGGCCTGTATTTTGAAAATACTCTAACACGGAGTAGGCATATACAGATCGCTTCTCGGGACCCCAAAAAATCGAATTTTCGGGTGTTTTGGGACTGAATTTGTGATATCGACTTTGGGCACCTAATATATCGATTTTTAGCATGTTTTGGACCTATATTTTGAAAATATTCCAGCACGGAGTAGGCATGTAGAGATCGCTTCTGGGACCTAAAAATATCGAATTTTGGGGTGTTTTGAGGTTGAATTTGGGGTAAAAACGGGTGCAGAAGATGCATACACTTATTAACCTTGGGCACCTAAAATATCGATTTTCAGCATGTTTTGGGGCTGTATCTTGAAAACATTCTAACTAGGAGTAGGCATGTACAGTTCGCTTCTAGGACCCAAAATACCGATTTTTCGGTGGTTTTGAGCCTGAATTCGAGATATAAACGGGTACAGAAGATGAATGCACATATCGACTTTGGACACTTAAAATATCGATTTTTAGCATGTTTTGAGCCTATATTTTGAAAGCATTCTAGCACTGAGTAGGCATGTACAGATCGCTTCTGGGACCCAAAAATATAGAATTTTCGGGTGTTTTGAGTTTGAATTTGGGACATAAACGGGTGCAGAGGATGCATACACATATTGACTTTGGGCACCTAAAATATCGATTTTTAGCATGTTTTGGGGCTGTATTTTGAAAATACTCTAACACGGAGTAGGCATGTACAGATCGCTTCTGGGACCCCAAAATATCGAATTTTCGGGTGTTTTGAGCCTGAATTTGAGATATAAACGGTTCCAGAAGATGCATGCACATATCGACTTTTGGGCACCTAAAAGATCGATTTTCAGTATGTTTTGGGCCTGCATTTTGGAAATACTCTAACACGGAGTAGGCATGTACAGATCGCTTCTGGGACCCCAAAATATCGAGTTTTCGGGTGTTTTGAGCCTGAATTTGATATATAAACGGGTACAGAAGGTGCATGCACATATTGACTTTGGGCACCTAAAATATCGATTTTCAGCATGATTTTGGCCTGTATTTTGAAAATACTCTAACACGAAGTAGGCATGTACAGATCGCTTCTAGGACCCCAAAATATCGATTTTTCGGGTGTTTTGAGACTGAATTTGTGATATAAACGGGTACTGAAGATGCATGTACATATCGACTTTTGGGCACCTAATATATCGATTTTGAGCATGTTTTGGGTCTGTATCTTGAAAACATTCTAACTAGGAGTAGGCATGTACAGTTCGCTTCTAGGACCCAAAATACCGATTTTTCGGGGGTTTTGAGCCTGAATTTGAGATATAAACGGGTACAGATGATGCATGCACATATTGACTTTGGACACTTAAAATATCGATTTTTAGCATGTTTTGAGCCTATATTTTGAAAGCATTCTAGCACTGAGTAGGCATGTACAGATCGCTTCTGGGACCCAAAAATATCGAATTTTCGGGTGTTTTGAGGTAGAATTTGGGACATAAACGGGTGCAGAAGATGCATACACATATTGACTTTGGGCACCTAAAATGTCGATTTTCAGCATGTTTTGGGGCTGCATTTTAAAAATACTCTAACACGGAGTAGGCATGTACAGATCGCTTCTGGGACACCAAAATATCGAATTTTCGGGTGTTTTGAGCCTGAATTTGTGATATAAACGGGTCCAGAAGATGCATGCACATTTCGACTTTTGGGCACCTAAAAGATCGATTTTCAGTATGTTTTGGGCCTGTATTTTGAAAATACTCTAACACAGAATAGGCATGTATAGATCGCTTCTGGGACCACAAAATATCGAATTTTCGGGTGTTTTGGACCTGAATTTGAGATATCGACTTTGGGCACCTAAAATATCGATTTTTAGCATGTTTTGGGCCTATATTTTGAAAATATTCTAGCACTGAGTAGGCATGTACAGATCGCTTCTGGGACGCCAAAATATCGAATATTCGGGTGTTTGAGCCTGAATTTGAGATATAAACGGGTACTGAAGATGCATGCATATATCAACTTTGGACACTTAAAATATCGATTTTTAGCATGTTTTGAGCCTATATTTTGAAAACATTCTAGCACTAAGTAGGCATGTACAGATCGCTGCAGGGACCCAAAAATATCGATTTTCGGATGTTTTGAGGTTGAATATGGGATATGAACGGGTGCAGAAGATGCATACACATATTGACTTTGGGCACCTAAAATATCAATTTTCAGCATGTTTTGGGCCTGTATATTGAAAATGCTCTAACACGGAGTAGGCATGTACAGATAGCTTTTGGGACCCCAAAATATTGAATTTTCGGGTGTTTTGGGCCTGAAATTGAGATATCGACTTTGGCCACCTAAAATATCGATTTTTAGCATGTTTTGGGTATATATTTTGAAAATATACTAGCACTGAGTAGGCATGTACAGATCGCTTCTGGGACCCCAAAATATCGAAATTTTGGGTGTTTTGAGCCTGAATTTGAGATATAAACGGGTACTGAAGATGCATGCACATATCGACTTTGGACACTTATAATATCGATTTTAAACATGTTTTGAGCCTATATTTTGAAGACATTCTAGCACTGAGTAGGCATGTACAGATCGCTTCTGGGACTCCAAAATATTGAATTTTCGGGTGTTTTGGTCTTGAATTTGAGATATCGACTATGGGCACCTAAAATATCGATTTTTAGCATGTTTTGGGCTTATATTTTGAAAATATTCTAGCACTGAGTAGGCATGTACAGATCGCTTCTGGAACCCAAAAATATTGAATTTTCGGGTGTTTTAAGCGTTAATTTGAGATATAAACGGGTACAGAAGATACATGCACATATTGACTTTGGGCACCTAAAATATCGATTTTCAGTATGTTTTGGGCCTGTATTTTGAAAATACTTTAACACGGAGTAGGCATGTACAGATCGCTTGTGGGACCCCAAAATATCGAATATTAGGGTGTTTTGAGCCTGAATTTGAGATATAAACGGGTACTGAAGATGCATGCACATATCGCCTTTGGACACTTATAATATCGATTTTTAACATGTTTTAAGCCTATATTTTGAAAACATTCTAGCACTGAGTAGGCATGTACAGATCGCTTCTGGGACCCAAAAATATCGAATTTTCGGGTGTTTTGAGGTTGAATTTGGGATATAAACGGGTGAAAACATGCATACACATATTGACTTTGGGCACATAAAATATCGATTTTCAGCATGTTTTGGGGCTGTATTTAAAAAATACTCTAACACGGAGTAGGCATGTACATATCGCTTCTCGGACACCAAAATATCGAATTTTCGGGTGTTTTGAGCCTGAATTTGTGATGTAAACGGGTCCAGAAAATGCATGCACATATCGACTTTTGGGCACCTAAAAGATCGATTTTCAGTATGTTTTGGGCCTATATTTTGAAAATACTCTAACACAGAATAGGCATGTATAGATCGCTTCTGGGACCACAAAATATCGAATTTTCGGGTGTTTTGGACCTGAATTTGAGATATCGACTTTGGGCACCTAAAATATCGATTTTTAGCATGCTTTGGGCCTATATTTTGAAAATATTCTAGCACTGAGTAGGCATGTACAGATCGCTTCTGGGACCCCAAAATATCGAATATTCGGGTGTTTGAGCCTGAATTTGAGATATAAGCGGGTACTGAAGATGCATGCATATATCAACTTTGGACACTTAAAATATCGATTTTTAGCATGTTTTGAGCCTATATTTTGAAAACATTCTAGCACTAAGTAGGCATGTACAGATCGCTGCAGGGACCCAAAAATATCGAATTTTCGGGTGTTTTGAGGTTGAATTTGAAATATAAACGGGTGCAGAACATGCATACACATATTGACTTTGGGCACCTAAAATATCGATTTTCAGCTTGTTTTAGGCCTGTATCTGAGTAGGCTTGTACAGATCGCTTCTGGGACCCCAAAATATCGAATTTTCAGGTGTTTTGAGCCTGAATTTGATATATAAACGGGTACTGAAGATGCATGCACATAACGACTTTTGGTCAAATAAAATATCGATTTTGATCATGTTTTGGGTCTGTATCTTGAAAACATTCTAACTAGGAGTAGGCATGCACGGTTACCTTCTCGGACACAAAACACAGAATTTTCGAGTGTTTTGAGCCTTAATTTGAGATATAAACGGGTACAGAAGATGCCTGCACATATCGACTTTGGACACTTAAAATATCGATTTTTAGCATGTTTTGAGCCTATATTTTTAAAACATTCTAGCACTGAGTAGACATGTACAGATCCCTTTTGGGACCCAAAAATATCAAATTTTCGGGTGTTTTGAGGTTGAATTTGGGATTTAAACGGGTGCAGAAGATGCATACACATATTGACTTTGGGCACCTAAAATATCGATTTTCAGCATGTTTTGGGCCTGTATTTTGAAAATACTTTAATACGGAGTAGGCATGTACAGATCGCTTCTGGGACCCCAAAATATCGAATTTTCGAGTGTTTTGGGCCTAAATTTGAGATATCGTCTTTGGCCACTTAAATTATCGATTTTTAGCATATTTTGGGTATATATTTTGAAAAAAATATTAGCACTGAGTAGGCATGTACAAATCGATTCTGGGACCCCAAAATATCGAATTTTCGGGTGTTTTGAGGTTGAATTTGGGATTTAAACGGGTGCAGAAGATGCATACACATATTGACTTTGGGCACCTAAAATATCGATTTTCAGCATGTTTTGGGCCTGTATTTTGAAAATACTCTAACACGGAGTAGGCATGTACAGATCGCTTCTGGATCCCCAAAATATCGAATTTTCGGGTGTTTTGGTCTTGAATTTGAGATATCGACTATGGGCACCTAAAATATCGATTTTTAGCATGTTTTGGGCTTATATTTTGAAAATATTCTAGCACTGAGTAGGCATGTACAGATCGCTTCTGGAACCCAAAAATATTGAATTTTCGGGTGTTTTAAGCATGAATTTGAGATATAAACGGGTACAGAAGATACATTCACATATTGACTTTGGGCACCTAAAATATCGATTTTCAGTATGTTTTGGGCCTGTATTTTGAAAATACTTTAACACGGAGTAGGCATGTACAGATCGCTTGTGGGACCCCAAAATATCGAATATTAGGGTGTTTTGAGCCTGAATTTGAGATATAAACGGGTACTGAAGATGCATGCACATATCGCCTTTGGACACTTATAATATCGATTTTTAACATGTTTTAAGCCTATATTTTGAAAACATTCTAGCACTGAGTAGGCATGTACAGATCGCTTCTGGGACCCAAAAATATCGAATTTTCGGGTGTTTTGAGGTTGAATTTGGGATATAAACGGGTGAAAACATGCATACACATATTGACTTTGGGCACATAAAATATCGATTTTCAGCATGTTTTGGGGCTGTATTTAAAAAATACTCTAACACGGAGTAGGCATGTACAGATCGCTTCTCGGACACCAAAATATCGAATTTTCGGGTGTTTTGACCCTGAATTTGTGATGTAAACGGGTCCAGAAGATGCATGCACATATCGACTTTTGGGCACCTAAAAGATCGATTTTCAGGATGTTTTGGGCCTATATTTTGAAAATACTCTAACACAGAATAGGCATGTATAGATCGCTTCTGGGACCACAAAATATCGAATTTTCGGGTGTTTTGGACCTGAATTTGAGATATCGACTTTGGGCACCTAAAATATCGATTTTTAGCATGTTTTGGGCCTATATTTTGAAAATATTCTAGCACTGAGTAGGCATGTACAGATCGCTTCTGGGACCCCAAAATATCGAATATTCGGGTTTTTGAGCCTGAATTTGAGATATAAACGGGTACTGAAGATGCATGCATATATCAACTTTGGACACTTAAAATATCGATTTTTAGCATGTTTTGAGCCTATATTTTGAAAACATTCTAGCACTAAGTAGGCATGTACAGATCGCTGCAGGGACCCAAAAATATCGATTTTCGGATGTTTTGAGGTTGAATATGGGATATGAACGGGTGCAGAAGATGCATACACATATTGACTTTGGGCACCTAAAATATCAATTTTCAGCATGTTTTGGGCCTGTATATTGAAAATGCTTTAACACGGAGTAGGCATGTACAGATAGCTTTTGGGACC
The DNA here is from genome assembly GCA_033782935.1 of Petrolisthes cinctipes. NCBI lineage: Eukaryota > Metazoa > Arthropoda > Malacostraca > Decapoda > Porcellanidae > Petrolisthes > Petrolisthes cinctipes. The sequence goes on from JAWQEG010000060.1 coordinate 331,320, forward strand.
CCAAAATATTGAATTTTCGGGTGTTTTGGGCCTGAAATTGAGATATCGACTTTGGCCACCTAAAATATCGATTTTTAGCATGTTTTGGGTATATATTTTGAAAATATATACTAGCACTGAGTAGGCATGTACAGATCGCTTCTGGGACCCCAAAATATCGAAATTTTGGGAGTTTTGAGCCTGAATTTGAGATATAAACGGGTACTGAAGATGCATGCACATATCGACTTTGGACACTTATAATATCGATTTTAAACATGTTTTGAGCCTATATTTTGAAGACATTCTAGCACTGAGTAGGCATGTACAGATCGCTTCTGGGACCCCAAAATATCGAATTTTCGGGTGTTTTGGGCTTGAATTTGAGATATCGACTATGGGCACCTAAAATATCGATTTTTAGCATGTTTTGGGCTTATATTTTGAAAATATTCTAGCACTGAGTAGGCATGTACAGATTGCTTCTGGGACCCAAAAATATTGAATTTTCGGGTGTTTTAAGCATGAATTTGAGATATAAACGGGTACAGAAGATACATGCACATATTGACTTTGGGCACCTAAAATATCGATTTTCAGTATGTTTTGGGCCTGAATTTTGAAAATACTTTAACACGGTGTAGGCATGTACAGATCGCTTCTGGGACCCCAAAATATCGAATATTCGGGTGTTTTGAGCCTGAATTTGAGATATAAACGGGTACTGAAGATGCATGCACATATCGCCTTTGGACACTTATAATATCGATTTTTAACATGTTTTAAGCCTATATTTTGAAAACATTCTAGCACTGAGTAGGCATGTACAGATCGCTTCTGGGACCCAAAAATATCGAATTTTCGGGTGTTTTGAGGTTGAATTTGAAATATAAACGGGTGCAGAACATGCATACACATATTGACTTTGGTCACCTAAAATATCGATTTTCAGCTTGTTTTAGGCCTGTATCTGAGTAGGCTTGTACAGATCGCTTCTGGGACCCCAAAATATCGAATTTTCAGGTGTTTTGAGCCTGAATTTGATATATAAACGGGTACTGAAGATGCATGCACATAACGACTTTTGGTCAAATAAAATATCGATTTTGATCATGTTTTGGGTCTGTATCTTGAAAACATTCTAACTAGGAGTAGGCATGCACGGTTACCTTCTCGGACACAAAACACAGAATTTTCGAGTGTTTTGAGCCTTAATTTGAGATATAAACGGGTACAGAAGATGCCTGCACATATCGACTTTGGACACTTAAAATATCGATTTTTAGCATGTTTTGAGCCTATATTTTTAAAACATTCTAGCACTGAGTAGACATGTACAGATCCCTTCTGGGACCCAAAAATATCAAATTTTCGGGTGTTTTGAGGTTGAATTTGGGATTTAAACGGGTGCAGAAGATGCATACACATATTGACTTTGGGCACCTAAAATATCGATTTTCAGCATGTTTTGGGCCTGTATTTTGAAAATACTTTAATAAGGAGTAGGCATGTACAGATCGCTTTTGGGACCCCAAAATATCGAATTTTCGAGTGTTTTGGGCCTAAATTTGAGATATCGTCTTTGGCCACTTAAATTATCGATTTTTAGCATATTTTGGGTATATATTTTGAAAAAAATACTAGCACTGAGTAGGCATGTACAAATCGATTCTGGGACCCCAAAATATCGAATTTTCGGGTGTTTTGAGGTTGAATTTGGGATTTAAACGGGTGCAGAAGATGCATACACATATTGACTTTGGGCACCTAAAATATCGATTTTCAGCATGTTTTGGGCCTGTATTTTGAAAATACTCTAACACGGAGTAGGCATGTACAGATCGCTTCTGGATCCCCAAAATATCGAATTTTCGGGTGTTTTGGGCCTGAATTTGAGATATCGACTATGGCCACCTTAAATATCGATTTTTAGCATGTTTTAGGTATGTATTTTGAAAATATACTAGCACTGAGTAGGCATGTACAAATAGCTTCTGGGACCCCAAAATATCGAATTTTCGGGTGTTTTGAGCATGAATTTGAGATATAAACGGGTACAGAAGATGCATGCACATATTGACTTTGGGCACCTAAAATATCGATTTTCAGTATGTTTTGGGCCTGTATTGTAAAAAATACTTTAACACGGAGTAGGCATGTACAGATCGCTTCTGGGACCCCAAAATATCGAATTTTCAGGTGTCTGGAGCCTGAATTTGATATATAAACGGGTACTGAAGATGCATGCACATATCGACTTTTGGGCACATAAAATATCGATTTTGATCATGTTTTGGGTCTGTATCTTGAAAACATTCTAACTAGGAGTAGGCATGCACAGTTCGCTTCTAGGACACAAAACACAGAATTTTCGAGTGTTTTGAGCCTTAATTTGAGATATAAACGGGTACAGAAGATGCATGCACATATCGACTTTGGACACTTAAAATATCGATTTTTAACATGTTTTGAGCCTATATCTTTAAAACATTCTAGCACTGAGTAGGCATGTACAGATCCCTTCTGGGACCCAAAAATATCAAATTTTCAGGTGTTTTGATGATGAATTTGGGATATAAACGGGTGCAGAAGATGCATACACATATTGACTTTGGGCACCTAAAAAATCGATTTTCAGCATGTTTTGGGCCTGTATTTTGAAAATACTTTAACACGGAGTAGGCATGTACAGATCTCTTCTTGGACCCCAAAATATCGAATTTTCGGGTGTTTTGGGCCTAAATTTAAGATATATTCTTTGGCCACTTAAATTATCGATTTTTAACATATTTTGGGTATATATTTTGAAAAAATACTAGCACTGAGTAGGCATGTACAAATCGATTCTGGGACCCCAAAATATCGAATTTTCGGGTGATTTGAGCCTGAATTTGATATATAAACGGGTACAGAAGATGCATGCACATATTGATTTTAAGCACCTAAAATATCGATTTTCAGTATGTTTTGGGCCTGTATTTTGAAAATACTTTAATACGGAGTAGGCATATACAGATCGCTTCTGGGACCACAAAATATCTAATTTTCAGGTGTTTTGAGCCTGAATTTGAGATATAAACGGGTACTGAAGATGCATGCACAAATCGAATTTGGACACATATAATATCGATTTTTAGCATGTTTCGAGCCTATATTTTGAAAACATTTTAGCACTGAGTAGGCATGTACAGATCGCTTCTGGGACCCAAAAATATAGAATTTTCGGGTGTTTTGATGTTGAATTTGGGATATAAACGGGTGCAGAAGATGCATACACATATTGACTTTGGGCACCTAAAATATCATTTTTCAGCATGTTTTGGGCCTGTATCTGAGTAGGCATGTACAGATCGCTTCTGGGATCCCAAAATATCGAATTTTCGGTTGTTTTGGAGCCTGAATTTGAGATATAAACGTGTACAGAAGATGCATGCACATATTGAATTTAGGCACCTAGAATATCGATTTTCAGCATGTTTTGGTCCTGTATTTTGAAAATACTCTAACACGGAGTAGGCATGTACAGATCGTTTCTGGATCCCCAAAATATCGAATTTTCGGGTGTTTTGGGCCTGAATTTGAGATATCGACTATGGCCACCTAAAATATCGATTTTTAGCATGTTTTAGGTATGTATTTTGAAAATATACTAGCACTGAGTAGGCATGTACAAATCGCTTTTGGGACCCCAAAATATCGAATTTTCGGGTGTTTTGAGCCTGAATTTGAGATATAAACGGGTACAGAAGATGCATGCACATATTGACTTTGGGCACCTAAAATATCGATTTTCAGTATGTTTTGGGCCTGTATTGTAAAAAATACTTTAACACGGAGTAGGCATGTACAGATCGCTTCTGGGACCCCAAAATATCGAATTTTCAGGTGTCTTGAGCCTGAATTTGATATATAAACGGGTACTGAAGATGCATGCACATATCGACTATTGGGCACATAAAATATCGATTTTGATCATATTTTGGGTCTGTATCTTGAAAACATTCTAACTAGGAGTAGGCATGCACAGTTCGCTTCTAGGACACAGAACACAGAATTTTCGAGTGTTTTGAGCCTTAATTTGAGATATAAACGGGTACAGAAGATGCATTTACATATCGACTTTGGACACTTAAAATATCGATTTTTAGCATGTTTTGAGCCTATATCTTTAAAACATTCTTGCACTGAGTAGGCATGTACAGATCCCTTCTGGGACCCAAAAATATCAAATTTTCAGGTGTTTTGATGTTGAATTTGGGATATAAACGGGTGCAGAAGATGCATACACATATTGACTTTGGGCACCTAAAATATCGATTTTCAGCATGTTTTGGGCCTGTATTTTGAAAATACTCTAACACGGAGTAGGCATGTACAGATCTCTTCTTGGACCCCAAAATATCGAATTTTCGGGTGTTTTGGGCCTAAGTTTGAGATATCGTCTTTGGCCACTTAAATTATCGATTTTTAGCATATTTTGGGTATATATTTTGAAAAAATACTAGCACTGAGTAGGCATGTACAAATCGATTCTGGGACCCCAAAATATCGAATTTTCGGGTGATTTGAGCCTGAATTTGATATATAAACGGGTACAGAAGATGCATGCACATATTGATTTTAAGCACCTAAAATATCGATTTTCAGTATGTTTTGGGCCTATATTTTAAAAATACTTTAATACGGAGTAGGCATATACAGATCGCTTCTGGGACCACAAAATATCGAATTTTCAGGTGTTTTGAGCCTGAATTTGAGATATAAACGGGTACTGAAGATGCATGCACAAATCGACTTTGGACACATATAATATCGATTTTTAGCATGTTTCGAGCCTATATTTTGAAAACATTTTAGCACTGAGTAGGCATGTACAGATCGCTTCTGGGACCCAAAAATATAGAATTTTCGGGTGTTTTGATGTTGAATTTGGGATATAAACGGGTGCAGAAGATGCATACACATATTGACTTTGGGCACCTATAATATCGATTTTCAGCATGTTTTGGGCCTGTATTTTGAAAATACTCTAGCACTGAGTAGGCATGTACAGATCGCTTGTGATACCCAAAAATATCAAATTTGGGTGTCTTGAGGTTGAATTTGGGATTTAAACGGATGCAGAAGATGCATACACATATTGACTTTAGGCACCTAAAATATTGATTTTAAGAATGTTTCGGGCCTGTATTTTGAAAATACTCCAACACAGAGTAGGCATGTACAGATCGCTGTTGGGACCCCAAAATATCGAATTTTCGGGTGTTTTGGGCCTGAATTTGAGATATCGACCTTGGCCACCTAAAATATCGATTTTTAGCATGTTTTGGGTATATATTTTGAAAGTATACTTGCACTGAGTAGGCATGTACAGATCGCTTCTGGGACCCTAAAATATCGAATTTTCGGTGTTATGAGCCTGAATTTGAGATATAAACGGGTACTGAAGATGCATGCACATATCGACTTTTGGGCACCTAAAATATCGATTTTGAGCATGTTTGGGGTCTGTATCTTGAAAACATTCTAACTAGGAGTAGGCATGAACAGTTCGCTTCTAGAACCCAAAATACCGAATTTTCGGGTGTTTTGAGCCTGAATATGAGATATAAACGGGTACAGAAGATGCATGCACATATCTACTTTGGACACTTATAATATCGATTTTTAGCATGTTTTGAGCCTATATTTTGAAAACATTCTAGCACTGAGGAGGCATGTACAGATCGCTTCTGGGACCCAAAAATATCGAATTTTCGGGTGTTTTGAGGTTGAATTTGGGAAATAAACGGGTACACAAGATGCATACACATATTGACTTTGGGCACCTAAAATATCGATTTTCAGTATGTTTTGGGCCTGTATTTTGAAAATACTTTAACACGGAGTAGGCATGTACAGATCGCTTCTCGGACCCCAAAATATCGAATTTCGGGGTGTTTTGTGCCTGAATTTGAGATATCGACTTTGGCCACCTAAAATATCGATTTTTAGTATGTTTTGGTTATATATTTTGAAAATATACTAGCACTGAGTAGGCATGTACAAATCGCTTCTGGGACCCCAAAATATCGAATTTTCGGGTGTTTTGAGCCAGAATTTGAGATATAAACGGGTACAGAACATGCATGCACATATCGACTTTTGGGCATTTAAAAGATCGATTTTCAGTATGTTTTGGGCCTGTATTTTGAAAATACTCTAACACGGAGTAGGCATGTACAGATTGCTTCTGGGAGCCCAAAATATCGAATTTTCGGGTGTTTTGAGCCTGAATCTGAGATATAAACGGGTACTGAAGATGCATGCACATATCGACTTTTGGGCACCTAAAATATTGATTTTGAGCATGTTTTGGGTCTGTATCTTGAAAACATTCTAACTAGGAGTAGGCATGTACAGTTCGCTTCTAGGACCCAAAATACTTAATTTTCGAGTGTTTTGAGCCTGAATTTGAGATATAAACGGGTACAGAAGATGCATGCACATATCGACTTTGGACACTTATAATATCGATTTTTAGCCTGTTTTGAGCCTATATTTTGAAAACATTCTAGCACTGAGTAGGCATGTACAGATCGCTTCTGGGACCAAAAAATATCGAATTTTCGGGTGTTTTGCGGATAAAATTGGGATATAAACGGGTGCAGAAGATGCATACACATATTGACTTTGGGCACCTAAAATATCGATTTTCAGCATGTTTTAGGCCTGTATCTGATTAGGCATGTACAGATCGCTTCTGGGACCCCAAAATATCGAATTTTCGGGTGTTTGGAGCCTGAATTTGAGATATAAACGGGTACAGAAGATGCATGCACATATCGACTTTTTGGCACTAAAAAGATCAATTTTCAGTATGTTTTTGGACTGTATTTTGAAATTACTATAACACGGAGTAGGCATGTACAGATCGCTTCTGGGACCCCAAAATATCGAATTTTCGGGTGTTTTGGGCCTGAATTAGAGATATCGACTTTGGGCACCTAAAATATCGATTTTTATCATGTTTTGGGCCTATATTTTGAGAATATTCTAGCACTGAGTAGGCATGTATAGATCGCTTCTTGGACACCAAAATTTCGAATTTTCGGGTGTTTTGAGCCTGAATTTGAGAGATAAACGGGTGCAGAAGAAACATGCACATATTAACTTTGGGCACCTAAAATATCGATTTTTAGCATGTTTTGAGCCTATATTTTGAAAACATTCTAGCACTGAGTAGGCATGTACAGATCGCTTGTGGGACCCAAAAATATCGAATTTTCGGGTGTTTGGAGCCTGAATTTGAAATATAAACTGGTACAGAAGATGCATGCACAAATCGACTTTGGACACTTTTAATATAGATTTTTAGCATGTTTCGAGCCTATATTATGAAAACATTCTAGCACTGAGTAGGCATGTACAGATCGCTTCTGGGACCCCAAAATATCGAATTTTCGGGTGTTTTGGGCCTGAATTTGAGATATCGACTTTGGGCACATAAAATATCGATTTTTAGCATGTTTTGGGCCTATATTTTGAAAATATTCTAGCACTGAGTAGGCATGTACAATCGCTTCTGGGACCCCAAAATATCGAATTTCCAGGTGCTTTGAGCCTGAGCCTGAATTTGAGATATAAACGGGTACTGAAGATGCATGCACATATCGCCTTTTGGGCACCTAAAATATCGATTTTTAGCATGTTTTTGAGCCTATATTTTTAAAACATTCCAGTACTGAGTAGGCATGTACAGATCCCTTCTGGGACCCAAAAATATCAAATTTTAGGGTGTTTTGAGGTTAAATTTGGGATTTAAACGGGTGCAGAAGATGCATACAGATATTGATTTTAGGCACCTAAAATATCGATTTTCAGAATGTTTTGGGCCTGTATTTTGAAAATACTCTAACACGGAATAGGAATGTACAGATCGCTTCTGGGACCCCAAAATATCGAATTTTCGGGTGTTTTGGGCCTGAATTTGAGATATCGACTTTGGCCAACTAAAATATCGATTTATAGCATGTTTTAGATATATATTTTGAAAATATACTAGCACTGAGTAGGCATGTACATATCGCTTCTGGGACCCCAAAATATCGAAATTTCGGTTGTTTTGAGCCTGAATTTGAGATATAAATGGGTACAGAAGATGCATGCACATATTGACTTTGGGCACCTAAAATATCGATTTTGAGCATGTTTGGGGTCTGTATCTTGAAAACATTCTAACTAGGAGTAGGCATGTACAGTTCGCTTCTAGGACCCAAAATACCGAATTTTCCGGTGTTTTGAGCCTGAATTTGAGATATAAACGGGTACAGAAGATGCATGCACATATCAACTTTGGACACTTATAATATCGATTTTTAGCATGTTTTGAGCCTATATTTTGAAAACATTCTAGCAATGAGGAGGCATGTTCAGATCGCTTCTCTGACCCAAAAATATCGAATTTTCGGGAGTTTTGAGGTTGAATTTGGGAAATAAACGGGTACAGAAGATGCATACACATATTGACTTTGGGCACCTAAAATATCGATTTTCAGCATGTTTTGGGCCTGTATCTGAGTAGGCATGTACAGATCGCTTCTAGGACCCAAAGATATCGAATTTTCGGGTGATTGGACCCTGAATTTGAGATATAAACGTGTACAGAAGATGCATGAACATATCGACTTTTGGGCACCTAAAAGATCGATTTTCATTATGTTTTGGGCCTGTATTTTGAAAATACTTTAACACGGAGTAGGCATGTACAGATCGCTTCGCGGACCCCAAAATATCGAATTTCGGGGTGTTTTGACCCTGAAATTGAGATATAAACGGGTACAGAAGATGCATGCACATATCGACTTTGGACACTTATAATATCGATTTATACCAGGTTTTGAGCCTATATTTTGAAAACATTCTAGCACTGAGTAGGCATGTACAGATCACTTCTGGGACCCAAAAATATCGAATTTTCGGGTGTTTTGAGTTTGAATTTGGGATATAAACGGGTGCATAAGATGAAAACACATATTGACTTTGGGGACCTAAAACATCAATTTTCAGCATGTTTTGGGCCTGTATCTGAGTAGGCGTGTACAGATCGGTTCTGGGACCATAAAATATCGAAATTTTGGGTGTTTTGAGCTTGAATTTGAGATATAAACGGGTACTGAAAATGCATGCACATATCGACTTTTGATCACCAAAAATATCGATTTTTAGCAGGTTTTGAGCCTATATTTTGAAAACATTCTAGCACTGAGTAGGCATGTACAGATCGCTTCTGGGACCCAAAAACATCGAATTTTCGGATGTTTTGAGGTTGAATTTGGGATATTTACGGGTGCAGAAGATGCATACACATATTGACTTTGGGCACCTAAAATATCGATTTTTAGCAAGTTTTGGGCCGTATTTTGAAAATACTCTAACACGGAGTAGGCATGTACAGATCGCTTCTTGGACCCAAAAATATCGAATTTTCGGATGTTTTGAGCCTGAATTTGAGATATAAACGGGTACTGAAGATGCATGCATATATCGACTTTTGGGAACCTAAAATATCGATTTTTAGCATGTTTTGACCCTATATTATGAAAACATTCTAGCACTAAGTAGGCATGTACAGATCGCTTCTTGGACCCCAAAACATCGAATTTTCGGGTGTTTTGGGCCTGAATTTGAGATATCGACCTTGGCCACCTAAAATATCGATTTTTAGCATGTTTTGGGTATATATTTTGAAAGTATACTTGCACTGAGAAGGCATGTACAGATCGCTTCTGAGACCCCAAAATATCGAATTTTCGGTGGTTTTTAGCCTGAATTTGAGATATAAACGGGTACAGAAGACGCATGCATATATTGACTTTGGGCACCTAAAATATCGATTTTCAGCATGTTTTGGGCCTGTATCTTGAAAATACTTTAACACGGAGTAGGCATGTACAGATCGCTTATGGGACCCCCAAATATCGAATTTTCAGGTGTTTTGAGCCTGAATTTGAGATATAAACGGTACTGAAGATGCATGCAGATATCGACTTTTGGGCACCTAAAATATCGATTTTGAGCATGTTTTGGGTCTGTATCTTGAAAACATTCTAACTAGGAGTAGGCATGTACAGATCGCTTCTAGGACCCAAAATACCGAATTTTCGGGTGTTTTGAGCCAGAATTTGAGATATAAACGGGTACAGAAGATGCATGCACATATCGACTTTGGACACTTATAATATCGATTTGTAGCATGTTTTAAGCCTATATTTTGAAAACATTCTAGCACTGAGTAGGCATGTACAGATCGCTTCTGGGACCCAAAAATATCGAATTTTCGGGTGTTTTGAGGTTGAATTTGGGATATAAACGGGTACAGAAGATGCATGCACATATCGACTTTGGACACTTATAATATAGATTTTTAGCATGTTTTGAGCCTATATTTTGAAAACATTCTAGCACTAAGTAGGCATGTACAGATCGCTTCTGGGACCCAAAAATATCGAATTTTCGGATGTTTTGAGGTTGAATTTGGGATATTTACAAGTGCAGAAGATGCATACACATATTGACTTTGGGCACCTAAAATATCGATTTTCAGCATGTTTTGGGCCTGTATCTGATTAGGCATGTACAGATCGCTTCTGGAACCCCAAAATATCAATTTTTCGTTTGTTTAGAGCCTGAATTTGAGATATAAACGGGTACAGAAGATGCATGCACATATCGAGTTTTGGGCACTTACAAGATCAATTTTCAGTATGTTTTGGGACTGTATTTTGAAAATACTCTAACACGGAGAAGGCATGTACAGATCGCTTCTGGGACCCCAAAATATCGAATTTTCGGTGTTTTGGGCCTGAATTTGGGATATCGACTTTGGGCACCTAAAATATCGATTTTTATCATGTTTTGGGACTATATTTTGAGAATATTCTAGCACTGAGTAGGCATGTACAGATCGCTTCTGGGACCCAAAAATTTCGAATTTTCGGGTGTTTTGAGCCTGAATTTGAGATATAAACGGGTACAGAAGATACATGCACATATTAACTTTGGGCACCTAAAATATCGATTTTCAGCATGTTTTGGGCCTGTATTTAAAAAATACTCTAACACGGAGTTGGCATGTACAGGTTGCTTCTGGGACCCTAAAATATCGAATTTTCGAGTATTTTGAGCCTGAATTTAAGATATAAACGGGTACTGAAGATGCATGCACATATCGATTTTTGGGCACCTAAAATATCGATTTTGAGCATGTTTTGGGTCTTTATCTTGAAAACATTCTAACTAGGAGTAGACATGTACCGATCGCTTCTGGGACCCAAAAATATCGAATTTTCGGGTGTTTTAAGGTTGAATTTGAGATATAAACGGGTTACAGAAAATGCATGCACATATCGACTTTGGACACTTATAATATCGATTTTTAGCATGTTTTGTGCCTATATTTTGAAAAAATTCTAGCACTGAGTAGGCATGTACAGATCGCTTCTAGGACCCCAAAATATCGAATTTTCGGTGTTTGGAGCCTGTATTTGAGATATAAACGGGTACAGAAGATGCATACACATATTGTCTTTGGGCACCTAAAATATCGATTTTCAGCATGCTTTGGGCCTGTATTTTGAAAATACTTTAACACGGAGTAGGCATGTACAGATCGCTTCTCGGACCCCAAAATATCGAATTTCATGGTGTTTTGGGCCTGAATTTGAGATATCGACTTTGGGCACCTAAAATATCGACCTTCAGCATGTTTTGGGCCTATATTTTGAAAATATTCTAGCACTGAGTAGGTATGTACAGATCGCTTCTGGGACCCCAAAATATCGAATTTTCGGGTGTTTTGAGCCTGAATTTGTGATATAAACAGGTACAGAAGATGCATGCACATATTGACTTTGGGCAACTAAAATATCGATTTTCAGCATGTTTTGGGCCTGTATTTTGAAAATACTTTAACACGGAGTAGGCATGTACAGATCGTTTCTGGGACCCTAAAATATAGAATTTTCGGGTGTTTTGAGCCTGAATTTGAGATATAAACGGGTACTGAAGATGCAAGCACATATCGACTTTTGGGCACCTAAAATATCGATTTTTAGCAAGTTTTGAGCCTATATTTTGTAAACATTCTAGCACTGAGTATCCATGTACAGATCGCTTCTGGGACCCAAAAATATCGAATTTTCGGATGTTTTGAGTTTGAATTTGGGATATTTACGAGTGCAGAAGATGCATACACATGTTGACTTTGGGCACCTAAAATATCGATTTTCAGCATGTTTTGGGCCTGTATCTGATTAGGCATGTACAGATCGCTTCTGGAACCCCAAAATATCGAATTTTCGGGTGTTTGGAGCCTGAATTTGAGATATAAACGGGTACAGAAGATACATGCACATATCGACCTTTGGGCACTTAAAAGATCAATTTTCAGTATGTTTTGGGACTGTATTTTGAAAATACTCAAACACGGAGTAAGCATGTACAGATCGCTTCTGGGACACCAAAATATCGAATTTTCGGGTTTTTTTTTTTTTGGCCTGAAATTGAGATATCGACTTTGGGCACCTAAAATATCGATTTTTATCATGTTTTGGGACTATATTTTGAGAATATTCTAGCACTGAGTAGGCATGTACAGATCGCTTCTGGGACCCAAAAATTTCGAATTTTCGGGGGTTTTGAGCCTGAATTTGAGATATAAACGGGTACAGAAGATACATGCACATATTAACTTTGGGCACCTAAAATATCGATTTTCAGCATGTTTTGGGCCTGTATTTAAAGAATACTCTAACACGGAGTTGGCATGTACAGATCGCTTCTGGGACCCCAAAATATCGAATTTTCGAGTGTTTTGAGCCTGAATTTGAGATATAAACGGGTACTGAAGATGCATGCACATATCGATTTTTGGGCACCTAAAATATCGATTTTAAAGCATGTTTTGGGTCTGTATCTTGAAATCATTCTAACTAGGAGTAGACATGTACAGATCGCTTTTAGGACCCAAAAATACCGAATTTTATGGTGTTTTGAGCCTGAATTTGAGATATAAATGGGTACAGAAGATGCATGCACATATCAACTTTGGACGCTTAAAATATATATTTTTATCATGTTTTAAGCCTATATTTTGAAAACATTCTAGCACTGAGTAGGCATGTACAGACCGCTTCTGGAACTCAAAAATATCGAATTTTCGGGTGTTTTGAGGTTGAATTTGGGATATTAACGGGTGCAGAAGATGCATACACATATTGACTTAAGGCACCTAAAATATCGATTTTCAGCATGTTTTGGGCATGTATTTGAGTAGACATGTACAGATCGCTTCTGGAAACCCAAAATACCGAATTTGTGGGTGTTTTGAGAATGAATTTGAGATATAAACGGGGACAGAAGATGCATGCACATATCGACTTTTGGGCACCTAAAAGATCGATTTTCAGTATGTTTTGGGCCTGTATTTTGAAAATACTCTATCAAGGAGTAGGCATGTACAGATCGCTTCTGGGACCCCAAAATATCGAATTTTCGGGTGTTTTGGGCCTGAATTTGAGATATCGACTTTAGGCACCTAAAATATCGATTTTTAGCATGTTTTGGGTCTGTATCTTGAAAACATTCTAACTAGGATTAGGCATGTACAGATCTCTTCTAGGACCCAAAAATACCGAATTTTCGGGTGTTTTGAGCCTGAATTTGAGATATAAACGGGAACAGAAGATGCATGCACATTTCGACTTTGGACTCTTAAAATATCGATTTTTAGCATGTTTTGAGCCTATATTTTGAAAACATTCTAGCACTAAGTAGGCATGTACAGATCGCTTCTGGCACCCAAAAATATCGAATTTTCGGGTGTTTGGAGCCTGAATTTGAGATATAAACGAGTACAGAAGATGCATGCACATATCGACTTTTGGGCACGAAAAATATCGATTTTCTGTATGTTTTGGGCCTGTATTTTGAAAATACTCTAACACGGGGTAGGCATGTACAGATCGCTTTTGGGGCCCCAAAATATCGAATTTTCGGGTGTTTTGGGCCTGAATTTGAGATATTGACTTTGGGCACCTAAAATATCGATTTTTAGCATGTTTTGGGCCTATATTTTGAAAATATTTTAGCACTGAGTATGCATGTACAGATCGCTTCTGGGACCCTAAAATATCGAATTTTCGAGTATTTTGAGGTTTAATTTGGGATATATACGGGTGCAGAAGATGCATACACATATTGACTTTGGGCACCTAAAATATCGATTTTCAGCATGTTTTGGGCCTGTATCTGAGTAGGCATGTACAGATCGCTTCTAGGATCCCAAAATATCGAATTTTCGGTTGTTTTGGAGCCTGAATTTGAGATATAAACGTGTACAGAAGATGCATGCACATATTGACTTTGGGCACCTAAAATATCGATTTTCAGCATGTTTTGGGCCTGTATTTTGAAAATACTCTAACACGGAGTGTTCTGGGACCCCAAAATATCGAATTTTCGGGTGTTTTGAGCCTGAATTTGAGATTTAAACGGGTACAGAAGATGCATGCACATATCGACTTTTGGACAGCTAAAATATCGATTTTTAGTATGTTTTGGGACTAAATTTTGAAAATTTTCAAGCCCTGAGTAGGCATGTACAGATCGCTTCCGTGACCCCAAAATATCTAATTTTCGGGTGTTTTGAGCCTGAATTTGAGATATAAACGGGTACAGAAGATGCATGCACATATTGACTTTGGGCACCTAAAATATCGATTTTCAGCATGTTTTGAGCCTTTATTTTGAAAACATTCTAGCACTGAGTAGGCATGTACAGATCGCTTCAGGGACCCAAAATTAATGAATTTTCGTTGTGTTTTGAGGTTTAATTTGGGATATAAACGGGTGCAGAAGATGCATACACATATTGACTTTGGGCACCTAAGATATCGATTTTCAGCATGTTTTGGGCCTGCATCTAAGTAGGCATGTACAGATCGCTTCTGGGACCCTAAAATATCGAATTTTCGGGTGTTTCGAGCCTGAATTTGATATATAAACGGGTACAGAAGATGCATGCACATATTGACTTTGGGCACCTAAAATATCGATTTTCTGCATGTTTTGGGCCGGTATTTGAAAATATTCTAACACGGAGTAGGCATGTACAGATCGCTTCTGAGACCCCCAAAAATCGAATTTTCGGGTGTTTTGAGCCTGAATTTGAGATATAAACGGGTACTGAATATGCATGCACATATCGTCTCTTGGGCACCTAAAATATCGATTTTGAGCATGTTTTGGGTCTGTATCTTAAAAATATTCTAACTAGGAGTAGGCATGTACAGATTGGTTCTAGGACCCAAAAATACCGAATTTTTGGGTGTTTTGAGCCTCAATTTGAGATATAAACGGATACAGAAGATGCATGCACATCTCGACTTTGGACACTTAAAATATCGATTTTTAGCATGTTTTGAGCCTATATTTTGAAAACATTCTATCACTGAGTAGGCATGTACAGACCGCTTCTGGGACTCAAAAATATCGAATTTTCGAGGTTCAATTTGGGATATTAACGGGTGCATAAGATGCATACACATTTTGAGTTTGGGCACCTCAAATATCGATTTTCAGCATGTTTTGGGCCTGTATCTGAGTAGGCATGTACCGATCGCTTCTAGGACCCAAAAATAGCGAATTTTCGGGTGTTTTGAGCCTGAATTTGAGATATAAACGGGTAAGGAAGATGCATTCACATATTGACTTTGGGCACCTAAAATACCGATTTTCAGCATGTTTTGAGCCTTTATTTTGAAAACATTCTAGCACTGAGTAGGCATGTACAGATCACTTCTGGGACCCAAAAATATCGAATTTTCGTGTGTTTTGAGGTTTAATTTGGGATATAAACGGGTGCAGAAGATGCATACACATATTGACTTTGGGCACCTAAAATATCGATTTTCAGCATGTTTTGAGCCTTTATTTTGAAAATACTCTAACACAGAGTAGGCATGTACAGATCGCTTCTGGGACCCAAAAACATCGAATTTTCGGGTGTTTTGGGCCTGAATTTGAGATATAAACGGGTACAGAAGATGCATGAACATATCGACTTTTGGGTACCTAAAAAAACTATTTCCAGTATGTTTTGGGCATGTATTTTGATAATACTCTAACACGGAGTAGGCATGTACAGTTCGCTTCTGGAACCCCAAAATATCGAATTTTCGGGTGTTTTGGGCCTGAATTTGAGATATCGACTTTGGGCACCTAAAATATCGATTTTTAGCATGGTTTGGGCCTATATTTTGAAAATATTCTAGCACTAAGTAGGCATGTACAGATCGCTTGTGGGACACAAAAATATCGAATTTTCGAGTGTTTTAAGATTGTATTTGAGATATAAACGGGTACAGAAGATGAATGCACATATCGACTTTTGGGCACCTAAAATATCGATTTTGAGCATGTTTTGGGTCTGTATCTTGAAAACATTCTAACTAGGAGTAGGCATGTACAGAATGTTTCTAGGACCCAAAAAAACCGAATTTTCAGGTGTTTTGAGCCTGAATTTGAGATATAAACGGGTACATGAGATGCATGCACATATCGACTTTGGATACTTAAAATATCGATTTTTAGCATGTTTTGAGCCTATATTTTGAAAACATTCTAGCACTGAGTAGGCATGTACAGATCGCTTCTGGGACCCAAAAACATCGAATTTTCGAATGATTTGAGGTTGAATTTGGGATATAAACGGGTGCAGTAGATGCATACACATATTGACTTTGGTCACCTAAAATATCGATTTTCAGTATGTTTTGAGCCTGTATTTTGAAAATACTCTAAAACGGAGTAGGCAATAACAGATCGCTTCTGGGACCACGAAATATCGAATTTTCGGGTGTTTGGAACCTGAATTTGAGATATAAACGGGTACAGAAGATACATCCACATATCGACTTTTGGGCACCTAAAAGATCGATTATCAGTATGTTTTGGGTCTGTATATTGAAAAAATTCTAACTAGGAGTAGACATGTACAGATCGCTTCTAGGACCCAAAAATACCGAATTTTCGGGTGTTTTGGGCCTGAATTCAGGATCATAACACCCGAAAATTCGGTATTTGTGGGTCCTAGAAGCGATCTGTACATGCCTACTCCTAGTTAGAGTGTTTTCAAAATACAGGCCCAAAACATACTGAAAATCGATCTTTTAGGTGCCCAAAAGTCGATATGTGCATGCATCTTCTGTACCCGTTTAAATCTCAAATTCAGGCTCCAAACAACCGAAAAATCGATATTTTGGGGTCCCAGAAGCGATCTGTACATGCCAACTCAGTGCTAGAATATTTTCAAAATATAGGCCCAAAACATGCTAAATATCGATATTTTAGTTGCCCAAATTCGTTATCTCCAATTCAGGCCCAAAACACCCTTAAATTTGATATTTTGGGGTCCCAGAAGCGATCTGTACATGCCTACTCCGTGTTAGAGTATTTTCAAAATTCAGGCCTAAAACATACTAAAAATCAATCTTTTAGGTGCCCAAAAGTCGATATATTCATGCATCTTCTGTACCTGTTTATATCTCAAATTCAGGCTCCAAACATCAGAAAATTCGATATTTTAGCGTCCCAGAAGCGATCTGTACATGCCTACTCAGATACAGGCCCAAAACATGCTGAAAATCTATATTTTAGATGCCCAAAGTCAATATGTGCATGCATCTTCTGAACCCGTTTATATCTTAAATGCAGGCTCCAAACACCCGAAAACTCGATATTTTGGGGTCCCAGAAGCGATTTGTACATGCCTACTCAGATACAGGCCCAAAACATACTGAAAATCGATCTTGTAGTTGCCTAAAGTCAATATGTGTTTGCATCTTCTGCACCCGTTTATATCCCAAATTCAACCTCAAAACACCCGAAAATTCGATATTTTGGGTTCCCAGAAGCGATCTGTATATGCCTACTCCTAGTTAGAATGTTTTCAAGATACAGACCTAAAACATGCTCAAAATCAATATTTTAGGTGCCCAAAAGTCGATATGTGCATTCATCTTCTGTACCCGTTTATATCTCAAATTTTGGCTAAAAAACCCCGAAAATTCGATATTTTGGGGTCCCAAAAGCGATCTGTACATGCTTACTCCGTGTTAGAGTGTTTTCAAAATACAGGCCCAAAATCTGCTGAAAATCGATATTTTAGGTGCCCAAAGTCAATATGGGTATGCATCTTCTGCATCCGTTTATATCCCAAATTCAACCTCAAAACACCCGAAAATTCGATATTTTGGGGTCCCAGAAGCAATCTGTACATGCCTACTCCGTGCTAGAGTATTTTCAAAATGCAGGCCCAAAACATACTGAAAATCGATCTTTTAGGTGCCCAAAAGTCGATATGTGCATGCATCTTCTGTACCCGTTTATACTTCAAATTCAGGCTCCAAACACCAAAAAAATCGATATTTTTGGGTCACAAAAGCGATCTGTACATGTCTACTCTTAGTTAGAATGTTTTCAAGATACAGACCTAAAACATGCTAAAAATCGATATGTTATGTGCTCAAAAGTCGATATGTGCATGCATCTTCAGTACCCGTTTATATCTCAAATTCAGGCTCCAAACACCCGAAAAATCGATATGTTTGGGTCCCATAAGCGATCTGTACATGCCTACTCAGTTCTAGAATATTTTCAAAATAAAGGCTCAAAACATGCTAAAAATCGATATTTTAAGTGTCCAAAGTCAATATGTGCATGCATCTCCTGTACCCGTTTATATAATCAAATTCAGGCTCCAAACACCCGAAAATTCGATATTTTGATGTCCCAGAAGCTATCTGTACATGCTTACTCGGTGCTAGAATATTTTCAAAATATAGGCCCAAAACATGCTAAAAATCGATATTTTAGGTGCCCAAAGTCAAAATGTGTATGAATCTTCTGCACCCGTTTATATCCCAAATTCAACCTCAAAACACTTGAATATTCGATATTTTTGGGTCCCAGAAACGATCTTAACATGCCTACTCAGTGCTAGAATATTTTTAAAATATAGGCCCAAAACATGCTAAAAATCGATATTTTAGGTGCCCAAAGTCGATATCTCAAATTCACGCCCAAAACACACGAAATTTCGATATTTTGGGGTCCCAAAAAGCGATCTGTACATGCCTACTCCGTGTTAGAGTATTTTCAAATTATAGGCCCAAAACATAATGAAAATCGATCTTTTAGGTGCCCAAAAGTCGATATGTGCATGTATCTTCTGTACCCGTTTTTATCTCAAATTCAGGCTCCAAACACCCAAAAATTCGATATTTTGGGGTCCCAGAAGCGATCTGTACATGCCTACTCAGATACAGGCCCAAAACATGCTGAAAATCGATATTTTAGGTGCCCAAAGTCAATATGTGTATGCATCTTCTGCACCCGTTTATATCTCAAATGCAGGCTCAAAACACACGAGAATTCAATATATTGGGGTCCCAGAAGCGATCTGTACATGCCTAATCCGTGTTAGAGTATTTTCAAAAAACAGGCCCAAAACATGCTAAAAAATCGATATTTTAGGTGCCCAAAGTCAATATGTGCATGTATCTTCGGTACCCGTTTATATCTCAAATTCAGGCCCAAAACACCCGAAAATTCGATATTTTGGGGTCTCACAAACGATCTGTACATGCCGTGTTAGAGTATTTTCAAAATACAGGCCCAAAACATACTGAAAATCGATCTTTTAAGTGCCCAAAAGTCGATATGTGCATGCATCTTCTGAACCCGTTTATATCTCAAATGCAGGCTCCAAACACCCGAAAACTCGATATTTTGGGGTCCCAGAAGCGATCTGTACATGCCTACTCAGATACAGGCCCAAAAAATACTGAAAATCGATATTTCAGGTGCCCAAAGTCAATATGTGGATGTATTTTCTGTACCCGTTTATATCTCAAATTCATGCTCAAAACACCAGAAAATTCGATATTTTGGGGTCCCAGAAGCTATCTGTACATGTCTACTCAGTGATAGAATATTTTCAAAATATAGGCCCAAAACATGCTAAAAATCGATATTTTAGGTGCCAAAAGTCGATATCTCAAATTTAGGCCCTAAACACTCGAAAATTCGATATTTTGGTGTCCCAGAAGCAATCTGTACATGCTTACTCCGTGTCAGAGTATTTTCAAAATACAGGCCCAAAACATACTGAAAATCGATCTTGTAGGTGCCTAAAGTCAATATGTCTTTGCATCTTCTGCACCCGTTTTTATCCCAAATTCAACCTCAAAACACCCGAAAATTCGATATTTTGGGTTCCCAGAAGTGATCTGTATATGCCTACTCCTAGTTAGAATGTTTTCAAGATACAGACCTAAAACATGCTCAAAATCGATATTTTAGGTGCCCAAAAGTCGATATGTGCATTCATCTTCTGTACCCGTTTATATCTCAAATTTTGGCTAAAAAACCCCGAAAATTCGATATTTTGGGGTCCCAAAAGCGATCTGTACATGCTTACTCCGTGTTAGAGTGTTTTCAAAATACAGGCCCAAAACCTGCTGAAAATCGATATTTTAGGTGTCCAAAGTCAATATGTGCATGCATCTCCTGTACCCGTTTATATAATCAAATTCAGGCTCCAAACACCCGAAAATTCGATATTTTGGGGTCCCAGAAGCAATCTGTACATGCTTACTCCGTCCTAGAGTATTTTCAAAATGCAGGCCCAAAACATACTGAAAATCGATCTTTTAGGTGCCCAAAAGTCGATATGTGCATGCATCTTCTGTACCCGTTTATACTTCAAATTCAGGCTCCAAACACCCAAAAAATCGATATTTTTGGGTCACAAAAGCGATCTGTACATGTCTACTCTTAGTTAGAATGTTTTCAAGATACAGACCTAAAACATGCTAAAAATCGATATGTTATGTGCTCAAAAGTCGATATGTGCATGCATCTTCAGTACCCGTTTATATCTCAAATTCAGGCTCCAAACACCCGAAAATTCGATATTTTTGGGTCCCATAAGCGATCTGTACATGCCTACTCAGTTCTAGAATATTTTCAAAATAAAGGCTCAAAACATGCTAAAAATCGATATTTTAGGTGCCCAAAGTCAAAATGTGTATGAATCTTCTGCACCCGTTTATATCCCAAATTCAACCTCAAAACACTTGAATATTCGATATTTTTGGGTCCCAGAAACGATCTTAACATGCCTACTCAGTGCTAGAATATTTTAAAAATATAGGCCCAAAACATGCTAAAAATCGATATTTTAGGTGCCCAAAGTCGATATCTCAAATTCACGCCCAAAACACACGAAATTTCGATATTTTGGGGTCCCAAAAGCGATCTGTACATGCCTACTCCGTGTTAGAGTATTTTCAAATTATAGGCCCAAAACATAATGAAAATCGATCTTTTAGGGGCACAAAAGTCGATATGTGCATGTATCTTCTGTACCCGTTTATATCTCAAATTCAGGCTCCAAACACCCAAAAATTCGATATTTTGGGGTCCCAGAAGCGATCTGTACATGCCTACTCAGATACAGGCCCAAAACATGCTGAAAATCGATATTTTAGGTGCCCAAAGTCAATATGTGTATGCATCTTCTGCACCCGTTTATATCTCAAATTCAGGCCCAAAACACCCGAAAATTCGATATTTTGGGGTCTCACAAACGATCTGTACATGCCGTGTTAGAGTATTTTCAAAATACAGGCCCAAAACATACTGAAAATCGATCTTTTAAGTGCCCAAAAGTCGATATGTGCATGCATCTTCTGAACCCGTTTATATCTCAAATGCAGGCTCCAAACACCCGAAAACTCGATATTTTGGGGTCCCAGAAGCGATCTGTACATGCCTACTAAGATACAGGCCCAAAAAATACTGAAAATCGATATTTCAGGTGCCCAAATTCAATATGTGGATGTATTCTCTGTACCCGTTTATATCTCAAATTCATGCTCAAAACACCCGAGAATTCGATATTTTGGGGTCCCAGAAGAGATCTGTACATGTCTACTCAGTGATAGAATATTTTCAAAATATAGGCCCAAAACATGCTAAAAATCGATATTTTTGGTGCCCAAAGTCGATATCTCAAATTTAGGCCCTAAACACTCGAAAATTCGATATTTTGGTGTCCCAGAAGCAATCTGTACATGCTTACTCCGTGTTAGAGTATTTTCAAAATACAGGCCCAAAACATACTGAAAATCGATCTTGTAGGTGCCTAAAGTCAATATGTCTTTGCATCTTCTGCACCCGTTTATATCCCAAATTCAACCTCAAAACACCCGAAAATTCGATATTTTGGGTTCCCAGAAGTGATCTGTATATGCCTACTCCTAGTTAGAATGTTTTCAAGATACAGACCTAAAACATGCTCAAAATCGATATTTTAGGTGCCCAAAAGTCGATATGTGCATTCATCTTCTGTACCCGTTTATATCTCAAATTTTGGCTAAAAAACCCCGAAAATTCGATATTTTGGGGTCCCAAAAGCTATCTGTACATGCTTACTCCGTGTTAGAGTGTTTTCAAAATACAGGCCCAAAACCTGCTGAAAATCGATATTTTAGGTGTCCAAAGTCAATATGTGCATGCATCTCCTGTACCCGTTTATATAATCAAATTCAGGCTCCAAACACCCGAAAATTCGATATTTTGGGGTCCCTGAAGCTATCTGTACATGCTTACTCGGTGCTAGAATATTTTCAAAATATAGGCCCAAAACATCCTAAAAATCGATATTTTAGGTGCCCAAAGTCGATATCTCAAATTCAGGCTCCTAACACCTGAAAATTCGATATTTTGGGGTCCCAGAAGTGATCTGTACATGCCTACTCAGTGCTATAATATTTTCAAAATATAGGCTCGAAACATGCTAAAAATCAATATTTTAAGTGTCCAAAGTCGATATGTGCATGCATCTTCTGTACCCGTTTATATCTCAAATTCAGGCTCCAAACACCCGAAAATTCGATATTTTGGGGTCCCAGAAGCGATCTGTACATGCCTACTCAGTGCTATAATATTTTCAAAATATAGGCTCAAAACATGCTAAAAATCAATATTTTGGGTGCCCAAAGTCAATATGTGTATGCATTTTCTGCACCCGTTTAAATCCCAAATTCAACTTCAAAACACCCGAATATTCGATATTTTTGGGTCTCAGAAGCGATCTGTACATGCCTACTCAGTGCTAGAATGTTTTCAAAATATAGGCTCAAAACATGCTAAAAATCGATATTTTAATTGTCCAAAGTCATGTTCATGCATCTTCTGTACCCGTTTATATCTCAAATTCAGGCTCAAAACACTCGAAAATTCGATATTTTGGGGTCCCAGAAGCGATCTGTAAATGCTTACTCCGTTTTAGAGTATTTCCAAAATACAGGCATAAAACATACTGAAAATCGATCTTTTAGGTGCCCAAAAGTCGATATGTGCATGCATCTTCTGTACCGTTTATATCTCAAATTCAGGCTCCAAACACACGAAAATTCGATATTTTGGGGTCCCAGAAGCGATCTCTACATGCCTACTCAGATACAGGCCCAAACATGCTGAAAATCGATATTTTAGGTGCCCAAATTCAATATGAGTATACATCTTGTGCACCCGTTTATATCTCAAATTCAACCTCAAAACACCCGAAAATCTGATATTTTGAGTTCCCAGAATCGATCTGTACATGCCTACTCAGTGCTAGAATGTTTTCAAAATATAGATTTAAAACATGCTAAAAATCGATATTTTAAGTGTCCAAAGTCGATATGTGCAGGCACCTTCTGTACCCGTTTATATCTTAAATTCAGGCTCAAAACACCCGAAAATTCGGTATTTTTGGGTCCTAGAAGCGATCTGTACATGCCTACTCCTATTTAGAATGTTTTCAAGATACAGACCTAAAACATGCTCAAAATCGATATTTTAGGTGCCCAAAAGTCGATATGTGCATGCATCTTCTGTACCCGTATATATCTTAAACTCAGGCTCAAAAAACCCGAAATTTCGATATTTTGGGGTCCCAGAAGCGATCTGTACATGCTTACTCCGTGTTTGAGTGTTTTCAAAATACAGGCCCAAAACATGCTGAAAATCGATATTTTAGGTGTCCAAAGTCAGTATGTGCATGCATTTAGTATACCCGTTTATATCTCAAATTCAGGCTCGAAACACCCGAAAATTCGATATTTTGGGGTCCCAGAAGCGATCTGTACATGCCTACTCAGTGCTAGAACATTTTCAAAATATAGGCCCAAAGCATGCTAAAAATCGATATTTTAGGTGCCCAAAGTCGATATCTCAAAATCAGGCTCCAAAAACCCGAAAATTCGATATTTTGGGGTCCCAGAAGCGATCTGTACATGCCTACTCAGTGCTCGAATATTTTCAAAATATAGACTCAAAACATGCTAAAAATCGATATTTTAAGTGTCCAAAGTCGAAATGTGCATGCATCTTCTGTACCCGTTTATATCTCAAGTTCAGGCTCCAAACACCAGAAAATTCGATATTTTGGTGACCCAGAATCGATCTGTACATGCCTACTCAGATACAGGCCCAAAACATGCTGAAAATCAATATTTTAGGTGACCAAAGTCAATATGTGTATGCATCTTCTGTACACGTTTATATCTCAAATTCAGGCTCAAAAAACCCGAAAATTCGATATTTTGGAGTCCCAGAAGCGATCTGTACATGCTTTCTCCGTGTTAGAGAATTTTCAAAACACAGGCCCAAAACATGCTAAAAATCGATATTTTAAGTGCCCAAAGTCGATATCTCAAATTTAGGCCCAAAACACTCGACAATTCGATATTTTGGGGTCCCAGAAGCGATCTGTACATGCTTACTCAGTGTTAGAGTATTTTAAAATACAGGCACAAAACATACTAAAAATCGATATTTTAAGTGTCCAAAGTCGATATGTGCATGCATCTTCTGTACCCGTTTATATCTCAAATTCAGGCTCCAAACACCCGAAAATTCGATATTTTGGGGACCCAGAATCGATCTGTACATGCCTACTCAGATACAGGCCCAAAACATGCTGAAAATCAATATTTTAGGTGCCCAAAGTCAATATGTGTATGCATCTTCTGCACCCGTTTATATCTCAAATGCAGGCTCCAAACACCAGAAAACTCGATATTTTGGGGTCCTAGAAGCGATCTGTACATGCCTACTCAGTGCTAGAATATTTTCAAAATATAGGCTCAAAACATGCTAAAAATCGATGTTTTTATGTGTCCAAAGTCGATATGTTCATGCGTCTTCTGTACCCGTTTATATCTCAAATTCAGGCTCAAAACACCCGAAAATTCGATATTTTGGGGTCCCAGAAGCGATCTGTACACGCTTACTCCGTGTTAGAGTACTTTCAAAATACAGGCCCAAAACATGCTAAAAATCGATATTTTAGGTTCACAAAGTCGATATCTCAAATTCACGCCCAAAACACCCGAAAATTCGATATTTTGGGGTCCCAAAAACGATCTGTACATGCCTACTCCGTGTTAGAGTATTTTCAAAACAAAGGCCAAAAACATACTGAAAATCGATCTTTTAGGTGCCCAAAGTCAATATGTGCATGTATCTTCTGTACCCGTTTATATCTCAAATTTAGGCTCAAAACATCCGAAAATTCGATATTTTGGGGTCTCAGAAGCGATCTGTACATGCCTACTCAGTGCTAGAATATTTTAAAAATATAGGCCCAAAATATGCTAAAAATCGATATTTTAGGTGCCCAAAGTCGATATCTCAAATTCAGGCCCAAAACACCCGAAAATTCGATATTTTTGGGTCCCAGAAACGAACTGTACATGCCTACTCGGTGTAAGAGTATTTTCAAAATACAGGCCCAAAACATACTAAAAATCGATCTTTTAGGTGCCCAAAAGTCGATATGTGCATACATCTTCTGTACCCGTTTATATCTCAAATTCAGGCTCCAAACACCCGAAAATTCGATATTTTGGGGTCCCAGAAGCAATCTGTACATGCCTACTCAGTGCTAGAATGTTTTCAAAATAAAGACTCAAAACATGCTAAAAATCGATATTTTAAGTGTCCAAAGTCAATATGTGCATGCACCTTCTGTACCCGTTTATATCTCAAATTCATGCTCAAAGCACCCGAAAAATCGGTATTCTTGAGTTCAAGAAGCAATCTGTACATGCCTACTCCTAGTTAGAATATTTTCCATATACAGACCTAAAACATGCTCAAAATCGATATTTTAGGTGCCCAAAAGTCGATATGTGCATGAATCTTCTGTACCCGTTTATATCTCAAATTCAGGCTAAAAAAAAAACGAAAATTCGATATTTTGGGGTCCCAGAAGCGATCTGTACATGCTTACTCCGTGTTAGAGTCTTTTCAAAATACAGGCCCAAAACATGCTGAAAATCGATCTTTTAGGTGCCCAAAAGTCAATATGCGCATGCATCTTCTGCACCCGTTTATATCCCAAATTCAACTTCAAAACACCCTAAAATTATATATTTTTGGGTCTCAGAAGCGATCTGTACATGCCTACTCAGTGCTAGAATGTTTTCAAAATATAGGCTCAAAACATGCTAAAAATCGATATTTTAAGTGTCCAAAGTCGATATGTGCATGCATCTTCTGTACCCATTTATATCTCAAATTCAGGCTCAAAAAACCCTAAAATTCGATATTTGGGGTCCCAGAAGCGATCTGTACATGCATACTCAGATACAGGCCCAAAACATGCTAAAAATCGATATTTTAGGAGCCCAGAGTCGATATCTCAAATTCAGGCCCAAAACACCCGAAAATTCGATATTTTGGGGTCCCAGAAACGATCTGTACATGCCTACTCCGTGTTAGAATATTTTAAAAATATAGGCCCAAAACATGCTAAAAATCGATATTTTAAGAGCCCAAAGTCGATATCTCAAATTCAGGCCCAAAACACCCGAAAACTCGATATTTTGGGGTCCCAAAACGATCTGTACATGCATACTCAGATACAGGCCCAAAACATGCTAAAAATCGATATTTTAGGTGCCCAGAGTCGATATCTCAAATTCAGGCCCAAAACACACGAAAATTCGATATTTTGGGGTCCCAGAAACGATTTGTACATGCCTACTCCGTGTTAGAATATTTTATAAATATAGGCCCAAAACATGCTAAAAATCGATATTTTAGGTTCCCAAAGTCGATATCTCAAATTCAGGCCCAAAACACCCAAAAATTCGATTTTTTGGGGTCCCAGAAACGATCTTTACATGCCTACTCCGTGTTAGAGTATTTTCAAAATACAGGCCCAAAACATACTGAAAATCGATCTTTTAGGTGCCCAAAAGTCGATATGTGCATGCATCTTCTGTACCGGTTTATATCTCAAATTCAGGCTCTAAACACACGAAAATTCGATATTTTGGGGTCCAAGAACCGATCTGTACATGCCTACTCAGTGCTAGAATGTTTTCAAAATAAAGACTCAAAACATGCTAAAAATCGATATTTTAAGTGTCCAAAGTCGATATGTGCATGCACCTTCTGTACCCGTTTATATCTCAAATTCAGGCTAAAAACACCCGAAAAATCGGTATTCTTGGGTTCAAAAAGCGATCTGTACATGCCTACTCCTAGTTAGAATATTTTCAAGATACAGACCTAAAACATGCTCAAAATCGATATTTTAGGTGCCCAAAAGTCGATATGTGCATGAATCTTTTGTACCCGTTTATATCTCAAATTCAGGATAAAAAAAAAAACGAAAATTCGATATTTTGGGGTCCTAGAAGCGATCTGTACATGCTTACTCCGTGTTACAGTGTTTTCAAAATACAGGCCCAAAACATGCTGAAAATCGATATTTTAGGTGTCCAAAGTCAATATGTGCATGCATCTTCTGTACCCGTTTATATCTCAAATTCAGGCTCCAAACACCCGAAAATTCGATATTTTGGGGTCCCAGAATCGATCTGTACAGGCCTACTCAGATACAGGCCCAAAACATACTGAAAATCAATATTTTAGGTGCCCAAAGTCAATATGTGTATGCATCTTCTGCACCCGTTTATATCCCAAATTCAACTTCGAAACACCCGAAAATTCGATATGTTTGGGTCTCAGAAGCGATCTGTACATGCCTACTCAGTGCTAGAATGTTTTCAAAATATAGGCTCAAAACATGCTAAAAATCGATATTTTAGGTGTCCAAAGTCGATATGTGCATGCATCTTCTGTACCCGTTTATATCTCAAATTCAGGCTCAAAAAACCCGAAAATTCGATATTTTGGGAACCCAAAAGCGATCTGTACATGTTTACTCCGTGTTAGAGTATTTTTAAAATAAATACAGGCCCAAAACATGCTAAAAATCGATATTTAAGAGCCCAAAGTCGATATCTCAAATTCAGGCCCAAAACACACGAAAACTCGATATTTTGGGGTCCCAAGACGATCTGTACATGCATACTCAGATACAGGCCCAAAACATGCTAAAAAATCGATATTTTAGGTGCCCAGAGTCGATATCTCAAATTCAGGCCCAAAACACACGAAAATTCGATATTTTGGGGTCCCGGAAACGATCTGTATATGCCTATTCCGTGTTAGAATATTTTCAAAATACAGGCCAAAAACATACTGAAAATCGATCTTTTAGGTGCCCAAAGTCAATATGTGCATGTATCTTCTGTACCCGTATATATCTCAAATTAAGGCTCAAAACACCCGAAAATTCGATATTTTGGGGTCTCAAAAGCGATCTGTACATGCCTACTCAGTGCTAGAATATTTTCAAAATATAGGCCCAAAACATGCTAAAAATCGATATTTTAGGTGCCCAAAGTCGATATCTCAAATTCAGGCCCAAAACACCCGAAAATTCGATATTTTTGGGTCCCAGAAACGATCTGTACATGCCTACTTCGTGTTAGAGTATTTTCAAAATACAGGCCCAAAACAAACTGAAAATCGATCTTTTAAGTTCCCAAAAGTAGATATGTGCATGCATCTTCTGAACCCGTTTATATCTCAAATGCAGGCTCCAAACACCAGAAAACTCGATATTTTGGGGTCCCAGAGGTGATCTGTACATGCCTACTCAGATACAGGCCCAAAACATGCTGAAAATCGATATTTTAGGAGCCAAAAGTCAATATGTGCATGCATCTTCTGTACCCGTTTATATCTCAAATTCATGCTCAAAACACCCTAGAATTCAATATTTTGGGGTCCCAGAAGCGATCTGTACATGCATACTCCTAGTTTGAATGTTTTCAAGAAACAGACCTAAAACATGCTCAAAATCGATATTTTAGGTGCCCAAAGTCAATATGTGCATGCATCTTCTGTACCCATTTATATCTCAAATTCAGGCTCAAAAAACCCGAACATTCGATATTTTGGGGTCCCAGAAGCGATCTGTACATGCTTACTCCGTGTTAGAGTGTTTTCAAAATACAGGCCCATAACATGCTGAAAATCAATATTTTAGGTTTCCAAAGTCAATATGTGAATGCATCTTCTGTTCCCGTTTATATCCCAAATTCAACTTCAAAACACCCGAAAATTTGATATTTTTGGGTCTCAGAAGCGATCTGTACATACCTACTCAGTGCTAGAATATTTTCAAAATATAGGCTTAAAACATGCTAAAAATCGATATTTTAAGTGTCCAAAGTCGATATGTGCATGCATCTTCTGTACCCGTTTATATCTCAAATTCAGGCTCAAAACACCCGAAAATTCAATATTTTGGGGTCCCAGAAGCGATCTGTACATGCATACTCCTAGTTAGAATGTTTTCAAGATACAGACCTAAAACATGCTCAAAATCGATATTTTAGGTGCCCAAAGTCAATATGTGCATGCATCTTCTGTACCCGTTTATATCTCAAATTCAGGCCCAAAACACCCGAAAATTCGATATTTTGAGGTCCCAGAAACGATCTGTACATGCCTATTCCGTGTTAGAATATTTTAAGATTATAGGCCCAAAACATGCTATAAATCGATATTTTAAGTGCCCAAAGTCGACATCTCAAATTCAGGCCCAAAACACCCGAAAATTCGATATTTTGAGGTCCCAGAAACGATCTGTACATGCCTACTCCGTATTAGAGTATTTTCAAAATACAGGCAAAAAACATACTGAAAATCGATATTTTAGGTGCCCAAAGTCAATATGAGTACGCATCTTCTGCACCCGTTTATATCTCAAATGCAGGCTCCAAACACCAGAAAACTCGATATTTTGGGGTCCCAGAGGTGATCTGTACATGCCTACTCATATACAGGCCCAAAACATGCTGAAAATCGATATTTTAGGTGCCTAAAGTCAATATGTGCATGCATCTTTTGTACCCGTTTATATCTCAAATTCAGGCTCAAAACACCCGAAAATTCAATATTTTGGGGTCCCAGAAGCGATCTGTACATGCATACTCCTAGTTAGAATGTTTTCAAGATACAGACCTAAAACATGCTCAAAATCGATATTTTAGGTGCCCAAAGTCAATATGTGCATGCATCTTCTGTACCCGTTTATATCTCAAATTCAGGCCCAAAACACCCGAAAATTCGATATTTTGAGGTCCCAGAAACGATCTGTACATGCCTATTCCGTGTTAGAATATTTTAAGATTATAGGCCCAAAACATGCTATAAATCGATATTTTAGGTTCCCAAAGTCGATATCTCAAATTCAGGCCCAAAACACCCAAAAATTCGATATTTTGGGGTCCCAGAAACGATCTGTACATGTCTACTCCGTGTTAGAATATTTTCAAAATACAGGCCAAAAACATACTGAAAATCGATATTTTAGGTGCCCAAAGTCAATATGTGCATGTATCTTCTGCACCCGTTTATATCTCAAATTAAGGCTCAATACACCCGAAATTCGATATTTTGGGGTCTCAGAAGCGATCTGTACATGCCTACTCAGTCCTAGAATCTTTTCAAAATATAGGCCCAAAACATGCTAAAAATCGATATTTTAGGTGCCCAAAGTCGATATCTCAAATTCAGGCCCAAAACACACGAAAATTCGATATTTTGGGGTCCCAGAAACGATCTGTACATGCCTACTCCGTGTTAGAGTATTTTGAAAATGCAAGCCCAAAACATACTGAAAATCGATTTTTTAGGTGCCCAAAAGTCGATATGTGCATGCATCTTCTGTACCCGTTTATATCTCAAATGCAGGCTCCAAACACCAGAAAACTCGATATTTTGGGGTCCCAGAAGCGATCTGTACATGCCTACTCAGATACAGGCCCAAAACATGCTGAAAATCGATATTTTAGATGCCCAAAGTCAATATGTGCATGTATCTTCTGTACCCGTTTATATCTTAAATTCAGGCTCAAAACACCCGTGAATTCAATATTTTGGGGTCCCAGAAGCAATCTGTACATGCCTACTCCGTGTTAGAGTATTTTCAAAATACAGGCCCAAAACATGCTAAAAATCGATATTTTAGGTGCCCAAAGTCAATATGTTCATGCATCTTCTGTACCCGTTTATATCTCAAATTTAGGCTCAAAACACCCAAAAATTCGATATTTTGGGGTCCCAGAAACGATCTGTACATGCCTACTCCGTGTTAGAGTATTTTCAAAATACAGGCCCAAAACATATATACTGAAAATAGATCTTTTAAGTGCACAAAAGTCGATATGTGCATGCATCTTCTGAACCCGTTTATATCTCAAATGCAGGCTCCAAAAACCAGAAACTCGATATTTTGGGGTCCCAGAAGCGATCTGTACATGCCTAGTCAGATACAGGCCCAAAACATGCTGAAAATCGATATTTTAGGTGCCCAAAGTCAATATGTGCATGTATCTTCTGTACCCGTTTACATCTCAAATTCAGGCTCAAAACACCCGAGAATTCAATATTTTGGGGTCCCAGTAACGATCTGTAAATGCCTACTCAGTGCTAGAATATTTTCAAAATATAGGCCCAAAACATGCTAAAAATCGATATTTTAGGTTACCAAAGTCGATATCTCAAATTCAGGTCCAAAACACCCGAAAATTCGATATTTTGGGGTCCCAGAAGCGATCTGTACATGCCTACTCCTAGTTAGAATGTTTTCAAGATACAGACCTAAAACATGCTCAAAATCGATATTTTAGGTGCCCAAAGTCAATATGTGCATGCATCTTCTGCACCCGTTTATATTCCAAATTCAACTTCAAAACACCCTAAAATTCGATATTTTTGGGTCTCAGAAGCGATCTGTACATGCCTACTCAGTGCTAGAATGTTTTCAAGATACAGACCCAAAATATGCTCAAAATCGATATTTTAGGTTCCCAAAAGTCCATATGTGCATGCATATGCAGTACCCGTTTATATCTCAAATTCAGGCTCAAAACACCTGAAAATTCGATATTTTGGAGTCCCAGAAGCGATATGTACATGCCTACTCAGTGCTAGAATATTTTTTAAAATATTTGCCCAAAACATGCTAAAAATCAAAATTTTAGGTGCCCAAAGCCGATATCTCAGATTCAGGCCCATAACACACGAAAATTCGATATTTTGGGGTCCCAGAAGCGATCTGTACATGCCTACTCCGTGTTAGAGAATTTTCAAGTTACAGACCCAAAATATAATGACAATCGATCTTTTAGGTGCCCAAAAGTCGATATGTGCATGCATCTTCTATACCCGTTTATATCACAAATTCAGGCTCCAAACACCCGAAAATTCAATATTTTGGGGTCCCAGAAGCGATCTGTACATGCCTACTCAGATACAGGCCCAAAACAGTCTGAAAATCGATATTTTAGGTGCCCAAAGTCAATATGTGCATGCATATTCTGTACCCGTTTATATCCCAAATTCATTTTCAAAACACCCAAAAATTTGATATTTTTGGGTCCCAGAAGCGATCTGCACATGCCTACTCAGTGCTAGAATGTTTTCAAAATATAGGCTTAAAACATGCTAAAAATCGATATTTTAAGTGTCCAAAGTTGATATGTGCATGCATCTTCTGTACCCGTTTATATCTCAAATTCAGGCTCAAAACACCCGAAAATTCGTTATTTTTGGGTCCTAGAAGCGATCTGTACATGCCTACTGATAGTTAGAATGTTTTCAAGATACAGACCCAAAATATGCTCAAAATCGACATTTTAGGTGCCCAAAAGTCGATATGTGCAAGCATCTTCAGTACCCGTTTATATCTCAAATTCAGGCTCAAATCACCAGAAAATTCGATATTTTGGGGTCCCAGAAGCGATCTGTACATGCCTACTCAGTGCTAGAATATTTTCAAAATACAGGCCCAAAACATCCTTTAAATCGATATTTTAGGTGCCCAAAGTCAATATGTACATGCATCTTCAGTACCCGTTTATATCTCAAATTCAGACTCAAAACACCCGAAAATTCGTTATTTTTGGGTCCTAGAAGCAATATGTACACGCCTACTCCTAGTTAGAATGTTTTCAAGATACAGGCCCAAAACATGCTAAAAATCGATATGTTAGGTGCCCAAAGTCAATAGGTGCATGCATCTTCTGTACCCGTTTATATCTCAAATTTAGGCTCAAAACACCCGAAAATTCGATATTTTGGGATCCCAGAAGCAATCTGTACATGCCTACTCAGTGCTAGAATATTTTCAAATTACAGTCCCAAAACATCCTGAAAATCGATATTTTAGGTGCCCAAAGTCAATATGTGCATGCATCTTCAGTACCCGTTTATATCTCAAATTCAGACTCAAAACACCTGAAAATTCGTTATTTTTGGGTCCTAGAAGCACTCTGGACATGCCTACTCCTAGTTAGAATGTTTTTAAGATACAGACCCAAAACATGCTAAAAATCGATATTTTAGGTGCTCAAAGTCGATATCTCAAATTCAGGCTCAAAAAACCCGAAAATTAGATATTTTGGGGTCCCAGAAGCGATCTGTACATGCTTACTCCGTGTTAGAGTGTTTTCAAAATACAGGCCCAAAACATGCTGAAAATCGATATTTTAGGTGCCCAAAAGTCGATATGTGCATGCATCTTCTGTACCCGTTTATATCTCAAATTCAACCTCAAAACACTTGAAAATTCGATATTTTTGGGTCCCATAAGCGATCTGTACATGCCTACTCAGTGCTAGAATATTTTCAAAATATAGGCTCAAAACATGCTAAAAATCGATATTTTAAGTGTCCAAAGTCGATATGTGCATGCATCTTCTGTACACGTTTATATCCCAAATTCAGTCTCAAAACCCCCGAAAATTCGGTATTTTTGGGTCCTAGAAGCGATCTGTACATGTCTACTCTTAGAGAGAATGTTTTCAAGATACAGACCCAAAACATGCTCAAAATCGTTATTTTAGGTTCCCCAAAGTTGATATGTGTATGCATCTTCAGTACCCGTTTATATCTCAAATTCAGTCTCAAAACACCCGAAAATTCGATATTTTGGGGTCCCAGAAGCGATCTGTACATGCCTACTCCGTGTTAAAGTTTTTTCAAAATACAGGCCCAAAACATAATGAAAATCGATCTTTTAGGTGCCCAAAAGTCGATATGTGCATGCATCTTCTGTACCCGTTTATATCTCAAATTCAGGCTCCAAACACCCGAAGATTCGATATTTTGGGGTCCCAGAAGAGATCTGTACATGCCTACTCAGATACAGACCCAAAACATGCTGAAAATCGATATTTTAGGTGCCCAAATTCAATATGCGCATGCATCTTCTGTACCCGGTTATATCTCAAATTCAGGCTCCAAACACCCGAAAATTCGATATTTTGAGATCCCAGATGCGATCTGTGCATGCCTACTCCGTGTTAGAGTATTTTCAAAATACAGGCCCAAAACATGCTAAAAATCGATATTTTAGGTGCCCAAAGTCAATATGTGTATGCATCTACTGTACACGTTTATATCTCAAATTCTGGCTCAAAACACTCGAAAATTCTATATTTTGGGATCCCGAAAGCGAACTGTATATGGCTACTCCGTGTTAGAGTTTTTTCAAAATACAGGCCCAAAACATACTGAAAATCGATATTTTAGGTGCCCAAAAGTCGATATGTTGATGCATCTTCTGCACTCGTTTATATCTCAAATTCAGGCTCAAAAAACACGAAAATTCGATATTTTGGGGTCCCAGAAGCGATCTGTACATGCCTACTCCGTGTTAAAGTGTTTTCAAAATACAGGAACAAAACATACTGAAAATGGATCTTTTAGGTGCCCAAAAGTCGATATGTGAATGCATCTTCTGTACCAGTTTATATCTCAAATTCAGGCTCAAAACACCCGAAAATTCGATATTTTGAGATCCCAGATGCGATCTGTGTATGACTACTCCGTGTTAGAGTATTTTCAAAATACAGGCCCAAAACATGCTAAAAATCGATATTTTAGGTGCCCAAAGTCAAAATGTGTATGCATCTTCTGCACCTGTTTATATCCCAAATTCAAACTCAAAACACCCGTAAATTCGATATTTTGGGATCCCAGAAGCGATTTGTACATGCCTACTCAGTGCTAGAATGTTTTCAATATATAGGCTCAAAACATGCTAAAAATCGATATTTTAAGTGTCCTAAGTCGATATGTGCATGCATTTTCTGTACACGTTTATATCTCAAATTCTGGCTCATAACACCCGAAAATTGGATATTTTGGGATCCCAGAAGCGAACTGTATATGGCTACTCCGTGTTATAGTATTTTCAAAATACAGGCCCAAAACATACTGAAAATCGATATTTTAGGTGCCCAAAAGTCAATATGTGCATGCATCTTCTGTAACCGTTTATATCTCAAATTCAGGTTTAAACACCCGAAAATTCGAAATTTTGGGGTCCCAGAAGCGATCTGTACATGCCTACGCCGTGTTAGAGTATTTTCAAAATACTGGCCCAAAACATGCTGAAAATCGATATTTTAGGTGCCTAAAGTCTATATGAGCATGCATCTTCTGTACCCGTTTATATCTCAAATTCAGGCTCCAAACACCCGAAAAGTCGATATTTTGGGGTCCCAAAAGCGATCTGTACATGCCTACACAGATACAGGCCGAAAACATGCTGAAAATCAAAATTTTAGGTGCCCAAAGTCAATATGTGTTTGCATCTTTTGCACCCGTTTATATCCCAAATTCAACCTCAAAACACCCGAAAATTCGATATTTTTGGGTCCCAGAAGCGATCTGTACATGCCTACTCAGTGCAAGAATGTTTTCAAAATATAGACTCAAAACATGCTAAAAATCGATATTTTAATTGTCCAAGGTCGATATGTGCATGCATGTTCTGTACCCGTTTATATTTCAAATTCAGGATCAAAACACCCGAAAATTCGGTATTTATAGGTCCTAGAAGCGATCTGTACATGCCTACACCTAGTTAGAATGCTTTCAAGATATAGACCTAAAACATGCCAAAAATCGATATTTTAAGAGCCCAAAGTCGATATCTCAAATTCAGGACAAAAACACTCGAAAACTCAATATTTTGGAGTCCTAGAAGTGATATGTATATGCCGACTCAGATACAGGACCAAAACAAGCTAAAAATCGATATTTTAGGTGCCTAAAGTCGATATCTCAAATTCAGGCCCAAAACATACTGAAAATTGATCTTTTAAGAGCCCAAAGTCGATATCTCAAATTCAGGCCAAAAACACCCGAAAACTCGATATTTTGGAGTCCCAGAAGTGATATGTATATGCCGACTCAGATACAGGACCAAAACATGCTAAAAATCGATATTTTAGGTGCTTAAAGTAGATATCTGAAATTCAGGCCCAAAACACCCGAAAATTCTATATTTTGGGATCCCAGAAACGATCTGTACATGCCTACTCCGTGTTAGAGTATTTTCAAAATACAGGCCCAAAACATACTGAAAATTGATCTTTTAAGTGCCCAAAAGTCGATATGTGCATGCATCTTCTGCACCCGTTTATATCCCAAATTCATCCTCAAAACACCCGAAAATTTGATATTTTGGGGTCCCAGAAGCGATCTGTACATGCCTACTCAGTGCTAGAATGTTTTTTAATATATAGGCTAAAAAACATGCTAAAAATCGATATTTCAAGTGTCCAAAGTCGATATGTTCATTCACCTTCAGTAAGCGTTTATATCTCAAATTCAGGCTCAAAACACCCAAAAATTACGTATTTTTTAGTCCTAGAAGCGATCTGTACACGCCTACTGCTAGTTAGAATGCTTTCAAGATACAGACCTAAAACATGCTCAAAATCGATATTTTAGGTGCCCAAAAGTCGATATGTGAATGCATCGTTTATATCTCAAATTCAGGCTAAAAAAAAAAACGAAAATTCGATATTTTGGGGTCTCAGAAGCGATCTGTACCTGCTTACTCCGTGTTAGAGTATTTTCAAAATACAGGCCCAAAACATGCTGAAAATCGATATTTTAGGTGTCCAAAGTCAATATGTGCATGCATCTTCTGAACCCGTTTATATCTCAAATTCAGCCTCAAAACACCCGAAAATTTGATATTTTGGGGTCCCAGAAGCGATCTGTACATGCCTACTCAGTGCTGGAATATTTTCAAAATATAGGCCCAAAGCATGCTAAAAATCGATATATTAGGTGCCCAAAGTCGATATCTCAAATTCAGGCCCAAAACACCCGAAGAATTCGATATTTTGGGGTCCCAGAAGCGATCTGTACATGCCTACTCCATGTTAGAGTATTTTCAAAATACAGGCCTAAAACATCCTGAAAATCGATATTTTAGGTGCCCAAAGTCAATATGTGCATGCATCTTCTGTACCCGTTTATATCTCAAATTCAGGCTCAAACCACCCGAAAATTCGATATTTTGGAGTCCCAGAAGCGATCTGTACATACCTACTCAGTGCTAGAATATTTTCAAAATATATGCCCAAAACATGCTATAATCGAAATTTTAGGTGCCCAAAGTCGATATCTCAAATTCAGGTCCAAAACACACGAAAATTCGATATTTTTGGGTTCCAGAAGCGATCTGTACATTCCTACTCAGTGCAAGAATGTTTTCAAAATATAGACTCAAAACATGCTAAAAATCGATATTTTAAGTGTCCAAAGTCGATATGTGCATGCATGTTCTGTATCCGTTTATATTTCTAATTCAGGATCAAAACACCCGAAAATTCGGTATTTATGGGTCCTAGAAGCGATCTGTACATGCCTACTCCTAGTTAGAATGCTTTCAAGATATAGACCTAAAACATGCCAAAAATCGATATTTTAAGAGCCCAAAGTCGATATCTCAAATTCAGGCCAAAAACACCCGAAAACTCGATATTTTGGAGTCCCAGAAGTGATATGTATATGCCGACTCAGATACAGGACCAAAACATGCTAAAAATCGATATTTTAGGTGCTTAAAGTAGATATCTGAAATTCAGGCCCAAAACACCCGAAAATTCTATATTTTGGGATCCCAGAAACGATCTGTACATGCCTACTCAGTGTTAGAGTATTTTCAAAATACAGGCCCAAAACATACTGAAAATTGATCTTTTAAGTGCCCAAAAGTCGATATGTGCATGCATCTTCTGCACCCGTTTATATCCCAAATTCAACCTCAAAACACCCGAAAATTTGATATTTTGGGGTCCCAGAAGCGATCTGTACATGCCTACTCAGTGCTATAATGTTTTGTAATATATAGGCTAAAAAACATGCTAAAAATCGATATTTCAAGTGTCCAAAGTCGATATGTGCATGCACCTTCTGTACCCGTTTATATCTCAAATTCAGGCTCAAAACACCCAAAAATTACGTATTTTTTAGTCCTAGAAGCGATCTGTACACGCCTACTGCTAGTTAGAATGCTTTCAAGATACAGACCTAAAACATGCTCAAAATCGATATTTTAGGTGCCCAAAAGTCGATATGTGCATGCATAGTTTATATCTCAAATTCAGGCTAAAAAAAAAAACGAAAATTCGATATTTTGGGGTCCCAGAAGCGATCTGTACCTGCTTACTCCGAGTTAGAGTATTTTCAAAATACAGGCCCAAAACATGCTGAAAATCGATATTTTAGGTGTCCAAAGTCAATATGTGCATGCATCTTCTGTACCCGTTTATATCTCAAATTCAGGCTCAAAACACCCAAAAATTTGATATTTTGGGGTCCCAGAACCGATCTGTACATGCCTACTCCATGTTAGAGTATTTTTAAAATACAGGCCCAAAACATCCTGAAAATCGATATTTTAGGTGACCAAAGTCGATATCTCAAATTCAGGCCCGAAACACACAAAAATTCGATATTTTGGGGTCCCAGAAGCGATATGTACATGCCTACTCCGTGTTAGAGTATTTTCAAATTACAGGCCCAAAACATAATGAAAATCGATCTTTTAGGTGCCCAAAAGTCGATATGTGCATGCATCTTCTGTACCCGTTTATATCTCAAATTCAGGCTCCAAACATCCGAAAACTCGATATTTTGGGGTCCCAGAAGTGATATGTATATGCCGACTCAGATACAGGACCAAAACATGCTAAAAATCGATATTTTAGGTGCCAAAAATCGATATCTCAAATTCAGGCCCAAAACACCCGAAAATTCGATATTTTCGGGTCCCAGAAACGATCTGTACATGCCTACTCCGTGTTAGAGTATTTTCAAAATACAGGCCCAAAACATACTGAAAATCGATATTTTAAGTGTCCAAAGTCAATATGTGCATGCACCTTCTGTACCCGTTTATATCTCAAATTCAGGCTCAAAACACTCAAAAATTCGGTATTTTTGGGTCCTAGAACCGATCTGTACACGCCTACTGCTAGTTAGAATGCTTTCAAGATACAGACCTAAAACATGCTCAAAATCGATATTTTAGGTGCCCAAAAGTCGATATGTGCATACATCGTTTATATCTCAAATTCAGGCTAAAAAAAACGAAAATTCTATATTTTGGGATCCCAGAAACGATCTGTACATGCCTACTCAGTGTTAGAGTATTTTCAAAATACAGGCCCAAAACATACTGAAAATTGATCTTTTAAGTGCCCAAAAGTCGATATGTGCATGCATCTTCTGCACCCGTTTATATCCCAAATTCAACCTCAAAACACCCGAAAATTTGATATTTTGGGGTCCCAGAAGCGATCTGTACATGCCTACTCAGTGCTATAATGTTTTGTAATATATAGGCTAAAAAACATGCTAAAAATCGATATTTCAAGTGTCCAAAGTCGATATGTGCATGCACCTTCTGTACCCGTTTATATCTCAAATTCAGGCTCAAAACACCCAAAAATTACGTATTTTTTAGTCCTAGAAGCGATCTGTACACGCCTACTGCTAGTTAGAATGCTTTCAAGATACAGACCTAAAACATGCTCAAAATCGATATTTTAGGTGCCCAAAAGTCGATATGTGCATGCATCGTTTATATCTCAAATTCAGGCTAAAAAAAAAAACGAAAATTCGATATTTTGGGGTCCCAGAAGCGATCTGTACCTGCTTACTCCGAGTTAGAGTATTTTCAAAATACAGGCCCAAAACATGCTGAAAATCGATATTTTAGGTGTCCAAAGTCAATATGTGCATGCATCTTCTGTACCCGTTTATATCTCAAATTCAGGCTCAAAACACCCAAAAATTTGATATTTTGGGGTCCCAGAACCGATCTGTACATGCCTACTCCATGTTAGAGTATTTTTAAAATACAGGCCCAAAACATCCTGAAAATCGATATTTTAGGTGACCAAAGTCGATATCTCAAATTCAGGCCCGAAACACACAAAAATTCGATATTTTGGGGTCCCAGAAGCGATATGTACATGCCTACTCCGTGTTAGAGTATTTTCAAATTACAGGCCCAAAACATAATGAAAATCGATCTTTTAGGTGCCCAAAAGTCGATATGTGCATGCATCTTCTGTACCCGTTTATATCTCAAATTCAGGCTCCAAACATCCGAAAACTCGATATTTTGGGGTCCCAGAAGTGATATGTATATGCCGACTCAGATACAGGACCAAAACATGCTAAAAATCGATATTTTAGGTGCCAAAAATCGATATCTCAAATTCAGGCCCAAAACACCCGAAAATTCGATATTTTCGGGTCCCAGAAACGATCTGTACATGCCTACTCCGTGTTAGAGTATTTTCAAAATACAGGCCCAAAACATACTGAAAATCGATATTTTAAGTGTCCAAAGTCAATATGTGCATGCACCTTCTGTACCCGTTTATATCTCAAATTCAGGCTCAAAACACTCAAAAATTCGGTATTTTTGGGTCCTAGAACCGATCTGTACACGCCTACTGCTAGTTAGAATGCTTTCAAGATACAGACCTAAAACATGCTCAAAATCGATATTTTAGGTGCCCAAAAGTCGATATGTGCATACATCGTTTATATCTCAAATTCAGGCTAAAAAAAACGAAAATTCGATATTTTGGGGTCCCAGAAGCGATCTGTACCTGCTTACTCCGTGTTAGAGTATTTTCAAAAAACAGGCCCAAAACATGCTGAAAATCGATATTTTAGGTGTCGAAAGTTAATATGTGCATGAATCATCTGTACCGGTTTATATCTCAAATTCAGGCTCAAAACACCCGAAAATTCGATATTTTGGGGTCCCAGAAGCGATCTGTACATGCCTACTCAGTGCTAGAATATTTTCAAAATATAGGCCTATAGCATGCTAAAAATCGATATTTTAGGTGCCCAAAGTCCATATCTCAAATTCAGGCCCAAAACACCCGAAAAATTCGATATTTTGGGGTCCCAGAAGCGTTCTGTACATGCCTACTCCATGTTAGAGTATTTTCAAGATACAGGCCTAAAACATCCTGAAAATCGATATTTTAGGTGCCCAAAGTCAATATCTTCATGCATCTTCTGTACCCGTTTATATCTCAAATTCAGGCTCAAAACACCCGTAAATTCGATATTTTGGAGTCCCAGAAGCGATCTGTACATACCTACTCAGTGCTAGAATATTTTCAAAATATATGCCCAAAACATGATAAAAATCGAAATTTTAGGTGCCCAAAGTCGATATCTCAAATTCAGGCCCAAAACACCCGAAAATTCGATATTTTGGGGTCCCAGAAGCGATCTGTACATGCCTACTCTGTGTTAGAGTATTTTCAAATTACATGCCCAAAACATAATGAAAATCGATCTTTTAGGTGCCCAAAAGTCGATATGTGCATGCATCTTCTGTACCCGTTTATATCTCAAATTCAGGCTCCAAAAACCCGAAAACTCAATATTTTGGGGTCCCAGAAGCGATCTGTACATGCCTACTCAGATACAGGCCCAAAACATGCTGAAAATCGATATTTTAGGTGCCCAAAGTCCATATGTGCATGCATCTTCTATACCCGTTTATATCTCAAATTCAGGCTCAAAACACCCGAAAATTCGATATTTTGGGGTCCCAGAAGCGATCTGTACATGCCTACTCAATGCTAGAAGATTTTCAAAATATAGACCCCAAAACATGCTAAAAATCGATATTTTAAGTGCCCAAAGTCGATATCTCAAATTCAGACCTTAAACACCCGAAAATTCGATATTTTGGGGTCACAGAAGCGATCTGTACATGCCTACTCCGTGTTAGAGTATTTTCAAAATACAGGCCCAAAACATACTGAAAATCGATCTTGTAGGTGCCGAAAAGTTGACATGTGCATGCATCTTCTGTACCCGTTTATATCTCAAATTCAGGCTCCAATAACACGAAAATTCGATATTTTGGGGTCCCAGAAGCAATCTGTACATGCCTACTAAGATACAGGCCCAAACATGCTGAAAATCGGTATTTTAGATGCCCAAAGTCAATATGTGTATGCATCTTCTGAACCCGTTTATATCTCAAATGCAGGCTCAAAACACCCGAAAATTCGTAATTTTTTGGTCCTAAAAGCGATCTGTA
The DNA here is from genome assembly GCA_033782935.1 of Petrolisthes cinctipes. NCBI lineage: Eukaryota > Metazoa > Arthropoda > Malacostraca > Decapoda > Porcellanidae > Petrolisthes > Petrolisthes cinctipes. Next base: position 374,224 of record JAWQEG010000060.1, read on the forward strand.
CATGCCTACTCCTAGTTAGAATGTTTTCATGATACAGACCAAAATATGCTCAAAATCGATATTTTAGGTGCCCAAAAGTCGATATGTGCATGCATCTTCATTACCCGTTTATATCTCAAATTCAGGCTCAAAACACCAGAATATTCGATATTTTGGGGTCCCAGAAGCGATCTGTATATGCCTACTCTGTGTTAGAGTATGTTAACAATATAGGCCCAAAACATGCTAAAAATCGATATTTTAGGTGCTTAAAGTCGATATCTCAAATTCAAGCACAAAACACCCGAATATTCGATATTTTGGGGTCCCAGAAACGATCTGTGCATGCCTACTGCGTGTTAGAGTATTTTCAAAATTCAGGCCTAAAACATACTAAAAATCAATCTTTTAGGTGCCCAAAAGTCGATATAATCATGCATCTTCTGTTCCTGTTTATATCTCAAATTCAGACTCCAAACACCAGAAAATTCGATATTTTAGGGTCCCAGAAGCGTTCTGTACATGCCTACTCAGATACAGGCCCAAAACATTCTGAAAATCAATATTTTAGGTGCCCAAATTCAATATTTGCAGGCATCTTCTGTACCCGTTTATATTTCAAATTCAGGCTCCAAACACCCGAAAATTCGATATTTTTGGGTCCAAGAAGCGATCTGTACATGCCTACTCAGATACAGGCCCAAAACATGCTGAAATCCGATATTTTAGGTGCCCAAATTCAATATGTGCATGCATCTTCTGTACCCGTTTATATCTCAAATTCAGGCTCAAAACACACGAAAATTCGATATTTTGAGATCCCAGATGCGATCTGTACATGCCTACTCCGTGTTAGAGTAATTTCAAAATACAGGCCCAAAACATGCTAAAAATCGATATTTTATGTGCCCAAAGTCAATATGTGTATGCATCTTCTGCACCCGTTTATATCTCAAATTCAGGGTCAAAACACCCGAAAATTCGATATTCTGGAGTCCCAGAAGCGATCTGTACATGCCTACTCAGTTATAGAATATTTTCAAAATATATGCCCAAAACATGTTAAAAAATCGAAATTTTAAGTGCCCAAAGTCGATATCTCAAATTCAGGCCCAAACCACACGAAAATTCGATATTTTGTGGTCCCAGAAGCGATCCGTACATGCCTACTCCGTGTTTGAGTATTTTCAAATTACAGGCCCAAAACATAATGAAAATCGATCTTTCAGGTGCCCAAAAGTCGATATGTGCATGCAACTTCTGTACCCGTTTATATCTCAAATTCAGGCTCCAAACACCCGAGAATTCGATATTTTGGGGTCCCAGAAGCGATCTGTACATGCCTACTCAGATACAGGCCCAAAACATGCTGAAAATCGATATTTTAGGTGCCCAAAGTCAATATATGCATGAATCTTATGTACTCGTTTATATCTCAAATTCAGGCTCAAAACACCCAAAAATTCGATATTTTGGGATCCCAGAAGCGACCTGTAGATGCCTACTCAGTGCTAGAATATTTTCAAAATATCGGCCCAAAACATGCTAAAATCGATATTTTAAGTGCCCAAAGTCGATATCTCAAATTCAGGCCTAAAACACCCGAAAATTCGATATTTTGCGGTCCCAGAACCGATCTGTACTTGCCTACTCCGTGTTAGAGTATTTTTAAAATCTAGGCCCAAAGCATGCTAAAAATCGATATTTTATGTGCCTAAACTCGATATCTAAAGTTCAGGCCCAAAACACCCGAAAATTTCGATATTTTGGGGTCCCAGAAGCGATCTACACATGCCTACTCAGATACAGGCCCAAGACATGCTGAAAATCGATATTTTAGGTGCCCAAAGTCAATATGTGCATGTATCTTCTGTACTTGTTTATATCTCCAATTCAGGCTCAAAACACCCGAAAATTCGATATTTTTGGATCCAAGAAGCGATCTGTACATGCTTACTCCGTGTTAGAGTATTTTCAAAATACAGGCTTAAAACATACTGAAAATCGATCTTGTAGGTGCCCAAAGTCAATATGTGTATGCATCTTCTGCACCCGTTTATATCCCAAATTCAACCTCAAAACACCCGAAAATTCGATATTTTTGGTTCCCAGAAGCGATCTGTACATGCCTACTCAGTGCTAGAATGTTTTCAAAATATAGACTCAAAACATGCTAAAAATCTATATTTTAAGTGTCCAAAGTCGATATGTGCATGTACCTTCGGTACCCGTTTATATCTCAAATTCAGGCTCAAAACACCCAAATATTCGGTATTTTTGGGTCCTAGAAGCGATCTGTACATGCCTACTTCTAGTTATAATGTTTTCAAGATACAGACCAAAAACATGCTCAAAATCGATATTTTAGGTGCCAAAAAGTCGATATGTGCATGCATATTCTGTACCCGTTTATATCTCAAATACAAGCTCAAAAATCCCGAAAATTCGATATTTCGGGGTCCCAGAAGCGATCTGTACATGCTTACTCCGTGTAATAGTATTTTCAAAATACAGGCCCAAAACATGCTGAAAATCGATATTTTAGGTGTCCAAAGTCAATATGTGCATGCATCTTCTGTACCCGTTTATATCTCAAATTCAGGCTCAAAACAACCGAAAATTCGATATTTTTGGGTCCCAGAAGCGATCTGTACATGCCTACTCAGTGCTAGAATATTTTCAAAATACAGGAACAAAACATGCTAAAAATCGATATTTTAGGTGCCCAAAGTCGATATTTCAAATTCAGGCCCAAAACACCCGAAAAATTCGATATTTTGGGGTCCTAGAAGCGATCTGTACATGCCTACTCCATGTTAGAGTATTTTCAAAATACAGGCCTAAAACATCCTGAAAATCGATATTTTAGGTGCCCAAAGTCAATATGTGCATACATCTTCTGTACCCGTTTATATCTCAAATTCAGGCTCAAAACACCCGAAAATTCGATATTTTGGGTCCCAGAAGCGATCTGTACATACCTACTCAGTGCTAGAATATTTTCAAAATATATGCCCAAAACATGATAAAAATCGAAATTTTAGGTGCCCAAAGTCGATATCTCAAATTCAGGCCCAAAACAATCGAAAATTCGATATTTTGGGGTCCCAGAAGCGATCTGTAAATGCCTATTCCGTGTTAGAGTATTTTCAAATTACAGGCCCAAAACAAAATGAAAATCGATCTTTTAGGTGCCCAACAGTCGATATGTGCATGCATCTTCTGTACCCGTTTATATCTCAAATTCAGGCTCCAAACATCCATAAAACTCGATGTTTTTGGGTCCCAGAAGCGATCTGTACATGTCTACTCAGATACAGGCCCAAAACATGCTGAAAATTGATATTTTAGGTGCCCAAAGTCAATATGTGCATGCATCTTCTGTACCCGTTAATATCTCAAATTCAGGCTCAAAACACAAGAAAATTCGATATTTTGGGGTCCCAGAAGCGATCTGAACATGCCTACTCAGTGCTAGAAGATTTTCAAAATTTAGGCCCAAAACATGCTAAAAATCGATATTTTAAGTGCCCAAAGTCGATATCTCAAATTCAGGCCTAAAACAAACCGAAAATTCGATATTTTGGGGTCCCAGAAGCGATCTGTACATGCCTACTCCGTGTTAGTGTATTTTCAAAATACAAGCCCAAAACATACTGAAAATCGATCTTGTAAGTACCCAAAAGTTGATATGTGCATGCATCTTCTGTACCCGTTTATATCTCAAATTCAGGCTCAAAACACTCAAAAATTCGGTATTTTTGGGTCCTAGAAGCGATCTGTACACGCCTACTGCTAGTTAGAATGCTTTCAAGATACAGACCTAAAACATGCTCAAAATCGATATTTTAGGTGACCAAAAGTCGATATGTGCATGCATCTTCAGTACACATTTATATCTCAAATTCAGGGTAAAAAAACGAAAATTCGATATTTTGGGGTCCCAGAAGCGATCTGTACCTGCTTACTACGTGTTAGGGTATTTTCAAAAAATACAGGCCCAAAACATGCTGAAAATCTAAATTTTAGGTGTCCAAAGTCAATATGTGCATGCATCTTCTTTACCCGCTTATATCTCAAATTCAGGTTAAAAACACCCGAAAATTCGATATTTTGGGGTCCCGGAAGCGATCTGTACATACCTACTCAGTGCTAGAATATATTCAAAATATATGCCCAAAGCATGCTAAAAATCGATATTTTAGGTGCCCAAAGTCGATATGTGCATGCATCTTCTGTACCGGTTTATATCTCAAATTCAGGCTCTAAACACACGAAAATTCGATATTTTGGGGTCCAAGAACCGATCTGTACATGCCTACTCAGTGCTGGAATGTTTTCAAAATAAAGACTCAAAACATGCTAAAAATCGATATTTTAAGTGTCCAAAGTCGATATGTGCATGCACCTTCTGTACCCGTTTATATCTCAAATTCAGGCTAAAAACACCCGAAAAATCGGTATTCTTGGGTTCAAAAAGCGATCTGTACATGCCTACTCCTAGTTAGAATATTTTCAAGATACAGACCTAAAACATGCTCAAAATCGATATTTTAGGTGCCCAAAAGTCGATATGTGCATGAATCTTTTGTACCCGTTTATATCTCAAATTCAGGATAAAAAAAAAAAACGAAAATTCGATATTTTGGGGTCCTAGAAGCGATCTGTACATGCTTACTCCGTGTTACAGTGTTTTCAAAATACAGGCCCAAAACATGCTTAAAATCGATATTTTAGGTGTCCAAAGTCAATATGTGCATGCATCTTCTGTACCCGTTTATATCTCAAATTCAGGCTCCAAACACCCGAAAATTCGATATTTTGGGGTCCCAGAATCGATCTGTACAGGCCTACTCAGATACAGGCCCAAAACATACTGAAAATCAATATTTTAGGTGCCCAAAGTCAATATGTGTATGCATCTTCTGCACCCGTTTATATCCCAAATTCAACTTCGAAACACCCGAAAATTCGATATGTTTGGGTCTCAGAAGCGATCTGTACATGCCTACTCAGTGCTAGAATGTTTTCAAAATATAGGCTCAAAACATGCTAAAAATCGATATTTTAGGTGTCCAAAGTCGATATGTGCATGCATCTTCTGTACCCGTTTATATCTCAAATTCAGGCTCAAAAAACCCGAAAATTCGATATTTTGGGAACCCAAAAGCGATCTGTACATGTTTACTCCGTGTTAGAGTATTTTTAAAATAAATACAGGCCCAAAACATGCTAAAAATCGATATTTAAGAGCCCAAAGTCGATATCTCAAATTCAGGCCCAAAACACACGAAAACTCGATATTTTGGGGTCCCAAGACGATCTGTACATGCATACTCAGATACAGGCCCAAAACATGCTAAAAAATCGATATTTTAGGTGCCCAGAGTCGATATCTCAAATTCAGGCCCAAAACACACGAAAATTCGATATTTTGGGGTCCCGGAAACGATCTGTATATGCCTATTCCGTGTTAGAATATTTTCAAAATACAGGCCAAAAACATACTGAAAATCGATCTTTTAGGTGCCCAAAGTCAATATGTGCATGTATCTTCTGTACCCGTATATATCTCAAATTAAGGCTCAAAACACCCGAAAATTCGATATTTTGGGGTCTCAAAAGCGATCTGTACATGCCTACTCAGTGCTAGAATATTTTCAAAATATAGGCCCAAAACATGCTAAAAATCTATATTTTAGGTGCCCAAAGTCGATATCTCAAATTCAGGCCCAAAACACCCGAAAATTCGATATTTTTGGGTCCCAGAAACGATCTGTACATGCCTACTTCGTGTTAGAGTATTTTCAAAATACAGGCCCAAAACAAACTGAAAATCGATCTTTTAAGTTCCCAAAAGTCGATATGTGCATGCATCTTCTGAACCCGTTTATATCTCAAATGCAGGCTCCAAACACCAGAAAACTCGATATTTTGGGGTCCCAGAGGTGATCTGTACATGCCTACTCAGATACAGGCCCAAAACATGCTGAAAATCGATATTTTAGGAGCCAAAAGTCAATATGTGCATGCATCTTCTGTACCCGTTTATATCTCAAATTCATGCTCAAAACACCCTAGAATTCAATATTTTGGGGTCCCAGAAGCGATCTGTACATGCATACTCCTAGTTTGAATGTTTTCAAGAAACAGACCTAAAACATGCTCAAAATCGATATTTTAGGTGCCCAAAGTCAATATGTGCATGCATCTTCTGTACCCATTTATATCTCAAATTCAGGCTCAAAAAACCCGAACATTCGATATTTTGGGGTCCCAGAAGCGATCTGTACATGCTTACTCCGTGTTAGAGTGTTTTCAAAATACAGGCCCATAACATGCTGAAAATCAATATTTTAGGTGTCCAAAGTCAATATGTGAATGCATCTTCTGTTCCCGTTTATATCCCAAATTCAACTTCAAAACACCCGAAAATTTGATATTTTTGGGTCTCAGAAGCGATCTGTACATACCTACTCAGTGCTAGAATATTTTCAAAATATAGGCTTAAAACATGCTATAAATCGATATTTTAAGTGTCCAAAGTCGATATGTGCATGCATCTTCTGTACCCGTTTATATCTCAAATTCAGGCTCAAAAAACCCGAAAATTCGATATTTTGGGGTCCAAGAAGCGATCTGTACATGCTTACTCCGTGTTAGAGTATTTTTAAAATACAGGCCCAAAACATGCTAAAAATCGATATTTTAAGTGCCCAAGGTCGACATCTCAAATTCAGGCCCAAAACACCCGAAAATTCGATATTTTGAGGTCCCAGAAACGATCTGTACATGCCTACTCCGTATTAGAGTATTTTCAAAATACAGGCAAAAAACATACTGAAAATCGATATTTTAGGTGCCCAAAGTCAATATGAGTACGCATCTTCTGCACCCGTTTATATCTCAAATGCAGGCTCCAAACACCAGAAAACTCGATATTTTGGGGTCCCAGAGGTGATCTGTACATGCCTACTCATATACAGGCCCAAAACATGCTGAAAATCGATATTTTAGGTGCCTAAAGTCAATATGTGCATGCATCTTTTGTACCCGTTTATATCTCAAATTCAGGCTCAAAACACCCGAAAATTCAATATTTTGGGGTCCCAGAAGCGATCTGTACATGCATACTCCTAGTTAGAATGTTTTCAAGATACAGACCTAAAACATGCTCAAAATCGATATTTTAGGTGCCCAAAGTCAGTATGTGCATGCATCTTCTGTACCCGTTTATATCTCAAATTCAGGCCCAAAACACCCGAAAATTCGATATTTTGAGGTCCCAGAAACGATCTGTACATGCCTATTCCGTGTTAGAATATTTTAAGATTATAGGCCCAAAACATGCTATAAATCGATATTTTAGGTTCCCAAAGTCGATATCTCAAATTCAGGCCCAAAACACCCAAAAATTCGATATTTTGGGGTCCCAGAAACGATCTGTACATGTCTACTCCGTGTTAGAATATTTTCAAAATACAGGCCAAAAACATACTGAAAATCGATATTTTAGGTGCCCAAAGTCAATATGTGCATGTATCTTCTGCACCCGTTTATATCTCAAATTAAGGCTCAATACACCCGAAATTCGATATTTTGGGGTCTCAGAAGCGATCTGTACATGCCTACTCAGTCCTAGAATCTTTTCAAAATATAGGCCCAAAACATGCTAAAAATCGATATTTTAGGTGCCCAAAGTCGATATCTCAAATTCAGGCCCAAAACACACGAAAATTCGATATTTTGGGGTCCCAGAAACGATCTGTACATGCCTACTCCGTGTTAGAGTATTTTGAAAATGCAAGCCCAAAACATACTGAAAATCGATTTTTTAGGTGCCCAAAAGTCGATATGTGCATGCATCTTCTGTACCCGTTTATATCTCAAATGCAGGCTCCAAACACCAGAAAACTCGATATTTTGGGGTCCCAGAAGCGATCTGTACATGCCTACTCAGATACAGGCCCAAAACATGCTGAAAATCGATATTTTAGATGCCCAAAGTCAATATGTGCATGTATCTTCTGTACCCGTTTATATCTTAAATTCAGGCTCAAAACACCCGTGAATTCAATATTTTGGGGTCCCAGAAGCAATCTGTACATGCCTACTCCGTGTTAGAGTATTTTCAAAATACAGGCCCAAAACATGCTAAAAATCGATATTTTAGGTGCCCAAAGTCAATATGTTCATGCATCTTCTGTACCCGTTTATATCTCAAATTTAGGCTCAAAACACCCAAAAATTCGATATTTTGGGGTCCCAGAAACGATCTGTACATGCCTACTCCGTGTTAGAGTATTTTCAAAATACAGGCCCAAAACATATATACTGAAAATAGATCTTTTAAGTGCACAAAAGTCGATATGTGCATGCATCTTCTGAACCCGTTTATATCTCAAATGCAGGCTCCAAAAACCAGAAACTCGATATTTTGGGGTCCCAGAAGCGATCTGTACATGCCTAGTCAGATACAGGCCCAAAACATGCTGAAAATCGATATTTTAGGTGCCCAAAGTCAATATGTGCATGTATCTTCTGTACCCGTTTACATCTCAAATTCAGGCTCAAAACACCCGAGAATTCAATATTTTGGGGTCCCAGTAACGATCTGTAAATGCCTACTCAGTGCTAGAATATTTTCAAAATATAGGCCCAAAACATGCTAAAAATCGATATTTTAGGTTACTAAAGTCGATATCTCAAATTCAGGTCCAAAACACCCGAAAATTCGATATTTTGGGGTCCCAGAAGCGATCTGTACATGCCTACTCCTAGTTAGAATGTTTTCAAGATACAGACCTAAAACATGCTCAAAATCGATATTTTAGGTGCCCAAAGTCAATATGTGCATGCATCTTCTGCACCCGTTTATATTCCAAATTCAACTTCAAAACACCCTAAAATTCGATATTTTTGGGTCTCAGAAGCGATCTGTACATGCCTACTCAGTGCTAGAATGTTTTCAAGATACAGACCCAAAATATGCTCAAAATCGATATTTTAGGTTCCCAAAAGTCGATATGTGCATGCATATGCAGTACCCGTTTATATCTCAAATTCAGGCTCAAAACACCTGAAAATTCGATATTTTGGAGTCCCAGAAGCGATATGTACATGCCTACTCAGTGCTAGAATATTTTTTAAAATATTTGCCCAAAACATGCTAAAAATCAAAATTTTAGGTGCCCAAAGCCGATATCTCAGATTCAGGCCCATAACACACGAAAATTCGATATTTTGGGGTCCCAGAAGCGATCTGTACATGCCTACTCCGTGTTAGAGAATTTTCAAGTTACAGACCCAAAATATAATGACAATCGATCTTTTAGGTGCCCAAAAGTCGATATGTGCATGCATCTTCTATACCCGTTTATATCACAAATTCAGGCTCCAAACACCCGAAAATTCAATATTTTGGGGTCCCAGAAGCGATCTGTACATGCCTACTCAGATACAGGCCCAAAACAGTCTGAAAATCGATATTTTAGGTGCCCAAAGTCAATATGTGCATGCATATTCTGTACCCGTTTATATCCCAAATTCATTTTCAAAACACCCAAAAATTTGATATTTTTGGGTCCCAGAAGCGATCTGCACATGCCTACTCAGTGCTAGAATGTTTTCAAAATATAGGCTTAAAACATGCTAAAAATCGATATTTTAGGTGCCCAAAGTCAATATGTACATGCATCTTCAGTACCCGTTTATATCTCAAATTCAGACTCAAAACACCCGAAAATTCGTTATTTTTGGGTCCTAGAAGCAATATGTACATGCCTACTCCTAGTTAGAATGTTTTCAAGATACAGGCCCAAAACATGCTAAAAATCGATATGTTAGGTGCCCAAAGTCAATAGGTGCATGCATCTTCTGTACCCGTTTATATCTCAAATTTAGGCTCAAAACACCCGAAAATTCGATATTTTGGGATCCCAGAAGCAATCTGTACATGCCTACTCAGTGCTAGAATATTTTCAAATTACAGTCCCAAAACATCCTGAAAATCGATATTTTAGGTGCCCAAAGTCAATATGTGCATGCATCTTCAGTACCCGTTTATATCTCAAATTCAGACTCAAAACACCTGAAAATTCGTTATTTTTGGGTCCTAGAAGCACTCTGGACATGCCTACTCCTAGTTAGAATGTTTTTAAGATACAGACCCAAAACATGCTAAAAATCGATATTTTAGGTGCTCAAAGTCGATATCTCAAATTCAGGCTCAAAAAACCCGAAAATTAGATATTTTGGGGTCCCAGAAGCGATCTGTACATGCTTACTCCGTGTTAGAGTGTTTTCAAAATACAGGCCCAAAACATGCTGAAAATCGATATTTTAGGTGCCCAAAAGTCGATATGTGCATGCATCTTCTGTACCCGTTTATATCTCAAATTCAACCTCAAAACACTTGAAAATTCGATATTTTTGGGTCCCATAAGCGATCTGTACATGCCTACTCAGTGCTAGAATATTTTCAAAATATAGGCTCAAAACATGCTAAAAATCGATATTTTAAGTGTCCAAAGTCGATATGTGCATGCATCTTCTGTACACGTTTATATCCCAAATTCAGTCTCAAAACCCCCGAAAATTCGGTATTTTTGGGTCCTAGAAGCGATCTGTACATGTCTACTCTTAGAGAGAATGTTTTCAAGATACAGACCCAAAACATGCTCAAAATCGTTATTTTAGGTGCCCCAAAGTTGATATGTGTATGCATCTTCAGTACCCGTTTATATCTCAAATTCAGTCTCAAAACACCCGAAAATTCGATATTTTGGGGTCCCAGAAGCGATCTGTACATGCCTACTCCGTGTTAAAGTTTTTTCAAAATACAGGCCCAAAACATAATGAAAATCGATCTTTTAGGTGCCCAAAAGTCGATATGTGCATGCATCTTCTGTACCCGTTTATATCTCAAATTCAGGCTCCAAACACCCGAAGATTCGATATTTTGGGGTCCCAGAAGAGATCTGTACATGCCTACTCAGATACAGACCCAAAACATGCTGAAAATCGATATTTTAGGTGCCCAAATTCAATATGCGCATGCATCTTCTGTACCCGGTTATATCTCAAATTCAGGCTCCAAACACCCGAAAATTCGATATTTTGAGATCCCAGATGCGATCTGTGCATGCCTACTCCGTGTTAGAGTATTTTCAAAATACAGGCCCAAAACATGCTAAAAATCGATATTTTAGGTGCCCAAAGTCAATATGTGTATGCATCTACTGTACACGTTTATATCTCAAATTCTGGCTCAAAACACTCGAAAATTCTATATTTTGGGATCCCAAAAGCGAACTGTATATGGCTACTCCGTGTTAGAGTTTTTTCAAAATACAGGCCCAAAACATACTGAAAATCGATATTTTAGGTGCCCAAAAGTCGATATGTTGATGCATCTTCTGCACTCGTTTATATCTCAAATTCAGGCTCAAAAAACACGAAAATTCGATATTTTGGGGTCCCAGAAGCGATCTGTACATGCCTACTCCGTGTTAAAGTGTTTTCAAAATACAGGAACAAAACATACTGAAAATGGATCTTTTAGGTGCCCAAAAGTCGATATGTGAATGCATCTTCTGTACCCGTTTATATCTCAAATTCAGGCTCAAAACACCCGAAAATTCGATATTTTGAGATCCCAGATGCGATCTGTGCATGACTACTCCGTGTTAGAGTATTTTCAAAATACAGGCCCAAAACATGCTAAAAATCGATATTTTAGGTGCCCAAAGTCAAAATGTGTATGCATCTTCTGCACCTGTTTATATCCCAAATTCAAACTCAAAACACCCGTAAATTCGATATTTTGGGATCCCAGAAGCGATTTGTACATGCCTACTCAGTGCTAGAATGTTTTCAATATATAGGCTCAAAACATGCTAAAAATCGATATTTTAAGTGTCCTAAGTCGATATGTGCATGCATTTTCTGTACACGTTTATATCTCAAATTCTGGCTCATAACACCCGAAAATTGGATATTTTGGGATCCCAGAAGTGAACTGTATATGGCTACTCCGTGTTATAGTATTTTCAAAATACAGGCCCAAAACATACTGAAAATCGATATTTTAGGTGCCCAAAAGTCAATATGTGCATGCATCTTCTGTAACCGTTTATATCTCAAATTCAGGTTTAAACACCCGAAAATTCGAAATTTTGGGGTCCCAGAAGCGATCTGTACATGCCTACGCCGTGTTAGAGTATTTTCAAAATACTGGCCCAAAACATGCTGAAAATCGATATTTTAGGTGCCTAAAGTCTATATGAGCATGCATCTTCTGTACCCGTTTATATCTCAAATTCAGGCTCCAAACACCCGAAAAGTCGATATTTTGGGGTCCCAAAAGCGATCTGTACATGCCTACACAGATACAGGCCGAAAACATGCTGAAAATCAAAATTTTAGGTGCCCAAAGTCAATATGTGTTTGCATCTTTTGCACCCGTTTATATCCCAAATTCAACCTCAAAACACCCGAAAATTCGATATTTTTGGGTCCCAGAAGCGATCTGTACATGCCTACTCAGTGCAAGAATGTTTTCAAAATATAGACTCAAAACATGCTAAAAATCGATATTTTAAGTGTCCAAGGTCGATATGTGCATGCATGTTCTGTACCCGTTTATATTTCAAATTCAGGATCAAAACACCCGAAAATTCGGTATTTATAGGTCCTAGAAGCGATCTGTACATGCCTACACCTAGTTAGAATGCTTTCAAGATATAGACCTAAAACATGCCAAAAATCGATATTTTAAGAGCCCAAAGTCGATATCTCAAATTCAGGACAAAAACACTCGAAAACTCAATATTTTGGAGTCCTAGAAGTGATATGTATATGCCGACTCAGATACAGGACCAAAACAAGCTAAAAATCGATATTTTAGGTGCCTAAAGTCGATATCTCAAATTCAGGCCCAAAACATACTGAAAATTGATCTTTTAAGAGCCCAAAGTCGATATCTCAAATTCAGGCCAAAAACACCCGAAAACTCGATATTTTGGAGTCCCAGAAGTGATATGTATATGCCGACTCAGATACAGGACCAAAACATGCTAAAAATCGATATTTTAGGTGCTTAAAGTAGATATCTGAAATTCAGGCCCAAAACACCCGAAAATTCTATATTTTGGGATCCCAGAAACGATCTGTACATGCCTACTCCGTGTTAGAGTATTTTCAAAATACAGGCCCAAAACATACTGAAAATTGATCTTTTAAGTGCCCAAAAGTCGATATGTGCATGCATCTTCTGCACCCGTTTATATCCCAAATTCATCCTCAAAACACCCGAAAATTTGATATTTTGGGGTCCCAGAAGCGATCTGTACATGCCTACTCAGTGCTAGAATGTTTTTTAATATATAGGCTAAAAAACATGCTAAAAATCGATATTTCAAGTGTCCAAAGTCGATATGTTCATTCACCTTCTGTAAGCGTTTATATCTCAAATTCAGGCTCAAAACACCCAAAAATTACGTATTTTTTAGTCCTAGAAGCGATCTGTACACGCCTACTGCTAGTTAGAATGCTTTCAAGATACAGACCTAAAACATGCTCAAAATCGATATTTTAGGTGCCCAAAAGTCGATATGTGAATGCATCGTTTATATCTCAAATTCAGGCTAAAAAAAAAAACGAAAATTCGATATTTTGGGGTCTCAGAAGTGATCTGTACCTGCTTACTCCGTGTTAGAGTATTTTCAAAATACAGGCCCAAAACATGCTGAAAATCGATATTTTAGGTGTCCAAAGTCAATATGTGCATGCATCTTCTGAACCCGTTTATATCTCAAATTCAGCCTCAAAACACCCGAAAATTTGATATTTTGGGGTCCCAGAAGCGATCTGTACTTGCCTACTCAGTGCTAGAATATTTTCAAAATATAGGCCCAAAGCATGCTAAAAATCGATATATTAGGTGCCCAAAGTCGATATCTCAAATTCAGGCCCAAAACACCCGAAGAATTCGATATTTTGGGGTCCCAGAAGCGATCTGTACATGCCTACTCCATGTTAGAGTATTTTCAAAATACAGGCCTAAAACATCCTGAAAATCGATATTTTAGGTGCCCAAAGTCAATATGTGCATGCATCTTCTGTACCCGTTTATATCTCAAATTCAGGCTCAAACCACCCGAAAATTCGATATTTTGGAGTCCCAGAAGCGATCTGTACATACCTACTCAGTGCTAGAATATTTTCAAAATATATGCCCAAAACATGCTATAATCGAAATTTTAGGTGCCCAAAGTCGATATCTCAAGTTCAGGTCCAAAACACACGAAAATTCGATATTTTTGGGTTCCAGAAGCGATCTGTACATTCCTACTCAGTGCAAGAATGTTTTCAAAATATAGACTCAAAACATGCTAAAAATCGATATTTTAAGTGTCCAAAGTCGATATGTGCATGCATGTTCTGTATCCGTTTATATTTCTAATTCAGGATCAAAACACCCGAAAATTCGGTATTTATGGGTCCTAGAAGCGATCTGTACATGCCTACTCCTAGTTAGAATGCTTTCAAGATATAGACCTAAAACATGCCAAAAATCGATATTTTAAGAGCCCAAAGTCGATATCTCAAATTCAGGACAAAAACACCCGAAAACTCGATATTTTGGAGTCCCAGAAGTGATATGTATATGCCGACTCAGATACAGGACCAAAACATGCTAAAAATCGATATTTTAGGTGCTTAAAGTAGATATCTGAAATTCAGGCCCAAAACACCCGAAAATTCTATATTTTGGGATCCCAGAAACGATCTGTACATGCCTACTCAGTGTTAGAGTATTTTCAAAATACAGGCCCAAAACATACTGAAAATTGATCTTTTAAGTGCCCAAAAGTCGATATGTGCATGCATCTTCTGCACCCGTTTATATCCCAAATTCAACCTCAAAACACCCGAAAATTTGATATTTTGGGGTCCCAGAAGCGATCTGTACATGCCTACTCAGTGCTATAATGTTTTGTAATATATAGGCTAAAAAACATGCTAAAAATCGATATTTCAAGTGTCCAAAGTCGATATGTGCATGCACCTTCTGTACCCGTTTATATCTCAAATTCAGGCTCAAAACACCCAAAAATTACGTATTTTTTAGTCCTAGAAGCGATCTGTACACGCCTACTGCTAGTTAGAATGCTTTCAAGATACAGACCTAAAACATGCTCAAAATCGATATTTTAGGTGCCCAAAAGTCGATATGTGCATGCATCGTTTATATCTCAAATTCAGGCTAAAAAAAAAACGAAAATTCGATATTTTGGGGTCCCAGAAGCGATCTGTACCTGCTTACTCCGAGTTAGAGTATTTTCAAAATACAGGCCCAAAACATGCTGAAAATCGATATTTTAGGTGTCCAAAGTCAATATGTGCATGCATCTTCTGTACCCGTTTATATCTCAAATTCAGGCTCAAAACACCCAAAAATTTGATATTTTGGGGTCCCAGAACCGATCTGTACATGCCTACTCCATGTTAGAGTATTTTTAAAATACAGGCCCAAAACATCCTGAAAATCGATATTTTAGGTGACCAAAGTCGATATCTCAAATTCAGGCCCGAAACACACAAAAATTCGATATTTTGGGGTCCCAGAAGCGATATGTACATGCCTACTCCGTGTTAGAGTATTTTCAAATTACAGGCCCAAAACATAATGAAAATCGATCTTTTAGGTGCCCAAAAGTCGATATGTGCATGCATCTTCTGTACCCGTTTATATCTCAAATTCAGGCTCCAAACATCCGAAAACTCGATATTTTGGGGTCCCAGAAGTGATATGTATATGCCGACTCAGATACAGGACCAAAACATGCTAAAAATCGATATTTTAGGTGCCAAAAATCGATATCTCAAATTCAGGCCCAAAACACCCGAAAATTCGATATTTTCGGGTCCCAGAAACGATCTGTACATGCCTACTCCGTGTTAGAGTATTTTCAAAATACAGGCCCAAAACATACTGAAAATCGATATTTTAAGTGTCCAAAGTCAATATGTGCATGCACCTTCTGTACCCGTTTATATCTCAAATTCAGGCTCAAAACACTCAAAAATTCGGTATTTTTGGGTCCTAGAACCGATCTGTACACGCCTACTGCTAGTTAGAATGCTTTCAAGATACAGACCTAAAACATGCTCAAAATCGATATTTTAGGTGCCCAAAAGTCGATATGTGCATACATCGTTTATATCTCAAATTCAGGCTAAAAAAAACGAAAATTCGATATTTTGGGGTCCCAGAAGCGATCTGTACCTGCTTACTCCGTGTTAGAGTATTTTCAAAAAACAGGCCCAAAACATGCTGAAAATCGATATTTTAGGTGTCGAAAGTTAATATGTGCATGAATCATCTGTACCGGTTTATATCTCAAATTCAGGCTCAAAACACCCGAAAATTCGATATTTTGGGGTCCCAGAAGCGATCTGTACATGCCTACTCAGTGCTAGAATATTTTCAAAATATAGGCCTATAGCATGCTAAAAATCGATATTTTAGGTGCCCAAAGTCCATATCTCAAATTCAGGCCCAAAACACCCGAAAAATTCGATATTTTGGGGTCCCAGAAGCGTTCTGTACATGCCTACTCCATGTTAGAGTATTTTCAAGATACAGGCCTAAAACATCCTGAAAATCGATATTTTAGGTGCCCAAAGTCAATATCTTCATGCATCTTCTGTACCCGTTTATATCTCAAATTCAGGCTCAAAACACCCGTAAATTCGATATTTTGGAGTCCCAGAAGCGATCTGTACATACCTACTCAGTGCTAGAATATTTTCAAAATATATGCCCAAAACATGATAAAAATCGAAATTTTAGGTGCCCAAAGTCGATATCTCAAATTCAGGCCCAAAACACCCGAAAATTCGATATTTTGGGGTCCCAGAAGCGATCTGTACATGCCTACTCTGTGTTAGAGTATTTTCAAATTATATGCCCAAAACATAATGAAAATCGATCTTTTAGGTGCCCAAAAGTCGATATGTGCATGCATCTTCTGTACCCGTTTATATCTCAAATTCAGGCTCCAAAAACCCGAAAACTCAATATTTTGGGGTCCCAGAAGCGATCTGTACATGCCTACTCAGATACAGGCCCAAAACATGCTGAAAATCGATATTTTAGGTGCCCAAAGTCCATATGTGCATGCATCTTCTATACCCGTTTATATCTCAAATTCAGGCTCAAAACACCCGAAAATTCGATATTTTGGGGTCCCAGAAGCGATCTGTACATGCCTACTCAATGCTAGAAGATTTTCAAAATATAGACCCCAAAACATGCTAAAAATCGATATTTTAAGTGCCCAAAGTCGATATCTCAAATTCAGACCTTAAACACCCGAAAATTCGATATTTTGGGGTCACAGAAGCGATCTGTACATGCGTACTCCGTGTTAGAGTATTTTCAAAATACAGGCCCAAAACATACTGAAAATCGATCTTGTAGGTGCCGAAAAGTTGACATGTGCATGCATCTTCTGTACCCGTTTATATCTCAAATTCAGGCTCCAATAACACGAAAATTCGATATTTTGGGGTCCCAGAAGCAATCTGTACATGCCTACTATGATACAGGCCCAAACATGCTGAAAATCGGTATTTTAGATGCCCAAAGTCAATATGTGTATGCATCTTCTGAACCCGTTTATATCTCAAATGCAGGCTCAAAACACCCGAAAATTCGTAATTTTTTGGTCCTAAAAGCGATCTGTACATGCCTACTCCTAGTTAGAATGTTTTCATGATACAGACCAAAATATGCTCAAAATCGATATTTTAGGTGCCCAAAAGTCGATATGTGCATGCATCTTCATTACCCGTTTATATCTCAAATTCAGGCTCAAAACACCAGAATATTCGATATTTTGGGGTCCCAGAAGCGATCTGTATATGCCTACTCTGTGTTAGAGTATGTTAACAATATAGGCCCAAAACATGCTAAAAATCGATATTTTAGGTGCTTAAAGTCGATATCTCAAATTCAAGCACAAAACACCCGAATATTCGATATTTTGGGGTCCCAGAAACGATCTGTGCATGCCTACTGCGTGTTAGAGTATTTTCAAAATTCAGGCCTAAAACATACTAAAAATCAATCTTTTAGGTGCCCAAAAGTCGATATAATCATGCATCTTCTGTTCCTGTTTATATCTCAAATTCAGACTCCAAACACCAGAAAATTCGATATTTTAGGGTCCCAGAAGCGTTCTGTACATGCCTACTCAGATACAGGCCCAAAACATTCTGAAAATCAATATTTTAGGTGCCCAAATTCAATATTTGCAGGCATCTTCTGTACCCGTTTATATTTCAAATTCAGGCTCCAAACACCCGAAAATTCGATATTTTTGGGTCCAAGAAGCGATCTGTACATGCCTACTCAGATACAGGCCCAAAACATGCTGAAATCCGATATTTTAGGTGCCCAAATTCAATATGTGCATGCATCTTCTGTACCCGTTTATATCTCAAATTCAGGCTCAAAACACACGAAAATTCGATATTTTGAGATCCCAGATGCGATCTGTACATGCCTACTCCGTGTTAGAGTAATTTCAAAATACAGGCCCAAAACATGCTAAAAATCGATATTTTATGTGCCCAAAGTCAATATGTGTATGCATCTTCTGCACCCGTTTATATCTCAAATTCAGGGTCAAAACACCCGAAAATTCGATATTCTGGAGTCCCAGAAGCGATCTGTACATGCCTACTCAGTTATAGAATATTTTCAAAATATATGCCCAAAACATGCTAAAAAATCGAAATTTTAAGTGCCCAAAGTCGATATCTCAAATTCAGGCCCAAACCACACGAAAATTCGATATTTTGTGGTCCCAGAAGCGATCCGTACATGCCTACTCCGTGTTTGAGTATTTTCAAATTACAGGCCCAAAACATAATGAAAATCGATCTTTCAGGTGCCCAAAAGTCGATATGTGCATGCAACTTCTGTACCCGTTTATATCTCAAATTCAGGCTCCAAACACCCGAGAATTCGATATTTTGGGGTCCCAGAAGCGATCTGTACATGCCTACTCAGATACAGGCCCAAAACATGCTGAAAATCGATATTTTAGGTGCCCAAACTCAATATATGCATGAATCTTATGTACTCGTTTATATCTCAAATTCAGGCTCAAAACACCCAAAAATTCGATATTTTGGGATCCCAGAAGCGACCTGTAGATGCCTACTCAGTGCTAGAATATTTTCAAAATATCGGCCCAAAACATGCTAAAATCGATATTTTAAGTGCCCAAAGTCGATATCTCAAATTCAGGCCTAAAACACCCGAAAATTCGATATTTTGCGGTCCCAGAACCGATCTGTACTTGCCTACTCCGTGTTAGAGTATTTTTAAAATCTAGGCCCAAAGCATGCTAAAAATCGATATTTTATGTGCCTAAACTCGATATCTAAAGTTCAGGCCCAAAACACCCGAAAATTTCGATATTTTGGGGTCCCAGAAGCGATCTACACATGCCTACTCAGATACAGGCCCAAGACATGCTGAAAATCGATATTTTAGGTGCCCAAAGTCAATATGTGCATGTATCTTCTGTACTTGTTTATATCTCCAATTCAGGCTCAAAACACCCGAAAATTCGATATTTTTGGATCCAAGAAGCGATCTGTACATGCTTACTCCGTGTTAGAGTATTTTCAAAATACAGGCTTAAAACATACTGAAAATCGATCTTGTAGGTGCCCAAAGTCAATATGTGTATGCATCTTCTGCACCCGTTTATATCCCAAATTCAACCTCAAAACACCCGAAAAATCGATATTTTTGGTTCCCAGAAGCGATCTGTACATGCCTACTCAGTGCTAGAATGTTTTCAAAATATAGACTCAAAACATGCTAAAAATCTATATTTTAAGTGTCCAAAGTCGATATGTGCATGTACCTTCGGTACCCGTTTATATCTCAAATTCAGGCTCAAAACACCCAAATATTCGGTATTTTTGGGTCCTAGAAGCGATCTGTACATGCCTACTTCTAGTTATAATGTTTTCAAGATACAGACCAAAAACATGCTCAAAATCGATATTTTAGGTGCCAAAAAGTCGATATGTGCATGCATATTCTGTACCCGTTTATATCTCAAATACAAGCTCAAAAATCCCGAAAATTCGATATTTCGGGGTCCCAGAAGCGATCTGTACATGCTTACTCCGTGTAATAGTATTTTCAAAATACAGGCCCAAAACATGCTGAAAATCGATATTTTAGGTGTCCAAAGTCAATATGTGCATGCATCTTCTGTACCCGTTTATATCTCAAATTCAGGCTCAAAACAACCGAAAATTCGATATTTTTGGGTCCCAGAAGCGATCTGTACATGCCTACTCAGTGCTAGAATATTTTCAAAATACAGGAACAAAACATGCTAAAAATCGATATTTTAGGTGCCCAAAGTCGATATTTCAAATTCAGGCCCAAAACACCCGAAAAATTCGATATTTTGGGGTCCTAGAAGCGATCTGTACATGCCTACTCCATGTTAGAGTATTTTCAAAATACAGGCCTAAAACATCCTGAAAATCGATATTTTAGGTGCCCAAAGTCAATATGTGCATAAATCTTCTGTACCCGTTTATATCTCAAATTCAGGCTCAAAACACCCGAAAATTCGATATTTTGGGTCCCAGAAGCGATCTGTACATACCTACTCAGTGCTAGAATATTTTCAAAATATATGCCCAAAACATGCTAAAAATCGAAATTTTAGGTGCCCAAAGTCGATATCTCAAATTCAGGCCCAAAACAATCGAAAATTCGATATTTTGGGGTCCCAGAAGCGATCTGTAAATGCCTATTTCGTGTAAGAGTATTTTCAAATTACAGGCCCAAAACAAAATGAAAATCGATCTTTTAGGTGCCCAACAGTCGATATGTGCATGCATCTTCTGTACCCGTTTATATCTCAAATTCAGGCTCCAAACATCCATAAAACTCGATGTTTTTGGGTCCCAGAAGCGATCTGTACATGTCTACTCAGATACAGGCCCAAAACATGCTGAAAATTGATATTTTAGGTGCCCAAAGTCAATATGTGCATGCATCTTCTGTACCCGTTAATATCTCAAATTCAGGCTCAAAACACAAGAAAATTCGATATTTTGGGGTCCCAGAAGCGATCTGAACATGCCTACTCAGTGCTAGAAGATTTTCAAAATTTAGGCCCAAAACATGCTAAAAATCGATATTTTAAGTGCCCAAAGTCGATATCTCAAATTCAGGCCTAAAACAAACCGAAAATTCGATATTTTGGGGTCCCAGAAGCGATCTGTACATGCCTACTCCGTGTTAGTGTATTTTCAAAATACAAGCCCAAAACATACTGAAAATCGATCTTGTAAGTACCCAAAAGTTGATATGTGCATGCATCTTCTGTACCCGTTTATATCTCAAATTCAGGCTCAAAACACTCAAAAATTCGGTATTTTTGGGTCCTAGAAGCGATCTGTACACGCCTACTGCTAGTTAGAATGCTTTCAAGATACAGACCTAAAACATGCTCAAAATCGATATTTTAGGTGACCAAAAGTCGATATGTGCATGCATCTTCAGTACACATTTATATCTCAAATTCAGGGTAAAAAAACGAAAATTCGATATTTTGGGGTCCCAGAAGCGATCTGTACCTGCTTACTACGTGTTAGGGTATTTTCAAAAAATACAGGCCCAAAACATGCTGAAAATCTAAATTTTAGGTGTCCAAAGTCAATATGTGCATGCATCTTCTTTACCCGCTTATATCTCAAATTCAGGTTAAAAACACCCGAAAATTCGATATTTTGGGGTCCCGGAAGCGATCTGTACATACCTACTCAGTGCTAGAATATATTCAAAATATATGCCCAAAGCATGCTAAAAATCGATATTTTAGGTGCCCAAAGTCGATATCTCAAATTCAGGCCCAAAACACCCGAAAAATTCGATATTTAGGGGTCCCAGAAGCGATCTGTACATGCCTACTCCATTTTAGAATATTTTCAAAATACAGGCCTAAAACATCCTGAAAATCGATATTTTAGGTGCCCAAAGTCAATATGTGCATGCATCTTCTGTACCCGTTTATATCTCAAATTCAGGCTCAAACCAACCGAAAATTCGATATTTTGGAGTCCCAGAAGCGATCTGTACATACCTACTCAGTGTTAGAATATTTTCAAAATATATGCCCAAAACATGCTAAAAATCGAAATTTTAGGTGCCCAAAGTCGATATCTCAAGTTCAGGCCCAAAACACACGAAAATTCGATATTTTTGTGTCCCAGAAGCGATCTCTACATGCCTACTCAGTGCAAGAATGTTTTCAAAATATAGACTCGAAACATGCTAAAAATCGATATTTTAAGTGTCCAAAGTCGATATGTGCATGCATGTTCTGTACCCGTTTATATTTCAAATTCAAGATCAAAACACCCGAAAATTCGGTATTTATGGGTCCTAGAAGCGATCTGTACATGCCTACTCCTAGTTAGAATGCTTTCAAGATATAGACCTAAAACATGCCAAAAATCGATATTTTAAGAGCCCAAAGTCGATATCTCAAATTCAGGCCAAAAACACCCGAAAACTCGATATTTTGGAGTCCCAGAAGTGATATGTATATGCCGACTCAGATACAGGACCAAAACATGCTAAAAATCGATATTTTAGGTGCTTAAAGTAGATATCTGAAATTCAGGCCCAAAACACCCGAAAATTCTATATTTTGGGATCCCAGAAACGATCTGTACATGCCTACTCCGTGTTAGAGTATTTTCAAAATACAGGCCCAAAACATACTGAAAATTGATCTTTTAAGTGCCCAAAAGTCGATATGTGCATGCATCTTCTGCACCCGTTTATATCCCAAATTCATCCTCAAAACACCCGAAAATTTGATATTTTGGGGTCCCAGAAGCGATCTGTACATGCCTACTCAGTGCTAGAATGTTTTTTAATATATAGGCTAAAAAACATGCTAAAAATCGATATTTCAAGTGTCCAAAGTCGATATGTTCATTCACCTTCTGTAAGCGTTTATATCTCAAATTCAGGCTCAAAACACCCAAAAATTACGTATTTTTTAGTCCTAGAAGCGATCTGTACACGCCTACTGCTAGTTAGAATGCTTTCAAGATACAGACCTAAAACATGCTCAAAATCGATATTTTAGGTGCCCAAAAGTCGATATGTGCATGCATCGTTTATATCTCAAATTCAGGCTAAAAAAAAAAAAAAAAACGCAAATTCGATATTTTGGGGTCCCAGAAGCGATCTGTACCTGCTTACTCCGTGTTAGAGTATTTTCAAAATACAGGCCCAAAACATGCTGAAAATCGATATTTTAGGTGTCCAAAGTCAATATGTGCATGCATCTTCAGTACCCGTTTATATCTCAAATTCAGGCTCAAAACACCCGAAAATTTGATATTTTGGGGTCCCAGAAGCGATCTGTACATGCCTACTCAGTGCTAGAATATTTTCAAAATATATGCCCAAAACATGCTAAAAATCGAAATTTTAGGTGCCCAAAGTCGATATCTCAAGTTCAGGCCCAAAACACACGAAAATTCGATATTTTTGGGTCCCAGAAGCGATCTGTACATGCCTACTCAGTGCAAGAATGTTTTCAAAATATAGACTCAAAACATGCTAAAAATCGATATTTTAAGTGTCCAAAGTCGATATGTGCATGTATGTTCTGTACCCGTTTATATTTCAAATTCAGGATCAAAACACCCGAAAATTCGGTATTTATGGGTCCT
Source organism: Petrolisthes cinctipes (assembly GCA_033782935.1). Taxonomy (NCBI): domain Eukaryota; kingdom Metazoa; phylum Arthropoda; class Malacostraca; order Decapoda; family Porcellanidae; genus Petrolisthes; species Petrolisthes cinctipes. The sequence continues at coordinate 398,011 of JAWQEG010000060.1, forward strand.
AGAAGCGATCTGTACATGCCTACTCCTAGTTAGAATGCTTTCAAGATATAGACCTAAAACATGCCAAAAATCGATATTTTAAGAGCCCAAAGTCGATATCTCAAATTCAGGCCAAAAACACCCGAAAACTCGATATTTTGGAGTCCCAGAAGTGATATGTATATGCCGACTCAGATACAGGACCAAAACATGCTAAAAATCGATATTTTAGGTGCCTAAAGTCGATATCTCAAATTCAGGCCCAAAACACACAAAAATTCGATATTTTGGAGTCCCAGAAACGATCTGTACATGCCTACTCCGTGTTAGAGTATTTTCAAAATACAGGCCTAAAACATACTGAAAATTGATCTTTTAAGTGCCCAAAAGTCGATATGTGCATGCATCTTCTGCACCCGTTTATATCCCAAATTCAACCTCAAAACACCCGAAAATTCGATATTTTGGGGTCCCAGAAGCGATCTGTACATGCCTACTCAGTGCTAGATTGTTTTTTAATATATAGGCTAAAAAACATGCTAAAAATCGATATTTCAAGTGTCCAAAGTCGATATGTGCATGCACCTTCTGTACCCGTTTATATCTCAAATTCAGGCTCAAAACACCCAAAAATTACGTATTTTTTAGTCCTAGAAGCGATCTGTACACGCCTACTGCTAGTTAGAAAGCTTTCAAGATACAGACCTAAAACATGCTCAAAATCGATATTTTAGGTGCCCAAAAGTCGATATGTGAATGCATCGTTTATATCTCAAATTCAGGCTAAAAAAAAAAACGAAAATTCGATATTTTGGGGTCTCAGAAGCGATCTGTACCTGCTTACTCCGTGTTAGAGTATTTTCAAAATACATCCCCAAAACATGCTGAAAATCGATATTTTAGGTGTCCAAAGTCAATATGTGCATGCATCTTCTGAACCCGTTTATATCTCAAATTCAGCCTCAAAACACCCGAAAATTTGATATTTTGGGGTCCCAGAAGCGATCTGTACTTGCCTGCTCAGTGCTAGAATATTTTCAAAATATAGGCCTAAAGCATGCTAAAAATCGATATATTAGGTGCCCAAAGTCGATATCTCAAATTCAGGCCCAAAACACCCGAAGAATTCGATATTTTGGGGTCCCAGAAGCGATCTGTACATGCCTACTCCATGTTAGAGTATTTTCAAAATACAGGCCTAAAACATCCTGAAAATCGATATTTTAGGTGCCCAAAGTCAATATGTGCATGCACCTTCTGTACCCGTTTATATCTCAAATTCAGGCTCAAACCACCCGAAAATTCGATATTTTGGAGTCCCAGAAGCGATCTGTACATACCTACTCAGTGCTAGAATATTTTCAAAATATATGCCCAAAACATGCTATAATCGAAATTTTGGTGCCCAAAGTCGATATCTCAAGTTCAGGTCCAAAACACACGAAAATTCGATATTTTTGGGTTCCAGAAGCGATCTGTACATTCCTACTCAGTGCAAGAATGTTTTCAAAATATAGACTCAAAACATGCTAAAAATCGATATTTTAAGTGTCCAAAGTCGATATGTGCATGCATGTTCTGTACCCGTTTATATTTCTAATTCAGGATCAAAACACCCGAAAATTCGGTATTTATGGGTCCTAGAAGCGATCTGTACATGCCTACTCCTAGTTAGAATGCTTTCAAGATATAGACCTAAAACATGCCAAAAATCGATATTTTAAGAGCCCAAAGTCGATATCTCAAATTCAGGCCAAAAACACCCGAAAACTCGATATTTTGGAGTCCCAGAAGTGATATGTATATGCCGACTCAGATACAGGACCAAAATATGCTAAAAATCGATATTTTAGGTGCTTAAAGTAGATATCTGAAATTCAGGCCCAAAACACCCGAAAATTCTATATTTTGGGATCCCAGAAACGATCTGTACATGCCTACTCCGTGTTAGAGTATTTTCAAAATACAGGCCCAAAACATACTGAAAATTGATCTTTTAAGTGCCCAAAAGTCGATATGTGCATGCATCTTCTGCACCCGTTTATATCCCAAATTCAACCTCAAAACACCCGAAAATTTGATATTTTGGGGTCCCAGAAGCGATCTGTACATGCCTACTCAGTGCTATAATGTTTTGTAATATATAGGCTAAAAAACATGCTAAAAATCGATATTTCAAGTGTCCAAAGTCGATATGTGCATGCACCTTCTGTACCCGTTTATATCTCAAATTCAGGCTCAAAACACCCAAAAATTACGTATTTTTTAGTCCTAGAAGCGATCTGTACACGCCTACTGCTAGTTAGAATGCTTTCAAGATACAGACCTAAAACATGCTCAAAATCGATATTTTAGGTGCCCAAAAGTCGATATGTGCATGCATCGTTTATATCTCAAATTCAGGCTAAAAAAAAAAACGAAAATTCGATATTTTGGGGTCCCAGAAGCGATCTGTACCTGCTTACTCCGAGTTAGAGTATTTTCAAAATACAGGCCCAAAACATGCTGAAAATCGATATTTTAGGTGTCCAAAGTCAATATGTGCATGCATCTTCTGTACCCGTTTATATCTCAAATTCAGGCTCAAAACACCCAAAAATTTGATATTTTGGGGTCCCAGAACCGATCTGTACATGCCTACTCCATTTTAGAGTATTTTTAAAATACAGGCCCAAAACATCCTGAAAATCGATATTTTAGGTGACCAAAGTCGATATCTCAAATTCAGGCCCGAAACACACAAAAATTCGATATTTTGGGGTCCCAGAAGCGATATGTACATGCCTACTCCGTGTTAGAGTATTTTCAAATTACAGGCCCAAAACATAATGAAAATCGATCTTTTAGGTGCCCAAAAGTCGATATGTGCATGCATCTTCTGTACCCGTTTATATCTCAAATTCAGGCTCCAAACATCCGAAAACTCGATATTTTGGGGTCCCAGAAGTGATATGTATATGCCGACTCAGATACAGGACCAAAACATGCTAAAAATCGATATTTTAGGTGCCGAAAGTCGATATCTCAAATTCAGGCCCAAAACACCCGAAAATTCGATATTTTGGGGTCCCAGAAACGATCTGTACATGCCTACTCCGTGTTAGAGTATTTTCAAAATACAGGCCCAAAACATACTGAAAATCGATATTTTAAGTGTCCAAAGTCAATATGTGCATGCACCTTCTGTACCCGTTTATATCTCAAATTCAGGCTCAAAACACTCAAAAATTCGGTGTTTTTGGGTCCTAGAACCGATCTGTACACGCCTACTGCTAGTTAGAATGCTTTCAAGATACAGACCTAAAACATGCTCAAAATCGATATTTTAGGTGCCCAAAAGTCGATATGTGCATAGATCGTTTATATCTCAAATTCAGGCTAAAAAAAACGAAAATTCGATATTTTGGGGTCCCAGAAGCGATCTGTACCTGCTTACTCCGTGTTAGAGTATTTTCAAAAAACAGGCCCAAAACATGCTGAAAATCGATATTTTAGGTGTCGAAAGTCAATATGTGCATGAATCATCTGTACCGGTTTATATCTCAAATTCAGGCTCAAAACACCCGAAAATTCGATATTTTGGGGTCCCAGAAGCGATCTGTACATGCCTACTCAGTGCTAGAATATTTTCAAAATATAGGCCTATAGCATGCTAAAAATCGATATTTTAGGTGCCCAAAGTCCATATCTCAAATTCAGGCCCAAAACACCCGAAAAATTCGATATTTTGGGGTCCCAGAAGCGTTCTGTACATGCCTACTCCATGTTAGAGTATTTTCAAGATACAGGCCTAAAACATCCTGAAAATCGATATTTTAGGTGCCCAAAGTCAATATCTGCATGCATCTTCTGTACCCGTTTATATCTCAAATTCAGGCTCAAAACACCCGTAAATTCGATATTTTGGAGTCCCAGAAGCGATCTGTACATACCTACTCAGTGCTAGAATATTTTCAAAATATATGCCCAAAACATGATAAAAATCGAAATTTTAGGTGCCCAAAGTCGATATCTCAAATTCAGGCCCAAAACACCCGAAAATTCGATATTTTGGGGTCCCAGAAGCGATCTGTACATGCCTACTCTGTGTTAGAGTATTTTCAAATTACATGCCCAAAACATAATGAAAATCGATCTTTTAGGTGCCCAAAAGTCGATATGTGCATGCATCTTCTGTACCCGTTTATATCTCAAATTCAGGCTCCAAAAACCCGAAAACTCAATATTTTGGGGTCCCAGAAGCGATCTGTACATGCCTACTCAGATACAGGCCCAAAACATGCTGAAATCCGATATTTTAGGTGCCCAAATTCAATATGTGCATGCATCTTCTGTACCCGTTTATATCTCAAATTCAGGCTCAAAACACACGAAAATTCGATATTTTGAGATCCCAGATGCGATCTGTGCATGCCTACTCCGTGTTAGAGTAATTTCAAAATACAGGCCCAAAACATGCTAAAAATCGATATTTTATGTGCCCAAAGTCAATATGTGTATGCATCTTCTGCACCCGTTTATATCTCAAATTCAGGGTCAAAACACCCGAAAATTCGATATTCTGGAGTCCCAGAAGCGATCTGTACATGCCTACTCAGTTATAGAATATTTTCAAAATATATGCCCAAAACATGCTAAAAAATCGAAATTTTAAGTGCCCAAAGTCGATATCTCAAATTCAGGCCCAAACCACACGAAAATTCGATATTTTGTGGTCCCAGAAGCGATCCGTACATGCCTACTCCGTGTTTGAGTATTTTCAAATTACAGGCCCAAAACATAATGAAAATCGATCTTTCAGGTGCCCAAAAGTCGATATGTGCATGCAACTTCTGTACCCGTTTATATCTCAAATTCAGGCTCCAAACACCCGAGAATTCGATATTTTGGGGTCCCAGAAGCGATCTGTACATGCCTACTCAGATACAGGCCCAAAACATGCTGAAAATCGATATTTTAGGTGCCCAAAGTCAATATATGCATGAATCTTATGTACTCGTTTATATCTCAAATTCAGGCTCAAAACACCCAAAAATTCGATATTTTGGGATCCCAGAAGCGACCTGTAGATGCCTACTCAGTGCTAGAATATTTTCAAAATATCGGCCCAAAACATGCTAAAATCGATATTTTAAGTGCCCAAAGTCGATATCTCAAATTCAGGCCTAAAACACCCGAAAATTCTATATTTTGCGGTCCCAGAACCGATCTGTACTTGCCTACTCCGTGTTAGAGTATTTTTAAAATCTAGGCCCAAAGCATGCTAAAAATCGATATTTTATGTGCCTAAACTCGATATCTAAAGTTCAGGCCCAAAACACCCGAAAATTCGATATTCTGGAGTCCCAGAAGCGATCTGTACATGCCTACTCAGTTATAGAATATTTTCAAAATATATGCCCAAAACATGCTAAAAAATCGAAATTTTAAGTGCCCAAAGTCGATATCTCAAATTCAGGCCCAAACCACACGAAAATTCGATATTTTGTGGTCCCAGAAGCGATCCGTACATGCCTACTCCGTGTTTGAGTATTTTCAAATTACAGGCCCAAAACATAATGAAAATCGATCTTTCAGGTGCCCAAAAGTCGATATGTGCATGCAACTTCTGTACCCGTTTATATCTCAAATTCAGGCTCCAAACACCCGAGAATTCGATATTTTGGGGTCCCAGAAGCGATCTGTACATGCCTACTCAGATACAGGCCCAAAACATGCTGAAAATCGATATTTTAGGTGCCCAAAGTCAATATATGCATGAATCTTATGTACTCGTTTATATCTCAAATTCAGGCTCAAAACACCCAAAAATTCGATATTTTGGGATCCCAGAAGCGACCTGTAGATGCCTACTCAGTGCTAGAATATTTTCAAAATATCGGCCCAAAACATGCTAAAATCGATATTTTAAGTGCCCAAAGTCGATATCTCAAATTCAGGCCTAAAACACCCGAAAATTCGATATTTTGCGGTCCCAGAACCGATCTGTACTTGCCTACTCCGTGTTAGAGTATTTTTAAAATCTAGGCCCAAAGCATGCTAAAAATCGATATTTTATGTGCCTAAACTCGATATCTAAAGTTCAGGCCCAAAACACCCGAAAATTTCGATATTTTGGGGTCCCAGAAGCGATCTACACATGCCTACTCAGATACAGGCCCAAGACATGCTGAAAATCGATATTTTAGGTGCCCAAAGTCAATATGTGCATGTATCTTCTGTACTTGTTTATATCTCCAATTCAGGCTCAAAACACCCGAAAATTCGATATTTTTGAATCCAAGAAGCGATCTGTACATGCTTACTCCGTGTTAGAGTATTTTCAAAATACAGGCTTAAAACATACTGAAAATCGATCTTGTAGGTGCATAAAGTCAATATGTGTATGCATCTTCTGCACCCGTTTATATCTCAAATTCAACCTCAAAACACCCGAAAATTCGATATTTTTGGTTCCCAGAAGCGATCTGTACATGCCTACTCAGTGCTAGAATGTTTTCAAAATATAGACTCAAAACATGCTAAAAATCTATATTTTAAGTGTCCAAAGTCGATATGTGCATGTACCTTCGGTACCCGTTTATATCTCAAATTCAGGCTCAAAACACCCAAATATTCGGTATTTTTGGGTCCTAGAAGCGATCTGTACATGCCTACTTCTAGTTATAATGTTTTCAAGATACAGACCAAAAACATGCTCAAAATCGATATTTTAGGTGCCAAAAAGTCGATATGTGCATGCATATTCTGTACCCGTTTATATCTCAAATACAAGCTCAAAAATCCCGAAAATTCGATATTTCGGGGTCCCAGAAGCGATCTGTACATGCTTACTCCGTGTAATAGTATTTTCAAAATACAGGCCCAAAACATGCTGAAAATCGATATTTTAGGTGTCCAAAGTCAATATGTGCATGCATCTTCTGTACCCGTTTATATCTCAAATTCAGGCTCAAAACAACCGAAAATTCGATATTTTTGGGTCCCAGAAGCGATCTGTACATGCCTACTCAGTGCTAGAATATTTTCAAAATACAGGATCAAAACATGCTAAAAATCGATATTTTAGGTGCCCAAAGTCGATATTTCAAATTCAGGCCCAAAACACCCGAAAATTCGATATTTTGGGATCCCAGAAGCGATCTGTACATGCCTACTCCGTGTTAGAATATTTTCGAAATACAGGCCCAAAACATCCTGAAAATCAATATTTTATGTGCCCAAAGTCAATATGTGCATGCATCTACTGAACCCGTTTATATCTCAAATTCAGGCTCAAAACACCCGAAAATTCGATATTTTGGGGTTCCAGAAGCGAGTTGTACATGCCTACTCAGTGCAAGAATATTTTCAAAATATATGCCCAAAACATTCTAAAAATCGATATTTTAGGTACCCAAAGTCGATATTTCAAATTCAGGCCCAAAAAACCCGAAAATTCGATATTTTTGGGTCCCAGAAGCGATCTGTACATGCCTACTCCATGTTAGAGTATTTTCGAAAAACAGGCCCAAAAAATCCTGAAAATCGATATTTTAGGTGCCCAAAGTCAATATGTGCATGCATCTTCTGTACCCGTTTATATCTCAAATTCAGGGTCAAAACACCCGAAAATTCGATATTTTGGAGTCCCAGAAGCGATCTGTACATGCCTACTCAGTGATAGAATATTTTCAAAATATATGCCCAAAACATGATAAAAAATCGAAATTTTAAGTGCCCAAAGTCGATATCTCAAATTCAGGCCCGAACCACACGAAAATTCGATATTTTGTGGTCCCAGAAGCGATCCGTACATGCCTACTCCGTGTTTGAGTATTTTCAAATTACAGGCCTAAAACATAATGAAAATCGATCTTTCAGGTGCCCAAAAGTCGATGTGTGCATGCAACTTCTGTTCCCGTTTATATCTCAAATTCAGGCTCCAAACACCCGAGAATTCGATATTTTAGGGTCCCAGAAGCGATCTGTACATGCCTACTCAGATGCAGGCCCAAAACATGCTGAAAATCGATATTTTAGGTGCCCAAAGTCAATATATGCATGAATCTTCTGTACCCGTTTTTATCTCAAATTCAGGCTCAAAACACCCAAAAATTCGGTATTTTGGGATCCCAGAAGCGATCTGTACATGCCTACTCAGTGCTAGAATATTTTCAAAATATCGGCCCAAAACATGCTAAAAATCGATATTTTAAGTGCCCAAAGTCGATATCTCAAATTCAGGCCTAAAACACCCGAAAATTCGATATTTTGCGGTCCCAGAAGCGATCTGTACTTGCCTACTCCGTGTTAGAGTATTTTTAAAATCTAGGCCCAAAGCATGCTAAAAATCGATATTTTATGTGCCTAAAGTCGATATCTCAAGTTCAGGCCCAAAACACCCGAAAATTTCGATATTTTGGGGTCCCAGAAGCGATCTACACATGCCTACTCAGATACAGGCCCAAAACATGCTGAAAATCGATATTTTAGGTGCCCAAAGTCAATATGTGCATGTATCTTCTGTACCCGTTTATATCTCCAATTCAGGCTCAAAACACCCGAGAATTCGATATTTTGGGGTCCCATAAGCGATCTGTACATGCCTACTCAGTGCTAGAATATTTTCAAAATATAGGCCCAAAACATGCTAAAAATCGATATTTTAAGTGACCAAAGTCGATATCTCAAATTTAGGCCCAAAAAACCCGAAAATTCGATATTTTTGGGTCCAAGAAGCGATCTGTACATGCTTACTCCGTGTTAGAGTATTTTCAAAATACAGGCTTAAAACATACTGAAAATCGATCTTGTAGGTGCCCAAAGTCAATATGTGTATGCATCTTCTGCACCCGTTTATATCCCAAATTCAACCTCAAAACACCCGAAAAATCGATATTTTTGGTTCCCAGAAGCGATCTGTACATGCCTACTCAGTGCTAGAATGTTTTCAAAATATAGACTCAAAACATGCTAATAATCTATATTTTAAGTGTCCAAAGTCGATATGTGCATGTACCTTCGGTACCCGTTTATATCTCAAATTCAGGCTCAAAACACCCAAATATTCGGTATTTTTGGGTCCTAGAAGCGATCTGTACATGCCTACTCCTAGTTAGAATGTTTTCAAGATACAGACCAAAAACATGCTCAAAATCGATATTTTAGGTGCCAAAAAGTCGATATGTGCATGCATCTTCTGTACCCGTTTATATCTCAAATACAGGCTCAAAAATCCCGAAAATTCGATATTTCGGGGTCCAAGAAGCGATCTGTACATGCTTACTCCGTGTAATAGTATTTTCAAAATACAGGCCCAAAACATGCTGAAAATCGATATTTTAGGTGTCCAAAGTCAATATGTGCATGCATCTTCTGTACCCGTTTATATCTCAAATTCAGGCTCAAAACAACCGAAAATTCGATATTTTTGGGTCCCAGAAGCGATCTGTACATGCCTACTCAGTGCTAGAATATTTTCAAAATACAGGATCAAAACATGCTAAAAATCGATATTTTAGGTGCCCAAAGTCGATATTTCAAATTCAGGCCCAAAACACCCGAAAATTCGATATTTTGGGATCCCAGAAGCGATCTGTACATGCCTACTCCGTGTTAGAATATTTTCGAAATACAGGCCCGAAACATCCTGAAAATCGATATTTTATGTGCCCAAAGTCAATATGTGCATGCATCTACTGAACCCGTTTAAATCTCAAATTCAGGCTCAAAACACCCGAAAATTCGATATTTTGGGGTTCCAGAAGCGATTTGTACATGCCTACTCAGTGCAAGAATATTTTCAAAATATATGCACAAAACATTCTAAAAATCGATATTTTAGGTACCCAAAGTCGATATTTCAAATTCAGGCCCAAAAAACCCGAAAATTCGATATTTTTGGGTCCCAGAAGCGATCTGTACATGCCTTCATTCGTGTTAGAGTATTTTCGAAAAACAGGCCCAAAAAATCATGAAAATCGATATTTTAGGTGCCCAAAGTCAATATGTGCATGCATCTTCTGTACCCGTTTATATCTCAAATTCAGGCTCAAAACACCCGAGAATTCGATATTTTGGGGTCCCAGAAGCGATCTGTACATGCCTACTCAGATACAGGCCCAAAACATGCTGAAAATCGATATTTTAGGTGCCCAAAGTCAATATATGCATGAATCTTCTGTACCCGTTTATATCTCAAATTCAGGCTCAAAACACCCAAAAATTCGGTATTTTGGGATCCCAGAAGCGATCTGTACATGCCTACTCAGTGCTAGAATATTTTCAAAATATCGGCCCAAAACATGCTAAAAATCGATATTTAAAGTGCCCAAAGTCGATATCTCAAATTCAGGCCTAAAACACCCGAAAATTCGAATTTGGGATGTAAATGGGTACAGTAGATATATGCACTTATTGACTTGGGCACCTAAAATATCGATTTTTAACTTGTTTTTCTGCCTGTATTTTGAAAATATTCTAACATTGAGTAGGCATGAATAGATCGCCTCTGGAACCCAAAAATATCGAATTTTCGGGTATTTTGATCCTGAATTTGAGATATAAACGGGTACAGAAGATGCATGCACATATCGACTTTGGGCACCTAAAATATCGATTTTCAGCATGTTTTGGGTCTGTATCTTGAGAAAATTCCAGCAAGGATTAGGCATGTACAGATCGCTTCTGGGAACCAAAAATATCGAATTTTCGGGTGTTTTGAGCCTGAATTTGAGATATAAACGGGTACAGAAGATGCGTGCATATATCGACTTTGGGGACCTAAAATATCGATTTTTAGCCTGTTTTTGGCCTAAATTTTGAAAATATTTTAGCACTGAGTAGGCATGTACAGATCGCTTCTGGGACCCAAAAATATCGAGTTTTCGGGTGTTTTGAGCCTGAATTTGAGATATAAACGGTTACTGAAGATGCAAGCACATATCGACTTTGGGCACCTAAAATATCGATTTTAAGCATGTTTTGGGCCTGTATTTTGAAAAAATTCTAGCACTAAGTAGGCATGTACAGATCGCTTCTGGGCCAAAATAAAATCGAATATTCGGGTGTTTTGAGCCTGAATTTGAGATATAAACGTGTCCAGAAGATGCATGCACATATCGACTTTGGGCACCTAAAATATCGATTTTCAGCATGTTTTGGGCGTGTTTTTTAAAATATTCTATTATTGCATAGGCATGTACAGATCACTTCTGTGACTCAAAAATATCGAATTTTCGGGTGTTTTGAGTCTGAAATTGAGATATAAACGAGTACTGAAGATGCATGGAAATATTGACTTTGGGCACCTAAAATATCGATTTTCAGCATGTTTGGGTCTGTATTTTAAGAAAATTCTAGCAATGATTAGGCATGTACAGATCGCTTCTGGGACCCAAAAATATCGAATTTTCGGGTGTTTTGAGCCTGAATTTGAGATATAAACGGGTACTGAAGATGCATAAACATATCGACTTTGGGCACCTAAAATATCGATTTTAAGCATGTTTTGGGCCTGTATTTTGAAAATATTCTAGCACTAAGTAGACATGTACAGATCGCTTCTGGGCCAAAATAAAATCGAATATTCGGGTGTTTTGAGCCTGAATTTGAGATATAAACGTGTACAGAAGATGCATACACATATTGACTTTGGGCACCTAAAATATCGATTTTCAGCATGTTTTGGGCCTATATTTTGAAAACATTCTAGCACTGAGTAGACATGTACAGATCGCTTCTGGGACCCAAAAATATCGAATTTTCGGGTGTTTTAAGCCTGAATTTGAGATATAAACGAGTACTGAAGATGCATGCACATATTGACTTTGGGCACCTAAAATATCGATTTTCAGCATGTTTGGGTCTGTATTTTGAGAAAATTCTAGCAATGATTAGGCATGTAAAGATCGCTTCTGGGACCCCAAAATATCGAATTTTCGGAAGTTTTGAGCCTGAATTTGAGATATAAACGGGTACTGAAGATTCATGCACGTATCGACTTTGGGCACCTAAAATATCGATTTTCAGCATGTTTTGGGCCTGTATTTTGAAAAAACTCTAACACGGAGTAGGCATGTACAGATTGCCTCTGGGACCCAAAAATATCGAATTTTTCGGGTATTTTGAGCCTGAATTTTAAACATACACGTGTACAGAAGATGCATACACATATTGACTTTGGGTACCTAAAATATCGATTTTCAACATGTTTTGGGCCTGTATTTTGAAAAAACTTTAAAACGGAGTAGGCATGTACAGATCGCTTCTGGGACCCAAAAAAATGGAATTTTCAGGTGTTTTGAGCCTGAATTTGAGATATAAACGGGTACAGAAGATGCATGCACATATCGATTTTGGACACCTAAAATATTGATTTTCAACTTGTTTTTGTGCTTGTGTTTTGAAAGTATTCTAACATTGAGTAGGCATGTTCAGATCGCTTCTGGGACCCAAAAAAATGGAGTTTTCGGGTGTTTTGAGCCTGAATTTGAGATATAAACGGGTACAGAAGATGCATTCACATATCGACTTTGGGCACCTAAAATATCGTTTTGCAGCATATTTTGACTTGTATTTTGAAAATATTCTGTTACTGAGTAGGCATGTACAGATTGCTTCTGGGACCCAAACATATCTTATTTTTAGGTGTTTTGATCCTGAATTTGAGATATAAATGGGTACTGAAGATACATACATATATTGACTTTGGGCACCTAAAATATCGATTTTCAGCATGTTTTGGGCCTGTATTATAAAAATATTCTAACACGGAGTAGGCATGTACAGATCGCTTCTGGGACCCAAAAATATCGAATTTTCAGGTGTTTTGAGCCTGAATTTGAGATATAAATGGATACTGAAGATGCATGCACATATCGACTTTGGGCAACTGAAATATCAATTTTCAGCATGTTTTAGGCCTGTATTTTGAAAATACTCAAACACGGAGTAGGCATGTACAGATCGCTTCCGGAAACCAAAAATATCGAATTTTCAGGTGTTTTAAGCCTGAATTTGATATATAAACGGATACAGAAGATGCATTCACATATTGACTTTGGGCACCTAAAATATCGATTTTCAGCATGTTTTGGGCCTGTATTTTAAAAATACTTTAACACGGAATAGGCATGTACAGATCCCTTCTGGGACCCAAAAATATCGAATTTTCGGGTGTTTTGAGCCTGAATTTGAGATATAAACGGGTACTGAAGATGCATACACATATTGACTTTGGGCTCCTAAAATATCGATTTTCAGCATGTTTTGGGCCTGGATTATGAAAATACTCTAACACGGAGTAGGCATGTACATATCGCTTCTGGGACCCAAAATTATCGAATTTTCGGGTGTTTTAAGCCTGAATTTGGGATGTAAATGGGTACAGAAAATGCAAGCACTTATTGACTTGGGCACCTAAAATATCGATTTTAACTTGTTTTTCTGCCTGTAATTTGAAAATATTTTAACATTGGGTAGGCATGTACAGATCGCTTCTGGGACCCAAAAATATCGAATTTTTGGGTGTTTTGAGCTAGAATTTGAGATATAAACGGCTACAAAAGATGCATGCATATATAGACTTTGTGCACCCAAAATATCCATATTTAGCATGTTTTGTGCCTATATTTTGAAAATATTCTAGCACTGAGTAGGCATGTACAGATCGCTTTTTGGACCCAAAAATATCGAATTTTAGGGTGTTTTGAGCCTGAATTTGGGACATAAACGGGTACAGAAGATGCATGCACATATCGATTTTGGGCACCTAAATTATCGATTTTCAGCATGTTTTCGGCCTGAATCTTAAAAATATTCTATTACTGAGTAGGCATGTACAAATCGCTTCTTGGACCCAAAAATATCGATTTTTTGGATGTTTTGAGCCTGAATTTGAGATATAAACGTGTACTGAAGATGCATGCACATATCGACTTTGGGCACCTAAAATATCGATTTTCAGCATGTTTTTGGTCTGTAATTTGAAAATATTCTGTCACTGAGTAGGCATGTACAGATCGCTTATTGGACCCAAAATTATCGAGTTTTCGGGTGTTTTGAGCCTGAATTTGAGATATAAACGGGTACTGATAATGCATGCACATATCGACTTTTGGGCACCTAAGATATCGATTTAGAGCATTTTTTGGGTCTGTAGCATTAAGGTTTAATATTTAAGGTCTAGTATTAAGGTGATTATTTTTGTATTACATAACTTGGGAGAACAGAAAATTGTTAATGTATTGTGTCAAGTTAATATTGTCAATGTATTCCAGGTACTTGAGTGAGATGTATATTGTTTGTGAATTAAAATAATGTTATTTTTCTCAGTGTTTCAAGTATGCTCCTATAGTGTTAATCTAAAGTATTTGGAAGAGCAACAGTGCATTTTTTCTCAAGGGTGCATCGGGTCTTATTAGTAAAGACAGTGACAACTGCAATAACACCTACCACCCCATAAATGACTGTTGATATTTACAATCAAAGCACTGTAATGGCACCCACACAATCACCACCTCATAAATGATGGTTGATATTTTAGGTCCGAGAACTGTAATGACACCCACAAACCCACCACCCCATGAATGGCTATTGATATTTACAGTCCAAGCACAGTATTGACACCAACACACACACCACCCCATGAATGACTGTTGATATTTACAGTCCAAGCACTGTAAGGATACCCACACACCCACCACCCCATGATTGACAGTTGATATTTACAGTCCAAGCACTGTAATGATACTCACACACCTAGCACCCCATGAATAACTGTTGATATTTACATTACAAGCACTGTAATGACACCCACACACCCACCACCCAATGAGTGACCGTTGATATATACAGTCCAAGCACTGTAATGACACCCAAACACCCCCCTCTTAATGAATGACTGTTGATATTTACAGTCCAAACACTGTAATGACACCCAACAACATGAATGATTGCTGATATTTACAGTCCAAGCACTGTAATGACATGCTCACACACACCACCCGATGAATGACTGTTGATATTTACAGTCAATGTACTGCAATGACACCCACCAAACCATGAATGACTGTTGATATTTACAATCAAAGCACTGTAATGAAATCCACACACCCACCACCTCATGAATGACTGTTGATATTTACAGTTCAAGCACTGTAATGACATCCACACACCCATGACCACATGAATGACTGTTGATATATACAGTCCAAGCACTCGGGTTGTAATTACCAACAGTCATTCATTGGCTGGTGGGTGTGTGGATGTCATTACAGTGCTTGGACTGTAAATATCAACAGTCATTTATAGGGTGGTGGGTGTGTGGGTGCCATTACAATGCTTGGACTGTAAATATTAACAGAGCTTGTAGATATTTACAGTCCAAGCACTGTAATGACCCCCACACACCCTTCCATTCCATGAATGACAATTGATATTTACAGTCCAAGCACTGTAAAGACACCCACACACCCACAACCCCATGAATGACTGTTGATATATACAGTCCAAGCACAGTATTGACACCCACCACCCATGAATGGCTGTTGATATTTTCAGTCCAAGCACTGTAATGACACCTACACACTAACCACCCCATGAATGACCGTTGATATTTACGGTCCGAACAATGTAATGACACCCACACACCCACCAGCCCATGAATGACTGTTGATATCTACAGTCCAAGCACTGTAATGACCCCCACACACCCACCACCCCATAAATGACTGTTAATATTTACAGTCCGTGCACTGTAATGATACCCACACACCCACCACCCCATGAATGACTGTTGATATTTACAGTCCAAGCACTGTATTGAAACCAATCAACCCATGAATGACTGTTGATATTTACAGTTCAAGCACTGTAATGACACCCACCACCCCATGAATGACTGTTGATATATACAGTCCAAGCTCTGTAATGACACCCACACACCCACCACCCCTTGAATGACTGTTGATATTTACAATCCAAGCACTGTAATGAAACCCACACACCAACCACCGCATTATGACTCTTGATATTTACAGTACAAGCACTGTAATGACACCCACCACCCCTTGAATGATGGTTGATATTTACACTCCAAGAACTGTAATGACACCCACACACCCACGACCCCATGAATGACTGTTGATATGTACAGTCCAAGCACTGTAATGACACCCACCACCCCATAAATGACTGTTGATATTTTCAGTCAAAGCATTGTAATAACACCCACAGACTAACTTCCCCATGAATGACTGTTGATATTTACAGTCTGAGCACTGTAATGACACCCTCACACCCACCACCCATGAATGACTGTTGATATTTACAGTCCAAGTACTGTAATGACACCCAAACAATCACCATCCGATGAATGACTGTTGATATATACAGTCCAAGCACTTTAATGATACCCACACACCCACCACCACATGAATGATTGTTTATATTTACAGTCCAAGCACTGTAGTGACACTAACCACCCCATGAATGACTGTTGATATTTACAGTACAAATCAATATAATGACACCCACACACCCCATGATTGACTGTTGATATTTACTATCCATACACTGTACTGACACCCACACACCCACCACCCCATAAATGACTTTTTGAAAAACAAATATCGATTTTTAGCATGCTTTCGGCTTATATTTTAAAAATATTCTAGCACTGAGGAGGTATGTACAGATCGCTTCTGGAACCCAAAAATATCAAATTTTCGGGTGTTTTGAGCCTGAATTTGGGATTTAAATGGGTACAGAAGATGCATGCACATATCGTATTTTTGCACCTAATAGGTCGAATTTCAGCTTGTTCTGGGCCTATATTTTGAAAATATTCTAGCACTGAGTAGGCATTTATAGATCGCTTTCGGGACCCAAAAATATCGAATTTTCGGGTGTTTTGAGCCTGAATATAAGATATAAACGGGTACAGAAGATGCATGCACATATTGACTTTTTGCACCTAATAGGTCGAAATTCAGCATGTTTTGGGCCTATATTATGAAAATACTCTAACACAGAGTAGGCATTTACAGATCGCTTCTGAGCCCCAATAAAATCGAATATTCGGGTGTTTTGAGCCTGAATTTTGGATATAAACGGGTAAAGAAGAAGCATTCACATATTGACTTTGGGTACCCAAAATATCGATTTTTAGCATGTTTTGGGCCTGTATTTTGAAAATATTCTGTCAGTAAATAGGCATGTACAGATCGCTTCTCGGCACCCCCAAAATCGATTATTCGGGTGTTTTGAGCTTGAATTTTGGATATAAACGGGTACAGAAGATGGATGCACATATTGACTTTGGGTACCCAAAATATCGATTTTTAGCATGTTTTGGGCCTATATTTTTAAAATATTCTAGTTTATATCCAAAATTCAAGCTCAAAACACCCGAATAATCGATTTTGGGGGGGCCGAGAAGCGATCTGTACATGCCTATTCACTGACAGAATATTTTCAAAATACAGGCCCAAAACCTGCTAAAAATCGATATTTTACGTACCCAAAGTCAATATGTGCATGCGTCTTCTTTACCCGTTTATATCCAAAATTCAGGCTCAAAACACCCGAATATTCGATTTTATTGGGGCTCAGAAGCGATCTGTAAATGCCTACTCTGTGTTAGAGTATTTTCATAATATAGGCCCAAAACATGCTGAATTTCGACCTATTAGGTGCAAAAAGTCAATATGTGCATGCATCTTCTGTACCCGTTTATATCTTATATTCAGGCTCAAAACACCAGAAAATTCGATATTATTGGGTCCTTGAAGCGATCTGTACATGCATACTTAATGCTTGAATATTTTCAAAATACAGGCCCAAAACATGCTCAAAATCGATATTTTAGGTGCCCAAAGTCAATATGTGCATGCATCTTCTGTACCCGTTTATATCCCAAATTGAGGATCCAAACACCCGAAAATTCGATATTTTTGGGTCCCAATAGCGATCTGTACATGCTTACTCCTTGCTAGAATGTTTTCAAGATACAGACCCAAAACATGCTCAAAATCGATATTTTAGGTGCTAAATGTCGATATGTGCACGCATCTTCAATACACGTTTATATCTCAAATTCAGGCTCAAAACACCCGAAAATTCGATATTTTTGGGTCCCAGAAGCGAGCTGTACATGCCTACTCAGTCCTAGAATAATTTCAAAATATAGGCCCAAAGCATACTAAAAATGGATATTTTTGGTGCCCAAAGTGGATATGTGCATGCGTTTTCTGTACCCGTTTATATTACAAATTCTGGCTCAAAATACCCGAAAACTCGATATTTTTGGTTCCCAAAAGCGATCTATACATGCATATTCAGTAATAAAATATTTTCAAAATACAGGCCCATCAAATGCCGAAATTCGATATTTTAGGTACCCAAAGTCGATATGTGCATGCATCTTCTGTACTCGTTTATATCCCAAATTCATGCTCAAAACACCAGAAAATTTAATTTTTTTTGGTCACAGAAACGATCTGTTCATGCCTACTTAGTAATGGAATATTTTCAAAATACACGCCCAAAACATGCTGAAAATCGATATTTTAGGTGCCCAAAGTCAATATGTGCATGCCTCCTCTGTACCCTTTTATATCCCAAATTCAGGCTCAAAACACACGAAAATTCGATATTTTTTGGGTCCCACAAGCGATCTGTACATGCCTACTCAATGTTAGAATATTATCAAAATACAGGCACAAAAACAAATTTAAAATCGATATTTTAGGTGCCCAAAGTCGATATGTGCATGCATCTTCAGTACCCGTTTATATCTCAAATTCAGGCTCAAAATACCCGAAAATTCGATATTTTTGGGTCTTAGAAGCGATCTGTACATGGCTATTCAGTAATATAATATTTTCAAAATACAGGCCCAAAACATGCTAAAAATCGATATTTTAGGTGCCCAAAGTCGATATGTGTATGCATCTTCTGTACCCGTTTATATCTCAAATTCAGGCTAAAACACCCGCAAATTCGATATTTTTGGTTCCGAGAAGCAATCTGTACATGCCTACACAGTGCTAGAATATTTTAAAAATATAGGCCCAAAACATGCTAAAAATCGATATTTTGGGTACCCAAAGTCAATATGTGCATCCATCTTCTGTACCCGTTTATATCCAAAATTCAAGCTCAAAACACCCGAATAATCTATTTTGGGGGGGCCGAGAAGCGATCTGTACATGCCTATTTACTGACAGAATATTTTCAAAATACAGGCCCAAAACCTGCTAAAAATCAATATTTTAGGTACCCAAAGTCAATATGTGAATGCTTCTTCTTTACCCGTTTATATCCAAAATTCAGGCTCAAAACACCCGAATATTCGATTTTATTGGGGCTCAGAAGCGATCTGTAAATGCCTACTCTGTGTTAGAGTATTTTCATAATATAGGCCCAAAACATGCTGAATTTCGACCTATTAGGTGCAAAAAGTCAATATGTGCATGCATCTTCTGTACCCGTTTATATCTTATATTCAGGCTCAAAACACCTGAAAATTCGATATTTTTGGGTCCCAGAAGTGATCTGTACATGCATAGTCAGTGCTAGAATGCTTTCAAAATATAGGCCGAAAACCTGCTGAAATTCGATATTTGTTGTTCAAAAAGTCGATATCTGCATGCATCTTCTGTACTCGTTTATATCAGAAATTCAGACTCAAAAAACCCGAAAATTCGATATTTTTGGATACCAGAAGCGATCTGTACATGCATACTCAGTGCTAGAATACTTTCAAAATATAGGCCCAAAACATGCTGAAATTCGATATTTTAGTTGCAACAAGTCGATATGTGCATGCATATTTTGTACTCATTTATATTCCAAATTCAGGCTCAAAACACACGAAAATTCGATATTATTGGGTCCCTGAAACGATCTGTACATGCATACTCAATGCATGATTATTTTCAAAATACAGGCCAAAAACATGCTCAAAATCGATATTTTAGGTGCCCAAAGTCAATATGTGCATGCATCTTCTGTACCCGTTTAATATCCCAAATTGAGGATCCAAACACCCGAAAATTCGATATTTTTGGGTCCCAATAGCGATCTGTACATGCTTACTCCTTGCTAGAATGTTTTCAAGATACAGACCCAAAACATGCTCAAAATCGATATTTTAGGTGCTAAAAGTCGATATGTGCACGCATCTTCAAAACACGTTTATATCTCAAATTCAGGCTCAAAACACCCGAAAATTCGATATTTTTGGGTCCCAGATGCGAGCTGTACATGCCTACTCAGTCCTAGAATAATTTCAAAATATAGGCCCAAAGCATACTAAAAATGGATATTTTTGGTGCCCAAAGTGGATATGTGCATGCGTTTTCTGTACCCGTTTATATCACAAATTCTGGCTCAAAATACCCGAAAATTCGATATTTCTATTTCCCAGAAGCGATCTATACATGCATATTCAGTAATAGAATATTTTCAAAATACAGGCCTATCAAATGCCGAAATTCGATATTTTAGGTACTCAAAGTTGATATGTGCATGCATCTTCTGTACTCGTTTATATCTCAAATTCATGCTCAAAACACCAGAAAATTCGATATTTTTGGGTCCTAGAAGCGATCTGTACATGTCTACTCAGTGCTAGAATATTTTCAAAATATATGCCCAAAACATGCTAGAAATCGAAATTTTAGGTGCCTAAAGTCGATATGTGCATGCATCTTCTGTACCCGTTTGATATCTAAAATTCATGCTCAAAACACCCGAAAATTCGATATTTTTGGGTCCCGAAAGCGATCTATAAATGCCTACTCAGTGCTAGAATATTTTCAAAATATAGGCCCAGAACAAGCTGAAATTCGACCTATTAGGTGCAAAAATATGATATGTGCATGCATCTTCTGTACCCATTTAAATCCCAAATTCAGGCTCAAAACACCCGAAAATTTGATATTTTTGGGTTCCAGAAGCGA
This sequence comes from Petrolisthes cinctipes, assembly GCA_033782935.1. NCBI lineage: Eukaryota > Metazoa > Arthropoda > Malacostraca > Decapoda > Porcellanidae > Petrolisthes > Petrolisthes cinctipes. The sequence goes on from JAWQEG010000060.1 coordinate 418,938, forward strand.
TCTGTACATACCTACTCAGTGCTAGAATATTTTCAAAATATAACCCGAAAGCATGCTAAAAATCGATATTTGTTTTTCAAAAAGTCATTCATGGGGTGGTGGGTGTGTGGGTGTCAGTACAGTGCGTGGATAGTAAATATCAACAGTCAATCATGGGGTGTGTGAGTGTCATTATATTGATTTGTACTGTAAATATCAACAGTCATTCATGGGGTGGTTAGTGTCACTACAGTGCTTGGACTGTAAATATAAACAATCATTCATGTGGTGGTGGGTGTGTGGGTGTCATTAAAGTGCTTGGACTGTATATATCAACAGTCATTCATGGGATAGTGATTGTTTGGGTGTCATTACAGTACTTGGACTGTAAATATCAACAGTCATTCATGGGTGGTGGGTGTGAGGGTGTCATTTCAGTGCTCAGACTGTAAATATCAACAGTCATTCATGGGGAAGTTAGTCTGTGGGTGTTATTACAATGCTTTGACTGAAAATATCAACAGTCATTTATGGGGTGGTGGGTGTCATTACAGTGCTTGGATTGTACATATCAACAGTCATTCATGGGGTCGTGGGTGTGTGGGTGTCATTACAGTTCTTGGAGTGTAAATATCAACCATCATTCATGGGGTGGTGGGTGTCATTACAGTACTTGTACTGTAAATATCAAGAGTCATAATGCGGTGGTTGGTGTGTGGGTTTCATTACAGTGCTTGGATTGTAAATATCAACAGTCATTTAAGGGGTGGTGGGTGTGTGGGTGTCATTACAGAGCTTGGACTGTATATATCAACAGTCATTCATGGGGTGGTGGGTGTCATTACAGTTTTTGAACTGTAAATATCAACAGTCATTCATGGGTTGATTGGTTTCAATACAGTGCTTGGACTGTAAATATCAACAGTCATTCATGGGGTGGTGGGTGTGTGGGTATCATTACAGTGCACGGACTGTAAATATTAACAGTCATTTATGGGGTGGTGGGTGTGTGGAGATCATTACAGTGCTTGGACTGTAGATATCAACAGTCATTCATGGGCTGGTGGGTTTGTGGGTGTCATTACATTGTTCGGACCGTAAATATCAACGGTCATTCATGGGGTGGTTAGTGTGTAGGTGTCATTACAGTGCTTGGACTGAAAATTTCAACAGTCATTCATGGGTGGTGGGTGTCAATACAGTGCTTGGACTGTATATATCAACAGTCATTCATGGGGTTGTGGGTGTGTGGGTGTCTTTACAGTGCTTGGATTGTAAATATCAATTGTCATTCATGGAATGGAAGGGTGTGTGGGGGTCATTACAGTGCTTGGACTGTAAATATCTACAAGCTCTGTTAATATTTACAGTCCAAGCATTGTAATGGCACCCACACACCCACCACCCTATAAATGACTGTTGATATTTACAATCCAAGCACTGTAATGACATCCACACACCCACCAGCCAATGAATGACTGTTGGTAATTACAACCCGAGTGCTTGGACTGTATATATCAACAGTCATTCATGTGGTCATGGGTGTGTGGATGTCATTACAGTACTTGAACTGTAAATATCAACAGTCATTCATGAGTTGGTGGGTGTGTGGATTTCATTACAGTGCTTTGATTGTAAATATCAACAGTCATTCATGGTTTGGTGTGTGTCATTGCAGTACATTGACTGTGAATATCAACAGTCATTCATCGGGTGGTGTGTGTGAGCATGTCATTACAGTGCTTGGACTGTAAATATCAGCAATCATTCATGTTGTTGGGTGTCATTACAGTGTTTGGACTGTAAATATCAACAGTCATTCATTAAGAGGGGGGTTTTTGGGTGTCATTACAGTGCTTGGACTGTAAATATCAACGGTCACTCATTGGGTGGTGTGTGTGTGGGTGTCATTACTGTGCTTGTAATGTAAATATCAACAGTTATTCATGGGGTGCTAGGTGCGTGAGTATCATTACAGTGCTTGGACTGTAAATATCAACTGTCAATCATGGGGTGGTGGGTGTGTGGGTATCCTTACAGTGCTTGGACTGTAAATATCAACAGTCATTCATGGGGTGGTGTGTGTTTGGTGTCAATACTGTGCTTGGACTGTAAATATCAATAGCCATTCATGGGGTGGTGGGTTTGTGGATGTCATTACAGTTCTCGGACCTAAAATATCAACCATCATTTATGAGGTGGTGATTGTGTGGGTGCCATTACAGTGCTTTGATTGTAAATATCAACAGTCATTTATGGGGTGGTAGGTGTTATTGCAGTTGTCACTGTTTTTACTAATAAGACCCGATGCACCCTTGAGAAAAAATGCACCGTTGCTCTTCCAAATACTTTAGATTAACACTATAGGAGCATACTTGAAACACTGAGAAAAATAACATTATTTTAATTCACAAACAATATACATCTCACTCAAGTACCTGGAATACATTGACAATATTAACTTGACACAATACATTAACAATTTTCTGTTCTCCCAAGTTATGTAATACAAAAATAATCACCTTAATACTAGACCTTAAATATTAAACCTTAATGCTACAGACCCAAAAAATGCTCTAAATCGATATCTTAGGTGCCCAAAAGTCGATATGTGCATGCATTATCAGTACCCGTTTATATCTCAAATTCAGGCTCAAAACACCCGAAAACTTGATAATTTTGGGTCCAATAAGCGATCTGTACATGCCTACTCAGTGACAGAATATTTTCAAATTACAGACCAAAAACATGCTGAAAATCGATATTTTAGGTGCCCAAAGTCGATATGTGCATGCATCTTCAGTACACGTTTATATCTCAAATTCAGGCTCAAAACATCCAAAAAATCGATATTTTAGGGTCCAAGAAGCGATTTGTACATGCCTACTCAGTAATAGAATATTTTTAAGATTCAGGCCGAAAACATGCTGAAAATCGATATTTTAGGTGCCCAAAATCGATATGTGCATGCATCTTCTGTACCCGTTTATGTCCCAAATTCAGGCTCAAAACACCCTAAAATTCGATATTTTTGGGTCCAAAAAGCGATCTGTACATGCCTACTCAGTGCTAGAATATTTTCAAAATATAGGCACAAAACATGCTAAATATGGATATTTTGGGTGCACAAAGTCTATATATGCATGCATCTTTTGTAGCCGTTTATATCTCAAATTCTAGCTCAAAACACCCAAAAATTCGATATTTTTGGGTCCCAGAAGCGATCTGTACATGCCTACCCAATGTTAAAATATTTTCAAATTACAGGCAGAAAAACAAGTTAAAATCGATATTTTAGGTGCCCAAGTCAATAAGTGCTTGCATTTTCTGTACCCATTTACATCCCAAATTCAGGCTTAAAACACCCGAAAATTCGATATTTTTGGGTCGCAGAAGCGATATGTACATGCCTACTCCGTGTTAGAGTATTTTCATAATCCAGGCCCAAAACATGCTGAAAATCGATATTTTAGGAGCCCAAAGTCAATATGTGTATGCATCTTCAGTACCCGTTTATATCTCAAATTCAGGCTCAAAACACCCGAAAATTCGATATTTTTGGGTCCCAGAAGGGATCTGTACATGCCTATTCCGTGTTAAAGTATTTTCAAAATACAGGCCCAAAACATGCTGAAAATCGATATTTTAGGTGCCCAAAGTCAATATGTGAATGCATCTTCTGTATCCGTTTATATATCAAATTCAGGCTTAGAACACCTGAAAATTCGATATTTTTGGTTTCCGGAAGCGATCTGTACATGCCTACTCCGTGTTAGAGTATTTTCAAAATACAGGCCTAAAACATGCTGAAAATTGATATTTCAGTTGCCCAAAGTCGATATGTGCATGCATCTTCAGTACCCATTTATATCTCAAATTCAGGCTCAAAACACCTGAAAATTCGATATTTTTGGGTCCCAGAAGCGATCTGTACATGCCTACTCAATGTTAGAATACTTTCAAAACACAAGCACAAAAACAAGTTGAAAATCAATATTTTAGGTGTCCAAAATCGATATGTGCATGCATCTTCTGTACCCGTTTATATCTCAAATTCAGGCTCAAAACACCTGAAAATTCCATTTTTTGGGGTCCCAGAAGCGATCTGTACATGCCTTCTCAGTAATAGAATATTCTCAAGATTCAGGCCGAAAACATGCTGAAAATCGATATTATAGGTGCCCAAAGTCAATATGTGTATGCATCTTCTGTACCCGTTTATATCTCAAATTCTGGCTCAAAACACCCGAAAATTCGATATTTTTGGGTCTTAGAAGGGATCTGTACATGCCTACTCCGTGGTAAAGTATTTTCAAAATACAGGCCCAAAACATGTTGAAAATCGATATTTTAGGTACCCAAAGTCAATATGTCCATGCATCTTCTGTACCCGTTTATATCTCAAATTAAGGCTTAAAACACCCGAAAATTCGATATTTTTGGTTCCCAGAAGCGATCTGTACATGCCTACTCCGTGTTAGAGTTTTTTCAAAATACGGGCCCAAAACATGCTGAAAATCGATATTTTAGGTGCCCAAAGTCGATACGTGCATGAATCTTCAGTACCCGTTTATATCTCAAATTCAGGCTCAAAACACCCGAAAAGTCGATATTTTGGGGTCCCAGAAGCGATCTTTACATGCCTAATCATTGCTAGAATTTCCTCAAAATACAGACCCAAACATGCTGAAAATCGATATTTTAGGTGCCCAAAGTCAATATGTGCATGCATCTTCAGTACTCGTTTATATCTCAAATTCAGGCTTAAAACACCCGAAAATTCGATATTTTTGGGTCCCAGAAGCGATCTGTACATGTCTACTCAGTGCTAGAATGTTTTCAAAATATAGGCCCAAAACATGCTGAAAATCGATATTTTAGGTGCCCAAAGTCAATATGTGCATGCATCTTCTGTACCCGTTTTTATCCCAAATTGAGGATCAAAACACCCGAAAATTCGATATTTTTGGGTCCCAATAGCGATCTGTACATGCTTACTCCTTGCTAGAATGTTTTCAAGATACAGACCCAAAACATGCTCAAAATCGATATTTTAGGTGCTAAAAGTCGATATGTGCACGCATCTTCAATTCACGTTTATATCTCAAATTCAGGCTCAAAACACCCGAAAATTCGATATTTTTGGGTCCCAGAAGCGAGCTGTACATGCCTACTCAGTCCTAGAATAATTTCAAAATATAGGCCCAAAGCATACTAAAAATGGATATTTTTGGTGCCCAAAGTGGATATGTGCATGCATTTTCTGTACCCGTTTATATTACAAATTCTGGATCAAAATACCCGAAAATTCGATATTTTTGGTTCCCAGAAGCGATCTATACAGGCATATTCAGTAATAAAATATTTTCAAAATACAGGCCCATCAAATGCCGAAATTCGATATTTTAGGTACCCAAAGTCGATATGTGCATGCATCTTCTGTACTCGTTTATATCCCAAATTCATGCTCAAAACACCAGAAAATTCGATTTTTTTTGGTCACAGAAACGGTCTGTTCATGCCTACTTAGTAATGGAATATTTTCAAAATACACGCCCAAAACATGCTGAAAATCGATATTTTAGGTGCCCAAAGTCAATATGTGCATGCCTCCTCTGTACCCGTTTATATCCCAAATTCAGGCTCAAAACACACGAAAATTCGATATTTTTGGGGTCCCACAAGCGATCTGTACATGCCTACTCAATGTTAGAATATTTTCAAAATACAGGGACAAAAACAAATTTAAAATCGATATTTTAGGTGCCCAAAGTCGATATGTGCATGCATCTTCAGTACCCGTTTATATCTCAAATTCAGGCTCAAAATACCCGAAAATTCGATATTTTTGGGTCTTAGAAGCGATCTGTACATGGCTATTCAGTAATATAATATTTTCAAAATACAGGCCCAAAACATGCTAAAAATCGATATTTTAGGTGCCCAAAGTCGATATGTGTATGCATCTTCAGTACCCGTTTATATTTCAAATTCAGGCTAAAACACCCGAAAATTCGATATTTTTGGTTCCGAGAAGCAATCTGTACATGCCTACGCAGTGCTAGAATATTTTAAAAATATAGGCCCAAAACATGCTAAAAATTGATATTTTGGGTACCCAAAGTCAATATGTGCATCCATCTTCTGTACCCGTTTATATCCAAAATTCAAGCTCAAAACACCCGAATAATCGATTTTGGGGGGGCCGAGAAGCGATCTGTACATGCCTATTTACTGACAGAATATTTCAAAATACAGGCCCAAAACCTGCTAAAAATCGATATTTTAGGTACCCAAAGTCAATATGTGCATGCGTCTTCTTTACCCGTTTATATCCAAAATTCAGGCTCAAAACACCCGAATATTCGATTTTATTGGGGCTCAGAAGCGATCTGTAAATGACTACTCTGTGTTAGAGTATTTTCATAATATAGGCCCAAAACATGCTGAATTTCGACCTATTAGGTGCAAAAAGTCAATATGTGCATGCATCTTCTGTACCCGTTTATATCTTATATTCAGGCTCAAAACACCTGAAAATTCGATATTTTTGGGTCCCAGAAGCGATCTGTACATGCATACTCAGTGCTAGAATGCTTTCAAAATATAGGCCGAAAACATGCTGAAATTCGATATTTGTTGTTCAAAAAGTCGATATCTGCATACATCTTCTGTACTCGTTTATATCAGAAATTCAGGCTCCAAAAACCCGAAAATTCGATATTTTTGGATACCAGAAGCGATCTGTACATGCATACTCAGTGCTAGAATACTTTCAAAATATAGGCCCAAAACATGCTGAAATTCGATATTTTAGTTGCAACAAGTCGATATGTGCATGCATATTTTGTACTCATTTATATTCCAAATTCAGGCTCAAAACACCCGAAAATTCGATATTATTGGGTCCCTGAAGCGATCTGTACATGCATACTCAATGCTTGAATATTTTCAAAATACAGGTCCAAAACATGCTCAAAATCGATATTTTAGGTGCCCAAAGTCAATATGTGCATGAATCTTCTGTACCCGTTTATATCCCAAATTGAGGATCAAAACACCCGCAAATTCGATATTTTTGGGTCCCAATAGCGATCTGTACATGCTTACTCCTTGCTAGAATGTTTTCAAGATACAGACCCAAAACATGCTCAAAATCGATATTTTAGGTGCTAAAAGTCGATATGTGCACGCATCTTCAATACACGTTTATATCTCAAATTCAGGCTCAAAACACCCGAAAATTCGATATTTTTGGGTCCCAGAAGCGAGCTGTACATGCCTACTCAGTCCTAGAATAATTTCAAAATATAGGCCCAAAGCATACTAAAAATGGATATTTTTGGTGCCCAAAGTGGATATGTGCATGCGTTTTCTGTACCCGTTTATATTACAAATTCTGGCTCAAAATACCCGAAAATTCGATATTTTTGGTTCCCAGAAGCGATCTATACATGCATATTCAGTAATAAAATATTTTCAAAATACAGGCCCATCAAATGCCGAAATTCGATATTTTAGTTACCCAAAGTCGATATGTGCATGCATCTTCTGTACTCGTTTATATCCCAAATTCATGCTCAAAACACCAGAAAATTCGATTTTTTTTGGTCACAGAAACGATCTGTTCATGCCTACTTAGTAATGGAATATTTTCAAAATACACACCCAAAACATGCTGAAAATCGATATTTTAGGTGCCCAAAGTCGATATGTGTATGCATCTTCTGTACCCGTTTATATCTCAAATTCAGGCTAAAACACCCGAAAATTCGATATTTTTGGTTCCTAGAAGCAATCTGTACATGCCTACTCAGTGCTAGAATATTTTAAAAATATAGGCCCAAAACATGCTAAAAATCGATATTTTGGGTACCCAAAGTCAATATGTGCATCCATCTTCTGTACCCGTTTATATCCAAAATTCAAGCTCAAAACACCCGAATAATCGATTTTGGGGGGGCCGAGAAGCGATCTGTACATGCCTATTTACTGACAGAATATTTTCAAAATACAGGCCCAAAACCTGCTAAAAATCGATATTTTAGGTACCCAAAGTCAATATGTGCATGCGTCTTCTTTACCCGTTTATATCCAAAATTCAGGCTCAAAACACCCGAATATTCGATTTTATTGGGGCTCAGAAGCGATCTGTAAATGCCTACTCTGTGTTAGAGTATTTTCATAATATAGGCCCAAAACATGCTGAATTTCGACCTATTAGGTGCAAAAAGTCAATATGTGCATGCATCTTCTGTACCCGTTTATATCTTATATTCAGGCTCAAAACACCTGAAAATTCGATATTTTTGGGTCCCAGAAGCGATCTGTACATGCATACTCAGTGCTAGAATGCTTTCAAAATATAGGCCGAAAACATGCTGAAATTCGATATTTGTTGTTCAAAAAGTCGATATCTGCATACATCTTCTGTACTCGTTTATATCAGAAATTCAGACTCAAAAAACCCGAAAATTCGATATTTTTGGATACCAGAAGCGATCTGTACATGCATACTCAGTGCTAGAATACTTTCAAAATATAGGCCCAAAACATGCTGAAATTCGATATTTTAGTTGCAACAAGTCGATATGTGCATGCATATTTTGTACTCATTTATATTCCAAATTCAGGCTCAAAACACCCGAAAATTCGATATTATTGGGTCCCTGAAGCGATCTGTACATGCATACTCAATGCTTGAATATTTTCAAAATACAGGCCCAAAACATGCTCAAAATCGATATTTTAGGTGCCCAAAGTCAATATGTGCATGAATCTTCTGTACCCGTTTATATCCCAAATTGAGGATCAAAACACCCGCAAATTCGATATTTTTGGGTCCCAATAGCGATCTGTACATGCTTACTCCTTGCTAGAATGTTTTCAAGATACAGACCCAAAACATGCTCAAAATCGATATTTTAGGTGCTAAAAGTCGATATGTGCACGCATCTTCAATACACGTTTATATCTCAAATTCAGGCTCAAAACACCCGAAAATTCGATATTTTTGGGTCCCAGAAGCGAGCTGTACATGCCTACTCAGTCCTAGAATAATTTCAAAATATAGGCCCAAAGCATACTAAAAATGGATATTTTTGGTGCCCAAAGTGGATATGTGCATGCGTTTTCTGTACCCGTTTATATTACAAATTCTGGCTCAAAATACCCGAAAATTCTATATTTTTGGTTCCCAGAAGCGATCTATACATGCATATTCAATAATAAAATATTTTCAAAATACAGGCCCATCAAATGCCGAAATTCGATATTTTAGGTACCCAAAGTCGATATGTGCATGCATCTTCTGTACTCGTTTATATCCCAAATTCATGCTCAAAACACCAGAAAATTCGATTTTTTTTGGTCACAGAAACGATCTGTTCATGCCTACTTAGTAATGGAATATTTTCAAATTACACGCCCAAAGCATGCTGAAAATCGATATTTTAGGTGCCCAAAGTCGATATGTGTATGCATCTTCTGTACCCGTTTATATCTCAAATTCAGGCTAAAACACCCGAAAATTCGATATTTTTGGTTCCTAGAAGCAATCTGTACATGCCTACTCAGTGCTAGAATATTTTAAAAATATAGGCCCAAAACATGCTAAAAATCGATATTTTGGGTACCCAAAGTCAATATGTGCATCCATCTTCTGTACCCGTTTATATCCAAAATTCAGGCTCAAAACACCCGAATAATCGATTTTGGGGGGGCCGAGAAGCGATCTGTACATGCCTATTTACTGACAGAATATTTTCAAAATACAGGCCCAAAACCTGCTAAAAATCGATATTTTAGGTACCCAAAGTCAATATGTGCATGCGTCTTCTTTACCCGTTTATATCCAAAATTCAGGCTCAAAACACCCGAATATTCGATTTTATTGGGGCTCAGAAGCGATCTGTAAATGCCTACTCTGTGTTAGAGTATTTTCATAATATAGGCCCAAAACATGCTGAATTTCGACCTATTAGGTGCAAAAAGTCAATATGTGAATGCATCTTCTGTACCCGTTTATATCTTATATTCAGGCTCAAAACACCTGAAAATTCGATATTTTTGGGTCCCAGAAGCGATCTGTACATGCATACTCAGTGCTAGAATGCTTTCAAAATATAGGCCGAAAACATGCTGATATTCGATATTTGTTGTTCAAAAAGTCGATATCTGCATACATCTTCTGTACTCGTTTATATCAGAAATTCAGGCTAAAAAAACCCGAAAATTCGATATTTTTGGATACCAGAAGCGATCTGTACATGCATACTCAGTGCTAGAATACTTTCAAAATATAGGCCCAAAACATGCTGAAATTCGATATTTTAGTTGCAACAAGTCGATATGTGCATGCATATTTTGTACTCATTTATATTCCAAATTCAGGCTCAAAACACCCGAAAATTCGATATTATTGGGTCCCTGAAGCGATCTGTACATGCATACTCAATGCTTGAATATTTTCAAAATACAGGCCCAAAACATGCTTAAAATCGATATTTTAGGTGCCCAAAGTCAATATGTGCATGTATCTTCTGTACCCGTTTATATCCCAAATTGAGGATCAAAACACCCGCAAATTCGATATTTTTGGGTCCCAATAGCGATCTGTACATGCTTACTCCTTGCTAGAATGTTTTCAAGATACAGACCCAAAACATGCTCAAAATCGATATTTTAGGTGCTAAAAGTCGATATGTGCACGCATCTTCAATACACGTTTATATCTCAAATTCAGGCTCAAAACACCCGAAAATTCGATATTTTTGGGTCCCAGAAGCAAGCTGTACATGCCTACTCAGTCCTAGAATAATTTCAAAATATAGGCCCAAAGCATACTAAAAATGGATATTTTTGGTGCCCAAAGTGGATATGTGCATACGTTTTCTGTACCCGTTTATATTACAAATTCTGGCTCAAAATACCCGAAAATTCGATATTTTTGGTTCCCAGAAGCGATCTATACATGCATATTCAATAATAAAATATTTTCAAAATACAGGCCCATCAAATGCCGAAATTCGATATTTTAGGTACACAAAGTCGATATGTGCATGCATCTTCTGTACTCGTTTATATCCCAAATTCATGCTCAAAACACCAGAAAATTCGATTTTTTTTGGTCACAGAAACGATCTGTTCATGCCTACTTAGTAATGGAATATTTTCAAAATACACGCCCAAAACATGCTGAAAATCGATATTTTAGGTGCCCAAAGTCGATATGTGTATGCATCTTCTGTACCCGTTTATATCTCAAATTCAGGCTAAAACACCCGCAAATTCGATATTTTTGGTTCCGAGAAGCAATCTGTACATGCCTACGCAGTGCTAGAATATTTTAAAAATATAGGCCCAAAACATGCTAAAAATCGATATTTTGGGTACCCAAAGTCAATATGTGCATCCATCATCTGTACCCGTTTATATCCAAAATTCAAGCTCAAAACACCCGAATAATCGATTTTGGGGGGGCGGAGAAGCGATCTGTACATGCCTATTTACTGACAGAATATTTTCAAAATACAGGCCCAAAACCTGCTAAAAATCGATATTTTAGGTACCCAAAGTCAATATGTGCATGCGTCTTCTTTACCCGTTTATATCCAAAATTCAGGCTCAAAATACCCGAATATTCGATTTTATTGGGGCTCAGAAGCGATCTGTAAATGCCTACTCTGTGTTAGAGTATTTTCATAATATAGGCCCAAAACATGCTGAATTTCGACCTATTAGGTGCAAAAAGTCAATATGTGCATGCATCTTCTGTACCCGTTTATATCTTATATTCAGGCTCAAAACACCTGAAAATTCGATATTTTTGGGTCCCAGAAGCGATCTGTACATGCATACTCAGTGCTAGAATGCTTTCAAAATATAGGCCCAAAACATGCTGAAATTCGATATTTTAGTTGCAACAAGTCGATATGTGCATGCATATTTTGTACTCATTTATATTCCAAATTCAGGCTCAAAACACCCGAAAATTCGATATTGTTGGGTCCCTGAAGCGATCTGTACATGCATACTCAATGCTTGAATATTTTCAAAATACAGGCCCAAAACATGCTCAAAATCGATATTTTAGGTTCCCAAAGTCAATATGTGCATGCATCTTCTGTACCCGTTTATATCCCAGATTGAGGATCAAAACACCCGAAAATTCGATATTTTTGTGTCCCAATAGCGATCTGTACATGCTTACTCCTTGCTAGAATGTTTTCAAGATACAGACCCAAAACATGCTCAAAATCGATATTTTAGGTGCTAAAAGTCGATATGTGCACGCATCTTCAATACACGTTTATATCTCAAATTCAGGCTCAAAACACCCGAAAATTCGATATTTTTGGGTCCCAGAAGCGAGCTGTACATGCCTACTCAGTCCTAGAATAATTTCAAAATATAGGCCCAAAGCATACTAAAAATGGATATTTTTGGTGCCCAAAGTGGATATGTGCATGCGTTTTCTGTACCCGTTTATATTACAAATTCTGGCTCAAAATACCCGAAAATTCGATATTTTCGGTTCCCAGAAGCGATCTATACATGCATATTCAGTAATAAAATATTTTCAAAATACAGGCCCATCAAATGCCGAAATTCGATATTTTAGGTACCCAAAGTCGATATGTGCATGCATCTTCTGTAATCGTTTATATCCCAAATTCATGCTCAAAACACCAGAAAATTCGATTTTTTTTGGTCACAGAAACGATCTGTTCATGCCTACTTAGTAATGGAATATTTTCAAAATACACGCCCAAAACATGCTGAAAATCGATATTTTAGGTGCCCAAAGTCAATATGTGCATGCCTCCTCTGTACCCGTTTATTTCCCAAATTCAGGCTCAAAACACACGAAAATTCGATATTTTTGGGGTCCCACAAGCGATCTGTACATGCCTACTCAATGTTAGAATATTTTCAAAATATAGGCACAAAAACAAATTTAAAATCGATATTTTAGGTGCCCAAAGTCGATATGTGCATGCATCTTCAGTACCCGTTTATATCTCAAATTCAGGCTCAAAATACCCGAAAATTCGATATTTTTGGGTCTTAGAAGCGATCTGTACATAGCTATTCAGTAATATAATATTTTCAAAATACAGGCCCAAAACCTGCTAAAAATCGATATTTTAGGTGCCCAAAGTCGATATGTGTATGCATCTTCTGTACCCGTTTATATCTCAAATTCAGGCTAAAACACCCGAAAATTCGATATTTTTGGTTCCGAGAAGCAATCTGTACATGCCTACGCAGTGCTAGAATATTTTAAGAATATAGGCCCAAAACATGCTAAAAATCGATATTTTGGGTACCCAAAGTCAATATGTGCATCCATCTTCTGTACCCGTTTATATCCAAAATTCAAGCTCAAAACACCCGAATAATCGATTTTGGGGGGCCCGAGAAGCGATCTGTGCATGCCTATTTACTGACAGAATATTTTCAAAATACAGGCCCAAAACCTGCTAAAAATCGATATTTTAGGTACCCAAAGTCAATATGTGCATGCGTCTTCTTTACCCGTTTATATCCAAAATTCAGGCTCAAAACACCCGAATATTCGATTTTATTGGGGCTCAGAAGCGATCTGTAAATGCCTACTCTGTGTTAGAGTATTTTCATAATATAGGCCCAAAACATGCTGAATTTCGACCTATTAGGTGCAAAAAGTCAATATGTGCATGCATCTTCTGTACCCGTTTATATCTTATATTCAGGCTCAAAACACCTGAAAATTCGATATTTTTGGGTCCCAGAAGTGATCTGTACATGCATACTCAGTGCTAGAATGCTTTCAAAATATAGGCCGAAAACATGCTGAAATTCGATATTTGTTGTTCAAAAAGTCGATATCTGCATGCATCTTCTGTACTCGTTTATATCAGAAATTCAGACTCAAAAAACCCGAAAATTCGATATTTTTGGATACCACAAGCGATCTGTACATGCATACTCAGTGCTAGAATACTTTCAAAATATAGGCCCAAAACATGCTGAAATTCGATATTTTAGTTGCAACAAGTCGATATGTGCATGCATATTTTGTACTCATTTATATTCCAAATTCAGGCTCAAAACACCCGAAAATTCGATATTATTGGGTCCCTGAAGCGATCCGTACATGCATACTCAATGCTTGAATATTTTCAAAATACAGGCCCAAAACATGCTCAAAATCGATATTTTAGGTGCCCAAAGTCAATATGTGCATGCATCTTCTGTACCCGTTTATATCCCAAATTGAGGATCAAAACACCCGAAAATTCGATATTTTTGTGTCCCAATAGCGATCTGTACATGCTTACTCCTTGCTAGAATGTTTTCAAGATACAGACCCAAAACATGCTCAAAATCGATATTTTAGGTGCTAAAAGTCGATATGTGCACGCATCTTCAATACACGTTTATATCTCAAATTCAGGCTCAAAACACCCGAAAATTCGATATTTTTGGGTCCCAGAAGCGAGCTGTACATGCCTACTCAGTCCTAGAATAATTTCAAAATATAGGCCCAAAGCATACTAAAAATGGATATTTTTGGTGCCCAAAGTGGATATGTGCATGCGTTTTCTGTACCCGTTTATATTACAAATTCTGGCTCAAAATACCCGAAAATTCGATATTTTCGGTTCCCAGAAGCGATCTATACATGCATATTCAGTAATAAAATATTTTCAAAATACAGGCCCATCAAATGCCGAAATTCGATATTTTAGGTACCCAAAGTCGATATGTGCATGCATCTTCTGTAATCGTTTATATCCCAAATTCATGCTCAAAACACCAGAAAATTCGATTTTTTTTGGTCACAGAAACGATCTGTTCATGCCTACTTAGTAATGGAATATTTTCAAAATACACGCCCAAAACATGCTGAAAATCGATATTTTAGGTGCCCAAAGTCAATATGTGCATGCCTCCTCTGTACCCGTTTATTTCCCAAATTCAGGCTCAAAACACACGAAAATTCGATATTTTTGGGGTCCCACAAGCGATCTGTACATGCCTACTCAATGTTAGAATATTTTCAAAATACAGGCACAAAAACAAATTTAAAATCGATATTTTAGGTGCCCAAAGTCGATATGTGCATGCATCTTCAGTACCCGTTTATATCTCAAATTCAGGCTCAAAATACCCGAAAATTCGATATTTTTGGGTCTTAGAAGCGATCTGTACATAGCTATTCAGTAATATAATATTTTCAAAATACAGGCCCAAAACCTGCTAAAAATCGATATTTTAGGTGCCCAAAGTCGATATGTGTATGCATCTTCTGTACCCGTTTATATCTCAAATTCAGGCTAAAACACCCGAAAATTCGATATTTTTGGTTCCGAGAAGCAATCTGTACATGCCTACGCAGTGCTAGAATATTTTAAGAATATAGGCCCAAAACATGCTAAAAATCGATATTTTGGGTACCCAAAGTCAATATGTGCATCCATCTTCTGTACCCGTTTATATCCAAAATTCAAGCTCAAAACACCCGAATAATCGATTTTGGGGGGCCCGAGAAGCGATCTGTGCATGCCTATTTACTGACAGAATATTTTCAAAATACAGGCCCAAAACCTGCTAAAAATCGATATTTTAGGTACCCAAAGTCAATATGTGCATGCGTCTTCTTTACCCGTTTATATCCAAAATTCAGGCTCAAAACACCCGAATATTCGATTTTATTGGGGCTCAGAAGCGATCTGTAAATGCCTACTCTGTGTTAGAGTATTTTCATAATATAGGCCCAAAACATGCTGAATTTCGACCTATTAGGTGCAAAAAGTCAATATGTGCATGCATCTTCTGTACCCGTTTATATCTTATATTCAGGCTCAAAACACCTGAAAATTCGATATTTTTGGGTCCCAGAAGTGATCTGTACATGCATACTCAGTGCTAGAATGCTTTCAAAATATAGGCCGAAAACATGCTGAAATTCGATATTTGTTGTTCAAAAAGTCGATATCTGCATGCATCTTCTGTACTCGTTTATATCAGAAATTCAGACTCAAAAAACCCGAAAATTCGATATTTTTGGATACCACAAGCGATCTGTACATGCATACTCAGTGCTAGAATACTTTCAAAATATAGGCCCAAAACATGCTGAAATTCGATATTTTAGTTGCAACAAGTCGATATGTGCATGCATATTTTGTACTCATTTATATTCCAAATTCAGGCTCAAAACACCCGAAAATTCGATATTATTGGGTCCCTGAAGCGATCCGTACATGCATACTCAATGCTTGAATATTTTCAAATTACAGGCCCAAAACATGCTCAAAATCGATATTTTAGGTGCCCAAAGTCAATATGTGCATGCATCTTCTGTACCCGTTTATATCCCAAATTGAGGATCAAAACACCCGAAAATTCGATATTTTTGGGTCCCAATAGCGATCTGTACATGCTTACTCTTTGCTAGAATGTTTTCAAGATACAGACCCAAAACATGCTCAAAATCGATATTTTAGGTGCTAAAAGTCGATATGTGCACGCATCTTCAATACACGTTTATATCTCAAATTCAGGCTCAAAACACCCGAAAATTCGATATTTTTGGGTCCCAGAAGCGAGCTGTACATGCCTACTCAGTCCTAGAATAATTTCAAAATATAGGCCCAAAGCATACTAAAAATGGATATTTTTGGTGCCCAAAGTGGATATGTGCATGCGTTTTCTGTACCCGTTTATATTACAAATTCTGGCTCAAAATACCCGAAAATTCTATATTTTTGGTTCCCAGAAGCGATCTATACATGCATATTCAGTAATAAAATATTTTCAAAATACAGGCCCATCAAATGCCGAAATTCGATATTTTAGGTACCCAAAGTCGATATGTGCATGCATCTTCTGTACTCGTTTATATCCCAAATTCATGCTCAAAACACCAGAAAATTCGATTTTTTTTGGTCACAGAAACGATCTGTTCATGCCTACTTAGTAATGGAATATTTTCAAAATACACGACCAAAACATGCTGAAAATCGATATTTTAGGTGCCCAAAGTCAATATGTGCATGCCTCCTCTGTACCCGTTTATATCCCAAATTCAGGCTCAAAACACACGAAAATTCGATATTTTTGGGGTCCCACAAGCGATCTGTACATGCCTACTCAATGTAAGAATATTTTCAAAATACAGGCACAAAAACAAATTTAAAATCGATATTTTAGGTGCCCAAAGTCGATATGTGCATGCATCTTCAGTACCCGTTTATATCTCAAATTCAGGCTCAAAATACCCGAAAATTCGATATTTTTGGGTCTTAGAAGCGATCTGTACATGGCTATTCAGTAATATAATATTTTCAAAATACAGGCCCAAAACATGCTAAAAATCGATATTTTAGGTGCCCAAAGTCGATATGTGTATGCATCTTCTGTACCCGTTTATATCTCAAATTCAGGCTAAAACACCCGAAAATTCGATATTTTTGGTTCCGAGAAGCAATCTGTACATGCCTACGCAGTGCTAGAATATTTTAAGAATATAGGCCCAAAACATGCTAAAAATCGATATTTTGGGTACCCAAAGTCAATATGTGCATCCATCTTCTGTACCCGTTTATATCCAAAATTCAAGCTCAAAACACCCGAATAATCGATTTTGGGGGGGCCGAGAAGCGATCTGTACATGCCTATTTACTGACAGAATATTTTCAAAATACAGGCCCAAAACCTGCTAAAAATCGATATTTTAGGTACCCAAAGTCAATATGTGCATGCGTCTTCTTTACCCGTTTATATCCAAAATTCAGGCTCAAAACACCCGAATATTCGATTTTATTGGGGCTCAGAAGCGATCTGTAAATGCCTACTCTGTGTTAGAGTATTTTCATAATATAGGCCCAAAACATGCTGAATTTCGACCTATTAGGTGCAAAAAGTCAATATGTGCATGCATCTTCTGTACCCGTTTATATCTTATATTCAGGCTCAAAACACCTGAAAATTCGATATTTTTGGGTCCCAGAAGTGATCTGTACATGCATACTCAGTGCTAGAATGCTTTCAAAATATAGGCCGAAAACATGCTGAAATTCGATATTTGTTGTTCAAAAAGTCGATATCTGCATGCATCTTCTGTACTCGTTTATATCAGAAATTCAGACTCAAAAAACCCGAAAATTCGATATTTTTGGATACCACAAGCGATCTGTACATGCATACTCAGTGCTAGAATACTTTCAAAATATAGGCCCAAAACATGCTGAAATTCGATATTTTAGTTGCAACAAGTCGATATGTGCATGCATATTTTGTACTCATTTATATTCCAAATTCAGGCTCAAAACACCCGAAAATTCGATATTATTGGGTCCCTGAAGCGATCCGTACATGCATACTCAATGCTTGAATATTTTCAAATTACAGGCCCAAAACATGCTCAAAATCGATATTTTAGGTGCCCAAAGTCAATATGTGCATGTATCTTCTGTACCCGTTTAATATCCCAAATTGAGGATCAAAACACCCGAAAATTCGATATTTTTGGGTCCCAATAGCGATCTGTACATACTTACTCCTTGCTAGAATGTTTTCAAGATACAGACCCGAAACATGCTCAAAATCGATATTTTAGGTGCTAAAAGTCGATATGTGCACGCATCTTCAATACACGTTTATATCTCAAATTCAGGCTCAAAACACCCGAAAATTCGATATTTTTGGGTCCCAGAAGCGAGCTGTACATGCCTACTCAGTCCTAGAATAATTTCAAAATATAGGCCCAAAGCATACTAAAATTGGATATTTTTGGTGCCCAAAGTGGATATGTGCATGCGTTTTCTGTACCCGTTTATATCACAAATTCTGGCTCAAAATACCCGAAAATTCGATATTTCTGGTTCCCAGAAGCGATCTATACATGCATATTCAGTAATAGAATATTTTCAAAATACAGGCCCATCAAATGCCGAAATTCGATATTTTAGGTACCCAAAGTTGATATGTGCATGCATCTTCTGTACTCGTTTATATCTCAAATTCATGCTCAAAACACCAGAAAATTCGATATATTTGGGTCCCAGAAGCGATCTGTACATGTCTACTCAGTGCTAGAATATTTTCAAAATATATGCCCAAAACATGCTAAAAATCTAAATTTTAGGTGCCCAAAGTCAAAATGTGCATGCATCTTCTGTACCCGTTTGATATCTAAAATTCATGCTCAAAACACCCGAAAATTCGATATTTTTGGGTCCCGAAAGCGATCTATAAATGCCTACTCAGTGCTAGAATATTTTCCAAATATAGGCCCAAAACAAGCTGAAATTCGACCTATTAGGTGCAAAAATACGATATGTGCATGCATCTTCTGTACCCATTTAAATCCCAAATTCAGGCTCAAAACACCCGAAAATTCGATATTTTTGGGTTCCAGAAGCGATCTGTACATACCTACTCAGTGCTAGAATATTTTCAAAATATAAGCCGAAAGCATGCTAAAAATCGATATTTGTTTTTCAAAAAGTCATTCATGGGGTGGTGGGTGTGTGGGTGTCAGTACAGTGCGTGGATAGTAAATATCAACAGTCAATCATGGGGTGTGTGGGTGTCATTATATTGATTTGTACTGTAAATATCAACAGTCATTCATGGGGTGGTTAGTGTCACTACAGTGCTTGGACTGTAAATATAAACAATCATTCATGTGGTGGTGGGTGTGTGGGTGTCATTAAAGTGCTTGGACTGTATATATCAACAGTCATTCATGGGATGGTGATTGTTTGGGTGTCATTACAGTGCTTGGACTGTAAATATCAACAGTCATTCATGGGTGGTGGGTGTGAGGGTGTCATTACAGTGCTCAGACTGTAAATATCAACAGTCATTCATAAGGAAGTTAGTCTGTGGGTGTTATTACAATGCTTTGACTGAAAATATCAACAGTCATTTATGGGGTGGTGGGTGTCATTACAGTGCTTGGACTGTACATATCAACAGTCATTCATGGGGTCGTGGGTGTGTGGGTGTCATTACAGTTCTTGGAGTGTAAATATCAACCATCATTCATGGGGTGGTGGGTGTCATTACAGTGCTTGTACTGTAAATATCAAGAGTCATAATGCGGTGGTTGGTGTGTGGGTTTCATTACAGTGCTTGGATTGTAAATATCAACAGTCATTCAAGGGGTGGTGGGTGTGTGGGTGTCATTACAGAGCTTGGACTGTATATATCAACAGTCATTCATGGGGTGGTGGGTGTCATTACAGTGCTTGAACTGTAAATATCAACAGTCATTCATGGGTTGATTTGTTTCAATACAGTGCTAGGACTGTAAATATCAACAGTCATTCATGGGGTGGTGGGTGTGTGGGTGTCATTACAGTGCACGGACTGTAAATATTAACAGTCATTTATGGTGTGGTGGGTGTGTGGGGGTCATTACAGTGCTTGGACTGTAGATATCAACAGTCATTCATGGGCTGGTGGGTGTGTGGGTGTCATTACATTGTTCGGACCGTAAATATCAACGGTCATTCATGGGGTGGTTAGTGTGTAGGTGTCATTACAGTGCTTGGACTGAAAATATCAACAGTCATTCATGGGTGGTGGGTGTCAATACAGTGCTTGGACTGTATATATCAACAGTCATTCATGGGGTTGTGGGTGTGTGGGTGTCTTTACAGTGCTTGGACTGTAAATATCAATTGTCATTCATGGAATGGTGGGTGTGTGGGGGTCATTACAGTGCTTGGACTGTAAATATCCACAAGCTCTGTTAATATTTACAGTCCAAGCATTGTAATGGCACCCACACACCCACCACCCTATAAATGACTGTTGATATTTACAGTCCAAGCACTGTAATGACATCCACACACCCACCAGCCAATGAATGACTGTTGGTAATTACAACCCGAGTGCTTGGACTGTATATATCAACAGTCATTCATGTGGTCATGGGTGTGTGGATGTCATTACAGTGCTTGAACTGTAAATATCAACAGTCATTCATGAGGTGGTGGGTGTGTGGATTTCATTACAGTTCTTTGATTGTAAATATCAACAGTCATTCATGGTTTGGTGGGTGTAATTGCAGTACATTGACTGTAAATATCAACAGTCATTCATCGGGTGGTGTGTGTGAGCATGTCATTACAGTGCTTGGACTGTAAATATCAGCAATCATTCATGGTGTTGGGTGTCATTACAGTGTTTGGACTGTAAATATCAACAGTCATTCATTGAGAGGGGGGTGTTTGGGTGTCATTACAGTGCTTGGACTGTAAATATCAACTGTCACTCATTGGGTGGTGGGTGTGTGGGTGTCATTACAGTGCTTGTAATGTAAATATCAACAGTTATTCATGGGGTGCTAGGTGTGTGAGTATCATTACAGTGCTTGGACTGTAAATATCAACTGTCAATCATGGGGTGGTGGGTGTGTGGGTATCCTTACAGTGCTTGGACTTTAAATATCAACAGTCATTTATGAGGTGGTGATTGTGTGGGTGCCATTACAGTGCTTTGATTGTAAATATCAACAGTCATTTATGGGGTGGTAGGTGTTATTGCAGTTGTCACTGTCTTTACTAATAAGACCCGATGCACCCTAGAGTAAAAATGCACCGTTGCTCTCCCAAATACTTTAGATTAACACTATAGGAGCATACTTGAAACACTGAGAAAAATAACATTATTTTTAATTCACAAACAATATGCATCTCACTCAAGTACCTGGAATACATTGACAATATTAACTTGACACAATACATTAACAATTTTCTGTTCTCCCAACTTATGTAATACAAAAATAATCACCTTAATACTAGACCTTAAATATTAAACCTTAATGCTACTTACAAATACTTCACCAACCCCGTCACCACCACAATGCACCACCAATCCACCCGGAGCAAAAGAAGCAGAGGGAATCTCTGAAACACCGTCTTCCTGCCCTTATATACTCTGTTGAAGGCATGACGTATGTGCATCTTAGATGCCTGAGCCAATGAACAAACTCCCTCAACGCGGGAAAACTTCTTGACCAATCCCACGGATAAACTCATGCACACACACACTGCCATTGGTTGCCTTTCCTCGCTCGTTCCCTGGCCAGATGATGGTAGTTAATGTATTCCCCCAACAGGTAGTTAAGGCTGGTTCAGGCCACTTGTGCTTCACGTCACACAGTGCATGGACTATAAATATCAACAATCATTCATGAGTGCTTGGACTGTAAATATCAACTGTCAATCATGGGGTGGTGGGTGTGTGGGTATCCTTACAGTGCTTGGACTGTAAATATCAACAGTCATTCATGGGGTGGTGTGTGTGTTGGTGTCATTACTGTGCTTGGACTGTAAATATCACGGGTGGTGTGTGTGTGCATGTCATTACAGTGTTTGGACTGTAAATATCAAAAGTAATTCATGGTGTTGGGTGTAATTACAGTGCTTGGACTGTAAATATCAACAGTCACTTATTGGGTGGCGGGTGTGTGGGTGTCATTACAGTGCTAGGAATGTAAATATCAACAGTAAGGCATGGGGAGCTGGGTGGGTTGGTGTCACTACAGTGCTTGGACTGTAAATATCAACAGTCATTCATGGGATAGTAGGTGTGTGGGTGTCATTACACTGCTTGGACTGTAAATATCAACAATCATTAATGGGGTGGTGGGTATGTGGGTGTCATTACAGAGCTTCGACAGTACAAAATCAACAGTTATTCATGGGGTGGTAGATGTGTGGGTGTCTTTACAGTGCTTGGACTGTAAATATCAACCGTTATTCATGGGGTGGTGGGTGTGTGGGTGTCATTACAGTTCTTGGACTGTAAATGTCAGCAGTGATTCATGGGATGGTAAGTGTGTGGATGTCTTTACAGTGATTGGACTGTAAATATCAACAGTCATTGTGGAATGTTGGGAGTGTGGTCGTCATGACAATGATTGGATTGTTATTATCAGCAGTCATTCATTGTGTTGTGGGTGTGTGTATGTCATTACAGAGCTTGTACTGTAAATATCAACAGTCATTCTTGGGGTGGTGGGTGTTTGGGTGCCATTACAGTGCTAAGACCGTAACTATCAACAATCATTTATTGGGTGGTGGGTGTGTGGGTGTCATTACAGTACTTGGACTGTAAATATTAACAATCATTCATAGGGTGGTGGGTGTGTGGTTGTCATTACAGTGCTTGGACTGTAAATATCAACAGTAATTCATGCTGTGGTTGGAGTTTGGGTGTCATTACAGTGCTTGGACTGTAAATATTAACAATCATTTATTGGGTGGTGGGTGTGTGGGTGTCATTACAGTTCTTGGACTGTAAATATCAACAGTCATTCATGGGGTGGTGGGTGTGTGGGTGTCATTACAGTTCTTGGACTGTAGTTATTAACAGTCATTCATTAGATTGTGGGTCTGTGGGTATCATTACAATGATAAGACTGTATATATCAACAGTCATTCATGGGGTGGTGGGTGTGTGGGTATCATTACAGTGTTTGGACTGTAAATATCAACTGTCATTCATGGTGTGGTGGGTTTGTAGGTGTCATTACTGTGCTTGGACGGTAAATATTAACAGTCATTCATGGAGTTGTTATTGTCATTACAGTACTTGGACTGTAAATATCAACCGTCATTCATGGGGTGGTAAGTGTGTGGGTTCCATTACAGTGCTTGGACTATAAATATCAACCGTCATTCATGGGGTGGTGGGTGTCACTACAGTGCTTGTACTGTAAATATCAACATTCATTCAAAGGGTGGTGGGTGTGTGGGTGTCATTACAGTGCTATGACTGTAAATATCAATAGTCATTTATGGGGTGTTGGGTGTGTGGGTGTCATTAGAGTGCTTGGACTGTAAATACCAACAGTTATTCATTGGGTGCTGGGTGTAAGGGTGTCATTACTGTGCTTGGACTGTAAATATCAACAGTCAATCACGGGGTGGTGGGTATGTGAGTTTCAATACAGTGCTTGGACTGTAAATATCAACAGTCTTTCATGGGGTGCTGGGTGTGTGGTAGTTATTACAGAGCTTGGACTGCAAATATCCACAGCCATTCATATGTTGGTGTATGTGTGGGTGTCATTACAGCGCATGGACTGTAAATATCAAAAGTCATTCAAGTTGTGGAGGGTTTGTGGGTATCATTACAGTGTTTGGTCTGTAAATATCGAGTCATTCATGGGGTGGTGGTTGTATGGGTGTCATTACATGTTTTGACTGTAAATATCAACAGTCATTCATTTGGTTGTAGGTGTGTGGGTGTCATTACAGTGCTTGGACTGTAAGTATCAACTGTCCTTCATTGGGTGGTGGGTATGTGGGTTCCATTACATTGCCTGGACTGTAAATATCAACAGTCATTAATGGGGTGGTGGGTGTGTGGGTGTCAGTACAGTGAGTGGATAGTTAATATCAACAGTCAATTATGGGGTGTGTTGGTGTCATTATAGTGATAGTACTGTAAATATCAACATTAATTAATGGGGTTGTAGGTGTGATTACAGTGCTTGGACTGTAAATATCAACACTCATTCATGGGATGGTTAGTGTCATTACAGTGCTTGGACTGTAAATATCAACAGTCATTCATGAGGTGGTGGGAGTGTGGGTGTCATTACAGAGGTTTGACTTTAAATACCAACAGTCATTCATGGGGTGGTGGGAGTGTGGGTGTCATTACAGAGCTCGGACTGTCAACATCAACAATCATTCATGGGGTGGTGGGTGTGTGAGTGTCATTACAGTGCTAAGACTGTAAATATCAACCATCATTCATGAATGGTTGGTGTGAGGGTGTCATTACAGTGCTTGAACTGTAAATATCAACAGTCATTCATAGGGTGGTTGTTGTGTGGGTGTCATTACAGTACTTGAAATGTAAATATCAACAGTCATTCATGGTATGGTGAGTGTGTGGGTGTCATTACAGTGCTTGGACTGTAAGTATCAACTGTCATTCATGGGGTGGTCGGTGTGTGGGTGTCAGTACAGTGCTTGGATAGTAAATATCAACAGTCAATCATGGGGTGTGTGGGTGTCATAATAGTGATTGTACTTTAAATATCAACAGTCATTCATGGGATGGTTAGTGTCATTACAGTGCTTGGACTGTAAATGTAAATAGTCATTCATGAGATGGTGGGTGTGTGGGTGTCATTAAAGTGCTTTGACTGTATATATCAACAGTCATTCATTAGGTGGTGGGTTTTTGGGTGTCATTACAGTGCTCGGACTGTAAATATCAACAGTAATTCATGAGGTGGTTAGTCTGTGGGTGTTATTACAATGCTTGGACTGAAAATATCAACAGTCATTCATGGGGTGGTGGGTGTCATTACAGTGCTTGGACTGTAAATATCAACAGTCATTCATGGGGTCGTGGGTGTGTGGGTGTCATTACAAAGCTTGGAAAATAAATATCAACCATCATTCATGGGGTGGCGGGTATCATTACAGTGCTTGTACTGTAAATATCAACAGTCATTAATGCGGTGGTGGTTGTGTGGGTTTCATTACAGTGCTTGGACTGTAAATATCAACAGTGATTAAAGGGGTGGTAGGTGTGTGGGTGTCATTACAGTGCTCGAATTGTAAATATCAACAGTCATTCATGGGGTGGTGGGTGTGTGGGGGTCATTACAGTGCTTTGTGTGTAAATATCAACAGTCATTCATGGGGTGGTGGGTGTCAATACAGTGCTTGGACTGTATATATCAACAGTCATTTATGGGGTGGTTGGTGTGTGGGTGTTATGACAGTGCTTGGAATATAAATATCAACAGTCATTCATTGCTTGGTGAGTGTGTGGGTGTCATTACAGAGCTTGGACTGTAAGTATAAACTGTCATTCATGGGGTGGTGTGTGTGTGGGTTCTATTACATTGCCTGGACTGTAAATATCAACAGTCATTCAAGGAGTGGTGGGTGTGTGTGTGTCAGTACAGTGCGTGGATAGTAAATATCAACAGTCAATCATGGGGTGTGTGGGTGTCATATAGTGATTGCATTGTAAATATCAACAGTCATTTTTGGGGTTGTTAGTGTCATTACAGTTCTTGGACTGTAAATATAAACAATCATTGATGAGGTGGTGGGTGTGTGGGTGTCATTAAAGTGCTTGGACTGTATATATCAACAGTCATTAATGGGGTGGTGGTGTGTGGGTGTTATTACAGTGCTTGGACTGTAAATATCAACAGTTATTCATGGAATGGTGGGTGTGTTAGTTTCATTACAGTGCTCGGACTGTAAATATCAACAGTCATTCATGGGGTGGTTAGTCTGTGAGTGTTATTACAATGCTTGGACTGAAAATATCAACAGTCATTCATGGGGTGGTGGGTGTCATTACAGTGCTTGGACTGTAAATATCAACAGTCATTCATGGGGTCGTGGGTGTGTTGGTGTCATTACAGTGCTTGGAGTGTAAATATCAACCGTCATTCATGGGGTGGTGGGTATCATTACAGTGCTTGTACTGTAAATATCAACAGTCATTAATGCGGTGCTCCGTGTGTGGGTTTCATTACAGTGCTTGGACTGTAAATATCAACAGTCATTCAAGGGGTGGTGGGTGTGTGGGTGTCATTACAGAGCTTGGACTGTAAATATCAACAGTCATTCATAGAGTGGTGGGTGTTATTACAGTGCTTGGACTTTAAATATCAACAGTCATTAACCCTTAAATGCCTATTGACCAAATATCACATCACCGTGAATTTAGGCCTTGAAGCCGATTGACGTAATATAAAGCCGGTAGAAAAAAAACTGCTTGGGCTATATCTAGCCACTTCATTGGCAACACTGGTTAGGTTGGGCCTTTAATGAGTGGTGTGAGAGGGAAATGGTTCACTCGTCATATATACGCAATGAAAATACGCTCGCTCACGTTTTCTAATTTTTAGTTTTTTTTTAGGGGTAACTACTTTATTACTCATGGCGCTGCTGTACGCAAACCAGTGGACCTAAAAAACTTTAGTTTACAGATTCTGGTGTGTAAAATAACAAGATTTACTTAAACAAAACTTTAAAAATTACCCTGTTTTTGCGGTTCACGTTCCAGTAGCGCTAGGTGGATTGCGGTTCTTAAGGGTTAATGTGGTGGTGGGTATGTGGGTGTCATTACAGTGCTTGGACTATAAATATCAACTATCATTCATGGGTGGTAGGTGTGTGGGTGTCATTAGAGTGCTTAGACTGTAAATATCAACATGCATTCATGGGGTGGTGGGTGTGTGGGTGTCATAACAGTGCTTAAACTGTAAATATCAACAGTCATTCATGGGATGTTGTGTGTGTGAGTGTCATTACAATGCTTGGACTGTTAATATCAATAGACATTCATGGGGTGGTGAGTGTGTGGGTATCATTACAATGCTTGGACTGTAAATATCAACAGTCATTTATGGGGTGGGTGGTGTGTGGGTGTCATTACAGTGCTTGGACTGTAAATATCAACAGTTATTTATTGGGTGGTGGGTTTGTGGGTGTCATTACAGTGCTTGAACTATAAATATCAATGGTCATTATTGGGGTGGAGGGTGTGTGGGTGTCATTACAGTGCTTGGACTGTAAATATCAACAGTCATTCATGGGGTGGTTGGTGTGTGGGTCTAATTACAGTGCTTGAAATGTAAATATCAAGAGTCATTTATGGGTTGGTGGGTGTGTGGGTGTTATTACAGTGCTTAGAGTGTATATATTAACAGTCAATCATGGGGTGATCAGTGTGTGGGTGTCAATACAGTGCTTGGATTGTAAATGTCAACAGTCATTCATGGGGTGGTGGGTGTGTGGGTGTCATCACAGTGCTTGGATTGTAAATATCAACAGTCATTAATGAGGTGGTGGGTGTCTGGGTGTCATTACAGTACTTGGACTGTAAATATCAACTCTCATTCATGGGGTGTGTGGGTGCTATTACAGAGTTTGGATTGTAAATATCAAGTCATTAATAGGTTGGTGGGAGTGTGTGTCATTACAGTGTTTGGACTGTAAATATCAACAGTCATTCAGGGGTTGGTGGGTGTGTAAGTGTAATTACAGTGCTTGCAGTGTAAATATCAAGTCATTCATGGGGTGGTGGGTGTCATTACAGTGCTTTGACTGTAAATATCAACAGTTATTCATGGGAAGGTGGGTGTTTGGGTATCATTACAGTGATTGGACTATAAATATCAACAGTCATTCATGGGGTGGTGGTTGTGTGGGTGATATTACAGTGCTTGGATTATAAATATTAACCATCATTCATTGGGTTATGGTTGTGTGGGTGTCATTACAGTGCTTTGACTGTAAATATCAATAGTCATTCATGGGGTGGTGAGTTGTTGATGTCATTACAGTGCTTGGATTGTAATTATCAACAGTCATTCATTGGGTTTTGGGTGTTTGGGTGTCATTACAGTGCTTGGACTTTAAATACCAACAGTCATTCATGGGATGGTAGGTGACATTACAGTGCTTGTACTGTTAATATCAACAGTCATTTATAGGTTGATGTGTGTGTGTGTCATTACAGTGTTTGGACTGTAAATATCAACTGTCATTCATGGGGTGTGTCGGTTACATTACAGTGCTTGTACTGTAATTATCAACAGTCATTCATGGGTTGGTGGGTGTGTTTGCCATTACAGTGCTTGGACTGTAAATATCAACAGTCATTCATAGGGTGGTGGGTGTTTGTGTGTCATTACAGTGCTTGGACTGTTAATATATATCAACTTATTCATGGGGTGGTGGGTATGTAGGTGTCATTACAGTGCTTGGACTGTAAATATCAACCATCATTCATAGGGTTGTGGGTGTCATTACTGTGCTTTGACTGTAAATATCAATAGTAATTCATGGGGTGGTGAGTGTCATTACACTGCTTCGACTGTATATATGAACAGTCATTCATGTGGTGGTGGGTGTGTGGGTGTCATTACATTGCTTGGACTGTAACTATCAACAGACATTCATGGGGTGGTGGGTGTGTGGGTGTCATTACAGTGTTTGGACTGTAAATATTAACATTCATTTATAGGATGGTGTGTGTGTGGTAGTCATTACAGTGCTTGGACTGTAAATATCAACAGTCATTCATGGGGTGGTGAGTTGTTGATGTCATTACAGTGCTTTGATTGTAATTATCAACAGTCATTCATTGGGTTTTGGGTGTGTGGGTGTCATTACAGTGCTTGGACTTCAAATATAAACAGTCATTCATGGGATGGTAGGTGACATTACAGTGCTTGTACTGTAAATATCAACAGTCATTCATAGGTTGATGTGTGTGTGTGTCTTTACAGTGCTTGGACTGTAAATATCAACTATCATTCATGGGGTGTGTCGGTGATATTACAGTGCTTGTACTGTAAATATCAACAGTCATTCATGGGTTGGTGGGTGTGTTTGCCATTACAGTGCTTGGACTGTAAATATCAACAGTCATTCATATGGTGGTGGGTGTTTGTATGTCATTACCGTGCTTGGACTGTTAATATATATCAACAGTCATTCATGGGGGGGTGGGTATGTAGGTGTCATTACAGTGCTTGGACTGTAAATATCAACCGTCATTCATAGGGTGGTGGGTGTCATTACAGTGCTTTGACTGTAAATATCAATAGTAATTCATGGGGTGGTGAGTGTCATTACAGTGCTTCGACTGTATATATCAACAGTCATTCATGTGGTGGTGGGTGTGTGGGTTTCATTACATTGCTTGGACTGTAACTATCAACAGTCATTCAAGGGGTGGTGGGTGTGTGGGTGTCATTACAGTGTTTGGACTGTAAATATTAACAGTCATTTATAGGGTGGTGGGTGTGTGGTAGTGATTACAGTGCTTGGACTGTAAATATCAACGGTTATTCATTGGGCGGTTGGTGTGTGGGTCACATTACAGTGCATGGAAAGTAAATATCAACAGTTTTTTATGGGTTGGTGGATGTGTGGGTGTCATTACGGTGTTTAGACTGTAAATATCAACAGTCAATCATGGGAGGGTCAGTGTGGGGGTGTCAATACAGTGATTGGATTGTAAATATCAACAGTCATTCATGGGGTGGTAGATGTGTGGGTGTCATTACAGTGCTTGGACTGTAAATATCAACAGTCATTCAAGGGGTGGTGGGTGTGAAGTTGTAATTACACTTCTTGGAGTGTAAATATCAAGTCATTAATGGGGGGGTGGGTATGTAGGTGTCATTACAGTGCTTGGACTGTAAATATCAACCGTCATTCATAGGGTGGTGGGTGTCATTACAGTGCTTTGACTGTAAATATCAATAGTAATTCATGGGGTGGTGAGTGTCATTACAGTGCTTCGACTGTATATATCAACAGTCATTCATGTGGTGGTGGGTGTGTGGGTTTCATTACATTGCTTGGACTGTAACTATCAACAGTCATTCAAGGGGTGGTGGGTGTGTGGGTGTCATTACAGTGTTTGGACTGTAAATATTAACAGTCATTTATAGGGTGGTGGGTGTGTGGTAGTGATTACAGTGCTTGGACTGTAAATATCAACGGTTATTCATTGGGCGGTTGGTGTGTGGGTCACATTACAGTGCATGGAAAGTAAATATCAACAGTTTTTTATGGGTTGGTGGATGTGTGGGTGTCATTACGGTGTTTAGACTGTAAATATCAACAGTCAATCATGGGAGGGTCAGTGTGGGGGTGTCAATACAGTGATTGGATTGTAAATATCAACAGTCATTCATGGGGTGGTAGATGTGTGGGTATCATTACAGTGCTTGGACTGTAAATATCAACAGTCATTCAAGGGGTGGTGGGTGTGAAGTTGTAATTACACTTCTTGGAGTGTAAATATCAAGTCATTAATGGGGTGGTGGGTGTCATTACAGTGCTTGGACTGTAAATATCAACAACCATTTATGGGGTGGTGGGTGTGTGGGTGTCATTACAGTGCTTGGACTGTAAATATCAACAGACATTCATGGGGTGGTGGGTGTCATTACAGTGCTTTAACTGTAAATATCAACAGTCATTCATGGGAAGGTGGGTGTGTGGGTGTCATTACAGTGCTTGGACTGTAAATATTACCAGTCTTTCATGGAGTTGTGGGTGTGTGGGTCATATTACACTGCTTGGACTGTAAATACTAACCTTCATTCATGGGGTTGTGGTTGAATGTGTGTCATTACAGTGCTTGGACTGTAAATATCAACAGTCATTCATGGGTTGGTGGGTGTGAGGGTGTCATTACAATGCTTGGACTGTAAATATCAACAGTCATTCAAGAGGTGGTGGGTTGTTGGTGTCATTACAGTGCTTGGATTGTAAATATAAAAAGTTATTCATTGGGTGGTGGGTGTGTGGGTGTCATTACAGTGCTTGGACTGTAAATATCAACTGTCATTCATTGGGTGTGTCGGTGACATTACAGTGCTTGGACTGTAAATATCAACTGTCATTCATGGGGTGTGTCGGTGACATTACAGTGCTTGTTCTGTAAATATCAACAGTCATTGATGGGTTGGTGTGTGTGTGTCATTACAGTGTTTGGACTGTAAATTTCAACTGTCATTCATTGAGTGTTGGGTGTATAGGTGTCATTAGAGTGCTTGGACTTTAAATATCAACAGTAATTTATGGGTTGGTGGGTGTGTGGGTGTCATTACAGTGCTTGGACTGTAAATATCAGCAGTCATTCATATGGCAGTGGTTGTGTGTGTTATTACAGTGCTTGTACTGTAAATATCAAGAGCCAATCATGGGGTGGTGGGTGTTGGGGTGTCATTACAGTGTTTTGTCTGTAAATATCAACTGTCTTTGATGGAGTGGTGGGTGTTTGTGTGTCATTACAGTGGTTGGACTGTAAATATTAACAGTCGTTCATGGGATGGTGGGTGTGTGGGTGTCCTTCCTTTGCTTGGACTATGAATATCCCCTGTTATTCATTGGGTAGTGGGTGTGTGGGTGTCATTACCTTGCTTGGACTGTAAATATCAACAATCATTCATGGGGTGTTGGGTGTGTGGGTGTCATTACAGTGCTTGGACTGTAAATATCAACAGTCATTTATGGGTTGGTATGTGTGTGGGTGTCATTACTGTGCTTAGACTGTAAATATCAATAGTCAATCATGGGGTGGTGGGTGTGTAGGTGTAATTACAGTTCTTGGAGTGTAAATATCAAGTCATTCATGGGTTGGTGGGTGTAATTACAGTGCTTGGACTGTAAATATCAACAACCATTTATGGGGTGGTGGGTGTGTGGGTGTCATTACAGTGCTTGGACTATAAATAACAACAGACATTCATGGGGCTGTGGTTGTGTGGGTGTCATTACAGTGCTTGGACTGTAAATATCAAAAGTCATTCATGGGTTGGTTGGTGTGTGAGTGTCATTACAATGCTTGGACTGTAAATATCAACAGTCATTCAAGGGGTGGTGGGTTGTTGGTGTCATTACAGTGCTTGGATTGTAAATATCAACTGTCATTCATTGGGTGGTGGGTGTGTGGGTGTCATTACAGTGCTTGGACTGTAAATATCAACTGTCATTCATGGTGTGTGTCGGTGACATTACAGTGCTTGGACTGTAAATATCAACTGTCATTCATGGGGTGGTGGGTGTGTGGGTGTTATTACAGTAATTGGACTGTAAAAATTAACAGACATTCATGGGGTGGTGGGTGTGTGGGTGTCATTACAGTGCTTAATCTGTAAATAGCAACAGTTATTCATTTAGTGGTGGGTGTAGGGGTGTCATTACAGTACTTGGACTGTGAATATCAACCGTCATTTATGGGGTTGGGGTTGTGTGGGTGTCATTACAGTGCTTGGACTGTAAATATCAACAGTCATTCGTTAAGTTGTGGGTGTGTGGGAGTCATTACAATGCTTGTACTATAAATATCGATAGTCATTAAAGGGGTGTTGGGTGTGTGGGTGTCATTACAGTGCTTGGACTGTAAATATTAACAGTCATTCATGGGGTGGATGGTGTGTGAGTGACATTACACTGTTTGGACTCTAAATATCAAAAGTCATTCATGGTATGGTTGGTGTGTAGGTCTCATTACAGTGCTTGGAATATAAATATCAACAGTCATTATTGGGCGGATGGTGTGTGAGTGTCATTACAGAGCTTAGACTGTTAATATCACCAGTCATTCATGAGGTTGTCAGTGTGTGGGTGTCAATACAGTGCTTGGATTGTTAATATCAACAGTTATTCATGGGGTTGTCACTGTGTGGGTGTTAATACAATGCTTGGACTGTAAATATCAACTGTCATTCATGGTGTGTGTGGGTACTATTACATAGCTTGGACTCATAATATCAACAGTCATTCTTAGGTTGGTGGGGGGGGGGGGAGTGTCATTACAGTGCCTGGACTGTAAATATCAACAATCATTCATGGGGTGGTGGGTGTGTAGGTCTAAGTACAGATCTTGGACCGTAAATATCAAGTCATTCATTAGGTAGTGGAAGTATGCGTGTCAGTACTGTGCTTGGACTGTTAATATCAACAGTCATTAAATGGGTGGTGGGTGTGTGGGTGTCATTACAGAGCTTGGACAGTAAATATCAACAGTCATTGATGGGGTGGTGGGTGTCAATACAGTGATTGGACTGTAGATATCAACAGTCATACATGGGTTGGTTGGCTTAATTACAGTGCTCGGACTGTAAATATCAACAGTCATTAATGGGGTGGTGGGTGTGTGGGGGTCATTACAGTGCTCGGATTGTAAATATCAACAGTCATTAATGGGGTGGTGGGTGTGTGGGGGTCATTACAGTGCTTTGTGTGTAAATATCAACAGTCATTCATGGGGTGGTGGGTGTCAATACAGTGCTTGGACTGTATATATCAACAGTCATTTAAGGGGTGGTGAGTGTGTGGGTGTCATTACAGAGCTTGGACTGTAAATATCAATTATCATTCATGGAGTGTTGGGTGTGTGGGTGTTATTACAGTTCTTGGACTGTAGTTATCAACAGTCATTCATGGGATGGTGGGTCTGTGGGTATCATTACAATGCTTGGACTGTAAATATCAACAGTCATTCATGAGGTGGTGGGTGTGTGGGTGTCATAACAATGCTTGGACTGTAAATATCAACAGTCCATTCATGGGGTGGTTGGTGTGTGTGTGTCATTACAGTGCTTGGACTGTAAATATTAATAGTCATTAATGGGGTGGTGGGTGTCATTACAATACTTAAACTGTAAATATTAACAGTCATTCATGGGGTGGTGAGTGTGTGCGTGTCATTACAGTGCTTGGGTTGTAAATATCAACCGTATTTCATTGGGTGGTGGGTGTCATTACAGTGATTTGACTTTAAAAATCAAGTCATTTATGGGGTGTTGGGTGTGTGGGTGTCATTACAGTGTTTGGACTGTAAATATCAACAGTTATTCATAGGGTGGTGGGTGTGTGGGTATCATTACAGAGCTTGGACTGTAAATACCAACAGCCATTCATGGGGTGGTGGGGGTGTGGGTGTCATTACAGAACTCGGACTGTCAACATCAACAGTCATTCAAGTGGTGGTGGGTGTGTGGGTGTCATTACAGTGCTAAGACTGTAAATATCAACCATCATTCATGGAGTGGTGGGTGTGAGGGTGTCATTATAGTGCTTGAACTGTAAATATCAACAGTCATTCATGGGGTGGTTGGTGTGTGGGTGTTATGACAGTGCTTGGAATGTAAATATCAACAGTCATTCATGGCATAGTGAGTGTGTGGGTGTCATTACAGTGCTTGGACTGTAAGTATAAACTGTCATTCATGGGGTGGTGTGTGTGTGGGTTCCATTACATTGCCTGGACTGTAAATATCAACAGTCATTCAAGGCGTGGTGGGTGTGTGTGTCAGTACGGTGCATGGATAGTAAATATCAACAGTCAATTATGGGGTGTGTGGGTGTCATTATAGTGATTGTATTGTAAATATCAACAGTTATTTATGGGGTGGTTAGTGTCATTACAGTGCTTGGACTGTAAATATAAACAGTCATTCATGAGGTGGTGGGTGTGTGGGTGTCATTACAGTGCTCGGACTGTAAATATCAACAGTAATTTATGGGGTGGTTAGTCTGTGAGTGTTATTACAATGCTTGGACTGAAAATATCAACAGTCATTCATGGGGTGGTGGGTGTCATTACAGTGCTTGGACTGTAAATATCAACAGTTATTTATGGGGTCGTGGGTGTGTCATTACAGTGCTTGGAGTGTAAATATCAACTGTCATTCATGGGGTGGTGGGTGTCATTACAGTGCTTGTACTGTAAATATCAACAGTCATTAATGCGGTGCTCCGTGTGTGGGTTTATTACAGTGCTTGGACTGTATATATCAACAGCCATTCTAGGGGTGGTGGGTTTGTGGGTGTCATTACAGAGCTTGGACTGTAAATATCAATAGTCATTCATGGGGTGGTGGGTGTTATTACAATGCTTGGACTTTAAATATCAACAGTCATTAACCCTTAAATGCCTATTGACCGTGAATTTAGGCCTTGAAGCCGATTGACGTAATATAAAGCCGGTAGAAAAAAAACTGCTTGGGCTATATCTAGCCCCTTCATTGGTAACACTGGTTAGGTTGGGCCTTTAATGAGTATTGTGAGAGGGAAATGGTTCACTCGTCATATATACGCAATGAAAATACGCTCACTAACG
Organism: Petrolisthes cinctipes; assembly: GCA_033782935.1. Taxonomy (NCBI): domain Eukaryota; kingdom Metazoa; phylum Arthropoda; class Malacostraca; order Decapoda; family Porcellanidae; genus Petrolisthes; species Petrolisthes cinctipes. The sequence goes on from JAWQEG010000060.1 coordinate 454,566, forward strand.
TTTTCTAATTCAAGGGGTTGATGGTGTGTGAGTGTCATTACAGTGCTTGGACTGTCAATATCAACAGTCATTCATGGGGTGGTTGGTGTGTGGGTCTCATTACTTTGCATGGAATGTAAATATCAACAGTCATTTATGGGTTGGTGGGTGTGTGGGTGTCATTACAGTGCTTAGACTGTAAATATCAACAGTCAATCATAGGGTAGTCAGTGTGTGGGTGTCAATACAGTGCTTGAATTGTAAATATCAACAGTCATTCATAGAGTGGTACGTGTGTGGGTGTCATTACAGTGCTTGGACTGTAAATATCAACTGTCATTCATGGAGTGTGTGGGTGCTATTACAGAGATTGGAGTGTAATTATCAACAGTCATTCATAGGTTGGTGGGAGTGTGTGTCATTACAGTGCTTGGACTGTAAATATCAACAGTCATTCAAAGGGTGGTGGGTATGTAGGTGTAATTACAGTGTTTGGAGTGTAAATATCAAATCATGCATGGGGTGGTGTGTGTCATTACAGTGCTTGGACTGTAAATATCAACAGTCATTCATGGGGTGGTGGATGTGTGGGTGTCAATACAGTGCTTGGACTGCAAATATCAACAGTCATTCATGGGATGGTAGGGGTCATTACAGTACTTGGACTGTAAATATCAACAGTCATTCATGGGCTGTGGGTGTGTGGGTGTCATTACAGTGATTGGAGTGTAAATATCAACAGACATTCATGGGGTGGTGGGTGTGTGGGTGTCATTACAGTGCTTTGACTGTAAATATCAACCGTCATTCATGGGAAAGTGGGTGTGTGGGTGTCATACAGTGCTAGGACTGTAAATATTAACAGTCTTTAATGGGATGGTGGGTGTGTGGATCATATTACAGTGCTTGGACTGTAAATGCTAACTATCATTCATGGGGTTGTAGTTGTGTGGGTGTCATTATAGTGCTTGGACTGTAAATATCAACAGTCATTCATGGGTTGGTAGGTGTGTGGGTGTCATTACAATGCTTGGACTGTAAATATCAACAGTCATTTAAGGGGTGGTGGGTTGTTGGTGTCATTAAAGTTCTTGGATTGTAAATATCAACAGTCATTCATTGGGTGGTGGGTGTGTGGGTGTCATTACAGTGCTTGGACTGTAAATATCAACTGTCATTCATGGGGTGTGTCGGTGACATTACAGTGCTTGGACTGTAAATATCAACTGTCATTCATGGGTTGTGTCGGTGACATTACAGTGCTTGTACTGTAAATATCAACAGTCATTCATGGTTGGTGTGTGTGTGTCATTACGGTGCTTGGACTGTAAATTTCAACTATCATTCATGGGGTGTGTCGGTGACATTACAGTGCTTGTACTGTAAATATCAACAGCAATTCATGAGATGGTGGGTGTGTGGGTGTCATTACAGTAATTGGACTGTAAATATCAACAGACATTCATGGGTTGGTGGGTGTGTGGGTGTCATTACACTGCTTAATCTGTAAATATCAACAGTTATTCATTTAGTGGTGGGTGTAGGGGTGTCATTACAGTGCTTGGACTGTGAATATCAACCATCATTCATGGGGTTGTGGGTGTGTTGGTGTCATTACAATGCTTGGACTGTAAATATCAACAGTCATTCATGGGGTGGATAGTGTGTGAGTGTCATTACAGAGCTTAGTCTGTAAATATCACCAGTCATTCATGAGGTGGTCAGTGTGTGGGTGTCAATACAGTGCTTGGATTGTAAATATCAACAGTTATTCATGGGGTTGTCAGTGTGTGGGTGTTAATACAATTCTTGGACTGTAAATATGAACTGTCATTCATGGTGTCTGTGGGTGCTATTACAGTCATTCTTAGGTTGGTGGAGGGTAGGGGTGTCATTACTGTGTCTGGACTGTAAATATCAACAATCATTCATGGGGTGGTGGGTGTGTAGGTGTAAGTACAGTGCTTGGACTGTAAATATTAACAGTCATTCAAGGGTGTTGGAAGTATAGGTATCATTTCTGTGCTTGGACTGTAAATATCAACAGTCATTCATGGGGTGGTGGGTTTTTGGGTGTCATTACAGAGCTTGGAATGTAAATATCAACAGTCATTCATGGGGTTGTGGTTGTGTGGGTGTCATTCCTGTGCTTGGACTGTGAATATCAACAGTCATTCATTGGGTGGTGGGTGTGTGGGTGTCATTACAGTGCTTGGCCTGTAAATATCAACAATCTTTTATGGGGTGGTGGGTGTGTGGGTGTCATTAGAGTGCTTGGACTGTAAATATCAAAAGTCATTAATGGGAGGGTGGGTGTCTGAGCGTCATTACAGTCCTTTGACTGTAAATATCAACAGTCATTCATAGGGTGTTAGGTGTCATTAGAATGCTTGGACTGTAAATATCAACAGTCATTCATGTGGTGGTGGGTGTCATTACAGCGCTTGGACTGTAAATATTAACAGTCATTCATGGGGTGGTGGGTGTGTGGGTGTCATTACAGTGCTTGGACTGAAAATATCAACAGTCATGGGGTGGTTAGTGTGTGGTTGTCATAACAGTTCTTGGACTTTTAATATCAACCATCATTCATCGGGTGGTGGGTGTGTGTGTGTCATTACAGTGCTTGGACTGTAAATATTAAAAGTCATTCATGGGGTGGTGGGTGTGTGGATGTCATTACAGTGCTTGGACTGAAAATATCAACAGTCATTAATGGGGTGGTGGGTGTGTGGGTGTCATTACAGTGTTTGAACTATAAATATCAACCATCATTTATGGGGTGGTGGGTGTGTGGGTGTCATTACAGCGCTTGGACTGTAAATATCAACAGTCAATTATGGGGTGGTGTTAGTGTGGGTTTCATTACAGTGTTTTGACTGTAAATATGAACAGTCATTTATTGGGTTGTGGGTGTCATTAGAGTGTTTGGACTTTAAATATCAACAGTCATTCATAGGGTGGTGAGTGTGTTGGTGTCATTACAGTTCTTGGACTGTAAATATCAATCATCATTTATTGGGTGGTGGGTGTGTGGGTGTCATTACAGTGCTCAGATTGTAAATATTAAGAGTCAATTATGGGTTTGTGGGTGTCATTAGAATGCTTGGACTGTAAATATTAACAGTCATTCATGGGGTGGTGGGTGTGTGGATGTCATTACAGTGCTTGGACTGAAAATATCAACAGTCATTCATTGGGTGGTGGGTGTGTGGGTGTCATTACAGTGCTTGGACAGTTAATATCAACAGTCATTCATGGGGTGGTGAGTGTGTCTGTGTCATTATAGTTCTTGGTCTGTAAATTTCAATCATCATTCATTGGGTGGTGGGTGTGTGGGTGTCATTACAGTGTTTGGACTGCAAATATTAACAGTCATCCATGGGGTGGTGGGTGTCATAGAGTGCTTGGACTGGAAATATTAACAGTCATTCATAGGTTGGTGAGTGTGTGGATGTCATTAGAGCGCTTGGACTAAAAATATCAACAGTCTTTTATGGTGTGGTGGGTGTGTGGCTGTCATTACAGTGCTTTGACTGTAAATATCAGCAGTCAATCATGGGGTGGTTGGTGTGTGGGTGTCATTACAAAGCTTGAACTGTAAATATCTACAGTCATTCATTGGGTGGTGGGTGTGTAAGTGTCATTACATTGCTTGGACTGTAAATATCAACAGTCATTCTTGGGGTGGTGGTTGTGTGGGTGTCATTACAGTGCTTAGACTGTCAATATCAACAGTCATTTATGGAGTGGTGGGAGTGTGGCTGTCATTACAGTGCTTGGACTGTAAATATCAGCAGTCAATCATGGGGTGGTGGGTGTATTAGTGTCATTGCAGTGCTTGGACAGTAAATATCAACAGTCATTCATTGGTGGTGGGTGTGTGGGTGTCATTACAGTGTGTGGACTGTAAATATCAACCATTATTCATTGGGTAGTGGGTGTGTGGGTGTCATTACAGTGCTCAGACTGTAAATATTAACAGTCATTCATTTAGTGGTTGGTGTTGGGTTGTCATTACAGTGCTTAGACTTTAAATATCAACAGTCTTTAATGGGGTGGTGGGTGTGTGGGTGTCATTACAGTGCTTGAACTGTAAATCTCAACAGTCATTCATAGGGTGGTGGGTGTGTGAGTGTCATTACAGAGCTTGGACTGTAAATATCTACAGTCATTCATTGGGTGGTGGGTGTGTAAGTGTCATTACAGTGCTTGGACTGTAATTATCAACAGTCATTCTTTGTGTGGTGGTTGTGTGGGTGTCATTACAGTGCTTAGACTGTTAATATCAACAGTCATTTATGGAGTGGTGGGTGTGTGGCTGTCATTACAGTGCTTGGACTGTAAATATCAGCAATCAATCATGGGTTGGTGGGTGTGTGGGTGTCATTACAGAGCTTGGACTGTAAATATCTACAGTCATTCATGGGGTGGTATGTGTGTAAGTGTCATTACAGTGCTTGGACTGTAAATATCAACAGTCGTTCTTGGGGTGGTGGTTGTGTGGGTGTCATTACAGTGCTTAGATTGTTAATATCAACAGTCATTTATGGAGTGGTAGGTCTGTAGCTGTCATTACAGTGCTTGGACTGTAAATATCAGCAGTCAATCATGGGGTGGTTGGTGTGTGGGTGTCATTACAGTGCTTGGACTGTAAATATCAACAGTCATTCATGGGGTGGTGTGTGTGTGGGTGTCATTACAGTGCTTGGACTGTAAATATCAACAGTCATTCATGAGGTGGTGTGTGTGTGGGTGTCATTACAGTGTTTTGATTGTAAAAATCAACAGTCATTCATAGGGTGGAGGGTGTCATTAGAGTGCTTGGACTGTAAATATCAACAGTCATTCATGGGGTGTTAGGTGTCATTAGAGTGCTTGGACTGTAAATATTAACAGTCATTAATGGGGTGGTGAGTGTATGGGTGTCATTATAGTGCATGAACTGTAAATATCAACAATAATTTATGGGGTGGTCGGTGTGTGGGTGTCATTACAGTGCTTTGACTGTAAATATCAAGAGTCATTCATGGGGTGATGGGTTTGAGGGTGTCATTACAGTGTTCGGACTGTAAATATCAACAGTCATTAATGGGGTTGTGGGTGTGTGGGTGTCATTATAGTGCTTGGACTGTAAATACCAACAGTCATTTATGGGGTGGTTGGTGTTTGGGTGTCATTACAGTGCTTGGACTGTAAATATCAAGTCATTAATGGGGTGGTGGGTGTTTGGGAGTCATTATTGCTTGGACTGTAAATATCAACAGTCATTTATAGGGTGGTGGGTGTGTGGGTGTCATTACAGTGTTTGGACTGCAAATATTAACAGTCTTCCATGGGGTGGTGGGTGTCATAGAGTGCTTATACTGTGTATATTAACAGTCATTCATAGGTTCGTGAGTGTGTGGATGTCATTAGAGAGCTTGGACTAAAAATATCAACAGTCTTTCATGGGGTGGTGGGTGTTTGGGTGTCATTACAGTGCTTGGACTATAAATATCAACCATCATTAATAGGGTGGTGGGCGTGTGGGTTTCATTACAGTGCTTGGACTGTAAATATCATTAGTCATTCATTAGGTGGTGGGTGTGTGGGTGTCATTACAGTGTTTTGACTGTAAATATCAACAGTCATTTATGAGGTAGTGAGTGTGTGGGTGTCATTACAGTTCTTGGACTGTAAATATTAACAGTCATTCATGGGGTGATGGGTGTGTGGATGTCATTACAGTGAGTGGACTGTAAATATCAACCATTATTCATTGGGTAGTGGGTGTGTGGGTGTCATTACAGTGCTCAGACTGTAAATATTAACAGTCATTCATTTAGTGGTTGGTGTTGGGTTATCATTACAGTGCTTAGACTTTAAATATCAACAGTCTTTAATGGGGTGGTGGGTGTGTGGGTGTCATTACAGAGCTGGGACTGTAAATATATACAGTCATTAATGGGGTGTTGGGTGTGTAAGTGTCATTACAGTGCTTGGACTGTAAATATCAACAGTCATTCTTGGGGTGGTGGTTGTGTGGGTGTCATTACAGTGTTGGACTGTAAATATCAACAGTCATTCATGGGGTGGTGAGTGTGTGGGTGTCATTACAGTGTTTTGATTGTAAATATCAACAGTCATTCATAGGGTGGAGGGTGTCATTAGAGTGCTTGGACTGTAAATATCAACAGTCATTCATGGGGTGGTAGGTGTCATTAGAGTGCTTGGACTGTAAATATCAACAGTCATTAATGGGGTGGTGAGTGTATGGTTGTCATTATAGTGCATGGACTGTAAATATCAATAATAATTCATGGGGTGGTCAGTGTGTGGGTGTCATTACAGTGCTTTGACTGTAAATATCAAGAGTCATTTATGGGGTGGTGGGTGTGAGGGTGTCATTACAGTGTTCGGACTGTAAATATCAACAGTCATTCATAGGGTAGTGGGTGTGTGGGTGTCATTATAGTGCTTGGACTGTAAATACCAACAGTCATTTATGGGGTGGTTGGTGTTGGGTGTCATTACAGTGCTTGGACTGTAAATATCAAGTCATTAATGGGGTGGTGGGTGTGTGGGTGTCATTATTGCTTGGACTTTAAATATCAACAGTCATTTATAGGGTGGGGGTTGTGTGGGTGTCATTACAGTGCTTAGACTGTAAATATCAACAGTCATTTATGGAGTGGTGGGTGTGTGGCTGTCATTACAGTTCTTGGACTGTAAATATCAACAGTCAATCATTAGTGGTGGGTGTGTGGGTGTCATTACAGTGCTTGGACTGTAAATATCAACAGTCATTCATGGGGTGGTGGGTGTGTGGGTGTCATTACAGTGTTTTGATTGTAAATATCAACAGTCATTCATAGGGTGGAGGGTGTCAATAGAGTCCTTGGACTGTAAATATCAACGGTCATTCTAATAATAATAATAATAATAATATTTATTTCCACTAATAGTGGTTATTCTTTTTACAATTCGTACCTTATAATCTATTTACATTAGAGTTCATAACAATAGATATGCAATAAAAATAAACAATTAGATTTGTATTTTCTGAACTGAGAAGGGATGGAGGGAGTGGTTGGAGGCAAAGGTGGGTAGATTGGAGGTGGCCAGGTGTGTCTGGGAGAGTCTGATACACGCCTATAATTAAAATGTCATTATAGGGATTGTCACCCAGTGGAGAGTTGAGTTTTAATCTTTTAATGGCTGGTGGTTAAGTCTGCTCCATTCTCAGTTCAGAACATGTGTACATACAAGCCTCACGCTTTCTAAAATAAAAATAGTAGTAATAATAGTAATGATAATAATAGTAATGAGGACAACAATGATGATAATTATAGTAATGATAACAATAATGCTAAGAAAAGTATAAATAGAAATGACAATATTAGTGATAATAATAATAACAACGGCAACATTAATAATAATAATAAAAATAATAATAATAATAGTAATAAGGATACTTTCATGTTAATAATGGTAAACAATAATTATGATAATAATAAGTAATAATATTGATCATTATAGTATGTATGTATAATTGTAGTAGTAGTAGTACTAGTAGTAGTAGTAAAAAAAAAATAATAATAATAGTAGTAGTAGTAAATTTGTTAGTCATGGCAAGGGAGAAAGAAAGGAATGAGTTGGAAAGGACAGATTTAGGTGCAGAGGTGTGGAGGGAGTGCTGGAGGGGCTAGTTTGAGGTCAGGTCATACTTAAGAAGCTTTAAGGTGTTTTGGTGGGTGGGAGGTCATGGGTATGGAAGTTGAGATGTAGTTTAGCTGGTCAGTAGGGAGATTAACAGTGTTAATTAGAGATAGAAAGAGAGGGAGAGGATAAAAATTTTCCACCAGACTGGTGTAGAGGAATAAAGACCTTAATGAGAGAGAGAGAGAGAGAGAGAGAGAGAGAGAGAGAGAGAGAGAGAGAGAGAGAGAGAGAGAGAGAGAGAGAGAGAGAGAGAGAGAGAGAGAGAGAGAGAGAGAGAGAGAGAGAGGGAGAGGGAGAGGGAGAGAGAGAGAGAGAGAGAGGGGGGGGGGGGGTCATGAAAATTCACAGAAGTATTTACAATTTACAATCAACAGTTGTGTGATTTTGGTTATAGCTGTACTTAATTAAGTTTACACAGTGGTGCTTATCAAGTGATTATACAGTTTATTTTTGAAAGAGCTGAAGTTATTTGACTCCTTGACATTTTCAGGAAGATGGTTCCATATCTTTGGTCCCATTACTGACAGAGATCTAGCACCTGAGTCAGTATGAACATTAGGAACATACAGATTGTTTTTTTGCCTAGTATTGCTTCCTGTTATATTGTGGACTGATGGAAAGGAGAGGAGATGGCTTGGGTAGATATTATTTAAATACCTAAAAACGGTGACAGCTGTATCGAACTTTACCTTATTCTGAATGTTCAGCCATTTTAAGTCTTTAAAAATAGGAGTAACATGGTCATACTTCCTTGCCTTTCCATCGACAATTTTGGCAGCAAAGTTTTGTAGCTTTTGTATGCGGATAAGTTGGTGTTTACTTGCTGTACCCCATATAGTATTGCCATAGTTTAAAAGACTTAGAGCTAATGCCTGCACTATGATCTGTCTAGTTTCCTTGTTAAATCCATTTTTTATTCTGTTTATAAATATTAGTGTGCCCATTACTTTTTTGCTGAGTTCGTTTACATGTTTATCAAATGACAAGTAACAATCGATATGTATACCTAAGTTTTTTACACAAGTACTTGGTATAACTGAGGTATCTCCAAATCTGATAGTTGTGTTTGGTGGTATCTGAGAGATAATTTGCCTAGTTCCTAAAAATATACATTGTGTTTTATTAGTGTTTAAAAGAAGACCATTTCTAAGAAAGTATTCCCTGGCATTTTTTAAGGTTTCCTCTGCTTTATGTAATGTAGTCTGGAGAGAATTTAGTTTACCACTGTGTAGGAACTGCGTGTCGTCAGCGTATTGTACAAGTGTACAGTCATTTATATATTCTGATATATCATTTACATATATATTAAATAGTATCGGTCCAAGGATTGAGCCTTGTGGTACACCATAATTTACATTTAATTTTGAGGATATTGTATTTTTTAGCCAAACAGATTGTGTTCTGTTGTTAAGATAACTGTTAAACCAAAAGTTATCAGCACTGACTTTATTGAGTTTATTAAGCAGGATCGAGTGACTAACACTATCGAACGCTTTTGACAGATCGCAGAGAGTTAACAGTGATATTTGCTTGTTATCCATGTTATGGTAGATCTTGTCTGTGATGACTGTTAGTGCAGTGTTTGTGGATAGGTTAGGACAGAAGCCATGTTGGATAGTAGAAAGAAGTTTGTTAGAAACAAGAAAAATAATCAGTTGTTTTGAGACAATTTTTTCAATGACTTTAGAAAAAACAGGTAGTAGTGAGATTGGTCGGTAATTGCTTACAACTTCAGTGTCTCCATTTTTATATAAAGGCGTGACTATGGCATTCTTCCAAGCATCGGGGAATACGCCAGTTGCAAATGAGGCGTTTATTATATGGGTTAGATAAAATGCAGTTACGAAGAGGGAATCCTTAATAAAACGGAGAGAAATATTGTCCCAACCATAAGATTTTGTATTTTGTAGGTGCTTAATTGTTAAGATTACGGTATTTACATCAATAGGTTCTGGTCGGAAGTGTGTAATATTGGGTGTACTATTACCAGTGATGCGTCTTTCAATAGGGGGATTAATAAGATTACTTTCTTGTAAGGATAACTGAGTTTTTTCATAAGTTGTTTTTCCCACACTTGCGAAAAAATGATTAAATTCTTCAGCTTTATTTAGTGGATTTTCAAAAAAGCTATTGTTATTGTTGTTTTTGTAAGGTATCATGTCTTTAACTATTTTCCATGTTGCACAAGTATTACCCCTTGAGTCTGAGAGTTTATCGTGGTAGTATTGGTTTTTTGTCTGATTAATTAGTAATTTAGCTCTTTTCTTTAGATCCTTGTAATTTTCCTGTAACTGAAGGTCGAACCTGTTTAGTTTTAACTGCCAACGTGCATCATTCATGGGGTGGTGGGTGTGTTGGTGTCATTACAGTGCTTGGACTGTAAATATCAACCATAATTCATGGGGTGGTGGGTGTGGGGGTGTCATTACAGTGCTTTGAATGTAAATATCAACAGTCATTCATGGGGTGATGGGTGTGTGGTTGTCATTACAGTGCTTGGACTATAAATATCAACAGTCAATCAAGGGGTGGTGGGTGTCAAGGTGTCATTACAGTGCTTGGACTAATAATATCAACTGTCATTCATGGGGTGGTGGGTGTGTGGGTGTCATTAAATTGCTTGGACTGTAAATATTAACAGTCATTCATGGGGTGATGGGTGTGTGGATGTTATTACAGTGCTTGGACTGAAAATATCAACAGTCATTCATGGGGTGGTGGGTGTGTGGGTGTCATTACAGTGCTTGGACTGTTAATTTTAACAGTCATTCATGGGGTGGTGAGTGTGTCTGTGTCATTACAGTTCTTGGTCTGTAAATTTCAACCATCATTCATTGGGTGGTGGGTGTGTGGGTGTCATTACAGTGTTTGGACTGCAAATATTAACAGTCATCCATGGGGTGGTGGGTGTCATTGAGTGCTTGGACTGTAAATATTAAAAGTCATTCATAGATTGGTGAGTGTGTGGATGCCATTAGAGCGCTTGGACTAAAAATATCAACAGTCTTTCATGGGGTAGTGGGTGTGTGGGTGTCATTACAGTGCTTGGACTATAAATATCAACCATCATTAATAGGGTGGTGGGTGTGTGGATGTCATTACAGTGTGTGGACTGTAAATATCAACCATTATTCATTGGGTAGTGGGTGTGTGGGTGTCATTACAGTGCTCAGACTGTGAATATTAACAGTCATTCATTTAGTGGTTGGTGTTGGGTTGTCATTACAGTGCTTAGACTTTAAATATCAACAGTCTTTAATGGGGTGGTGGGTGTGTGGGTGTCATTACAGAGCTTGAACTGTAAATCTCAACAGTCATTCATAGGGTGGTGGGTGTGTGAGTGTCATTAAAGAGCTTGGACTGTAAATATCTACAGTCATTCATGGGGCGTTGGGTGTGTAAGTGTCATTACAGTGCTTGGACTGTAAATATCAACAGTCATTCTTGGGGTGGTGGTTGTGTGAGTATCATTACAGTGCTTAGACTGTTAATATCAACAGTCATTTATGAAGTGGTGGGTGTGGGGCTGTCATTACAGTGCTTGGACTGTATATATCAGCAGTCAATCATGGGGTGGTGGGTGTGTGGGTGTCATTACAGAGCTTGGACTGTAAATATCTACAGTCATTCATGGGGTGGTGGGTGTGTAAGTGTCATTACAGTGCTTGGACTGTAAATATCAACAGTCATTCTTGGGGTGGTGGTTGTGTGGGTGTCATTACAGTGCTTAGACTGTTAATATCAACAATCATTTATGGAGTGGTGGGTGTGTGGCTGTCATTACAGTGCTTGAACTGTAAATATCAGCAGTCAATCATGGGGTGGTGGGTGTGTGGGTGTCATTACAGTGCTTGGACTGTAAATATCAACCATAATTCTTGGGGTGGTGGGTGTGTGGGTTTCATTACAGTGTTTTGATTGTAAATATCAACAGTCATTTATAGGGTGGAGGATGTCATTAGAGTGCTTGGACTGTAAATATCAACAGTCATTCATGGGGTGGTAGGTTTTTGGGTGTCATTACAGTGCTTGGACTGAAAACATCAACAGTCATTCATGGGGTGGTGGGTGTGTGGGTGTCATTACAGAGCTTGGACTGTTAATATCAATATTCATTCATGGGTTGGTGAGTGTGTCTGTGTCATTACAGTTCTTGGTCTGTAAATTTCAACCATCATTCATTGGGTTGTGGGTGTGTGGGTGTCATTACAGTGTTTGGACTGCAAATATTATCAGTCATCCATTGGGTGATGGGTGTCATTAGAGTGCTTGGACTGTAAATATTTACTGTCATTCATAGGTTGGTGAGTGTGTGGATGTCATTACAGTGCTTGGACTTAAAATATCAACAGTCATTCATGGGGTGGTGAGTGTGTGGGTGTCATTACAGTGCTTGGACTGTAAATATCAACAGTCATTATTGGGGTGGTGGATATCATGAGAGTACTTAGACTGTAAATATCAAGAGTCATTAATGGGTTCGTGAGTGTGTGTTAGTGTCATTACAGTGCTTGGACTGTAAATATCAACAGTCATTATTGGGGTGGTGGATGTCATGAGAGTACTTAGACTGTAAATATCAAGAGTCATTAATGGGTTCGTGAGTGTGTGTTGGTTTCATTACAGTGCTTGGACTGTAAATATCAACCATAATTCATAAGGTGGTCGGTGTGTTGGTGTCATTAGAGTGCTTTGACTGTAAATATCAACAGTCGTTCATTGGGTGGTGGGTGTGAAGGTGTCATTACAGTGCATGGACTGTAAATATCAACAGTAATTCATGGGGTGGTGGGTGTGTGGGTGTCATTATAGTGCTTGGACTGTAAATATCAACAGTCATTTATGGTGTGGTGGGTGTTTGGGTGTCATTACAGTGTTTTGATTGTAAATATCAACAGTTATTTATAGGGTGGTGGATGTCATTACATTGCTTGGACTGTAATTTTCAACAGTCATTTATGGAATGGTGGTTGTGTGGGTGTCATTACAGTGCTTGGACTGTAAATATCAACCATAATTCATGGGGTGGTGGGTGTGGGGGTGCCATTACAGTGCTTGGACTGTAAATATCAACAGTCAATCATGGGGTGGTGGGTGTGTGGGTGTCATTACAGTGCTTGGACTGTAAATATCAACAGTCATTCATGGGGTGGTGGGTGTGTGGGTGTCATTACAGTGTTTTGATTGTAAATATCAACAGTCATTCATTGGTGGTGGGTATCATTAGAGTGCTTGGACTGTAAATATCAACAGTCATTCATGGGGTTGTGGGTGTGTGGGTGTCATTACAGTGCTTGGACTGTAAATATCAACCATAATTCTTGGGGTGGTGGGTGTGGGGGTGTCATTACAGTGCTTGGACTGTAAATATCAACAGTCATTCATGGGGTGGTGGGTGTGTGGGTGTCATTACAGTGTTTTGATTGTAAATATCAACAGTCATTCATTGGTGGTGGGTATCATTAGAGTGCTTGGACTGTAAATATCAACAGTCATTCATGGGGTTGTGGGTGTGTGGGTGTCATTACAGTGCTTGGACTGTAAATATCAACCATAATTCTTGGGGTGGTGGGTGTGGGGGTGTCATTACAGTGCTTGGACTGTAAATATCAACAGTCATTCATGGGGTGGTGGGTGTGTGGGTGTCATTACAGTGTTTTGATTGTAAATATCAACAGTCATTCATTGGTGGTGGGTATCATTAGAGTGCTTGGACTGTAAATATCAACAGTCATTCATGGGGTTGTGGGTGTGTGGGTGTCATTACAGTGCTTGTACTGTAAATATCAACAGTCATTTATAGAGTGGTGGGTGTTTGGGTGTCATTACATTGCTTGGACTGTAAATATCAACAGCCAATCATGAGGTAGTGGGTGCGTGGGTGTCATTAGAGTGCTTAGACTGTAAATATCAACAGTCATTCATAGGGTGGTAGGTGTCATTAGAGTGCTTGGACTTTAAATATCAACAGTCATAATGGGGTGGTGAGTGTATGGGTGTCATTAAAGTGCATGGACTGTAAATTTCAATCATAATTCATGGGGTGGTCGGTGTGTGGGAGTCATTACAGTGCTTTGACTGTAAATATCAAGGGTCATTCATGGGGTGGTGGGTGTGAGGGTATCATTACAGTGTTCGGACTGTAAATATCAATAGTCATTCATGGGGTGGTGGGTGTGTGGGTGTCATTATAGTGATTGGACTGTAAATACCAACAGTCATTCTTAGGGTGGATGGTGTGTGGGTGTCATTACAGTGCTTGGACTGTAAATATCAAGTCATTAATAGGGTGGTGGGTGTGTGTGTGTCATTATTGCTTGGACTGTAAATATCAACAGTCATTCATTAGGAGGTGGGTGGCATTACAGTGCTTGGACTATAAATATCAACAGTCATTCATGAGGTGATGGGTGTGTGGATGTCATTACAGTGCTTGAACTGTAAATATCAACAGTCATTTATAGGATGGTGGGTGTTTAGGTGTCATTACATTGCTTGGACTATAAATATCAATATTCAATCATGGGGTGGTGGGTGTCGTAACAGTGCTTGGACTGTAAATATCAACAGTCATTCATAGGGTGGTGGGTGTGTGGGTGTTATTACAGTGTTTTGACTGTAAATATCAACAGTCATTCAGAGGGTGGTGGGTGTTTTTAGAGTGCTTGGACTGTAAATATCAACAGTTATTTATGGGGTGGTGGGTGTGTGGGTATCATGAAAGTGCTTGGACTGTAAATATCAACAGTCATTCATGGGGTGGTGAGTGTGTTGTGTCATTGCAGTTCTTGGACTGTAAATATCAACCACCATTCATTGGGTGGTGTGTGTCTGGGTGTCATTACAGTGCTTGGACTGTGAATATCAACAGTCATTCATGGAGTGGTGAGTGTGTGGGTATTATTACAGTGCTTTGACTGTAAATATCAACAGTCATTCAGAGGGTGGTGGGTGTCATTAGAGTGCTTGGACTGTAAATATTAACAGTCATTCATGGGGTGGTGGGTGTGTGGATTTCATTACAATGCGTGGACTGAAAATATTAAGAGTCATTTATGTGGTGGTGGGTGCGTGGGTGTTATTACAGTGCTTTGACTGTAAATATCAACAGTCATTCAGAGGGTGGTGGGTGTCATTAGAGTGCTTGTACTGTAAATATCAACAGTTATTCATGGGATGGTGGGTTTGTGGGTATCATGAAAGTGCTTGGACTGTAAATATCAACAGTCATTAATGGGATGGTGAGTGTGTGGGTGTCATTGCAGTTCTTGGACTGTTAATATCAACCCTAATTCATTGAGTGGTGTGTGTGTGGGTGTCATTACAGTGCTTGGTCTGTAAATATCAACAGTCATTCATAGGGTTGTGAGTGTGTGGGTATTATTTCAGTGCTTTGACTGTAAATATCTACAGTCATTCAGAGGGTGGTGGGTGTCATTAGAGTGCTTGGACTGTAAATATCAACAGTCATTCATGGGGTGGTGGGTGTGTGGATGTCATTGCAGTTCTTGGACTGTAAATATCAACCATCATTCGTTGGGTGCTTAAACGCAGCTGCCGTGATATCAGGTAACCCTCGTCAGCATTTACACCCTGAGTTCACTTACCAGTATGTCTACTGAGGATCTCTCAAACTCAGGCAACCACACTGCCACTGCAGTAGCCATGAGAGCCCCTGCTTTCTGCAACCAAGAAAATTCCCAAATTGCCCAGCTTGCCAATCTAATTTCCCAGCTTACAATGGAAGTCAGCAACCTGAAGAAATAAATCAACAACCACCCAAGTTCCCGACCCTTGACGCCAAACCGCCAACACCAGCGGTCACATTCAAGGATCACTTCAAACTTCTGCTACTACCATCGCAGGTTTATTGATAAGGCTCTCAAGTGTGAAAAGCCCTGCAGCTACATGGCGTCAAACAACAACGGCAAACATTAACGCAGCATAATGTTTGCCATACTCAGTCTACGCTGCTCCACATCTTTGATCGCCTGTCCCATACCAAGTTCCTGGTAGACACCGGTGCCGACGTAAGTGTCCTCCCTGCTACAGCCAGCCAGCGGTCGCTACCTCCTTCTCTGCATCTTTATGCTGCTAATGGTACCAAGATACCTGTCTACTCGCGGCAAATAGTGCATCTGGATCTGAACCTTCGCCGCTCTTTTCAATGGACATTCTACGTAGGAGCAGTGTCACAAGCCATCCTTGGTGCTGATTTTCTCCGTCACTTCAACCTGATGGTAGACGTAAGAGGACAAAAATTAGTCGACCCACTCACAGATATCTTTACAAATGCACAGCCAGCACCTGGTGACAGCACACACCTGTCTGCTATCAACCATGACCACAAGTTTGCTGACCTCCTCAAGTCATTCCCTATGCTGACACAACCCTACTCATCCAGCATACCTGCCAAGCATCACGTGACTCATCATATAGAGACTACCGGACCCCCAGTGCATGCCAAGGCCCAACGCTTAGCCCCTGAGCGTTATAAGAAAGCCAAAGCCGAGTTCGAATCTCTGATGAGTAAAGGCATTATACGGCCCAGCAGCAGCAACTGGTCGTCGGCTCTTCACATTGTTGCTAAGAAGACCGGAGACATACAACCTTGTGGTGACTACCGTGCCCTCAATTCACGCACCGTGGAAGATAGATATCCTGTGCCCAACATTCAAGAGTTCACTTCCCAACTCTCAGGTTCCACTATCTTCTCTCGGATCGACCTCGTCAAAGCATTTCATCAGATTCCAGTCCATCCCACTGACATCCCGAAGACGGCCATTATCACACCTTTTGGCATGTTTGAATACGTCCGGATGCCCTTTGGATTGCGGAACGTGGCACAAACGTTTCAACGCTTCATAGATGAGGTCCTTCGAGGTCTACCCTACTGTTTTGCCTACATAGATGACCTTCTCATTGCTAGTCCTGATGAAGCCAGCCACAAACAACACCTCCGCCAAGTCCTCCAGAGACTGCAAGATTATGGCATCCAAATCAACACAGACAAGTCCGAACTCGGTGTGACATCCCTTGAGTTCCTAGGTCACACAGTCTCTCCAGCAGGCATTGCTCCACTTCCCTTAAAGTGTGAGTCCATCCAGCATTTTCCCAGGCCATCTACCCAACGCCAGCTCAAGGAGTTCCTTGGGATGGTTAATTACTATAACCGCTTCATTCCACACTGCTCACTCCTGCTACGACCATTGTATGCCATGATTAAACCTTGCAAGAGAGGTCAATCTGTTACCCTCGTCTGGACTGAAGAAGCGGAAGCGGCCTTCCTCTCAACAAAACAGGCCCTCAGCGACGCTGCCACGCTCTCTTTCCCTGCACCAGATGCAGAAACTTCAATTGCTACAGACGCCTCAAACATTGGTGTTGGTGCCGTCCTACAACAGCGTGTCGGTACATACTGGAAGCCAATTGCCTTCTTTTCCAAGAAACTCACCTCGGCAGAGTCGAAGTATAGCGCCTATGACAGGGAGCTACTTGCCATCTTCAAAGCTGTCAAGCGTTTTCGCTACTTCATCGAGAGACGCAGTTTCCACATCTACACTGACCACAAGCCACTCACTACAGCATTCCTCAGAAATAAGGAATCTTACACCCCACGACAAATGCGCCACATGGACTACATTGCCCAGTTTACCACGGATATACGATACGTCAAAGGTGCCGATAATGCCCCAGCTGATGCCCTCTCTCGAAACATCAGTACTGTAAAATCTTCTCCCATCGACTATGCCACCATTGCTGCTGATCAAGTCGGTGACGCTGAGCTACAGCGACTGTTGGATAACCCTGCACTACAGATGAAGAAGATTACACTTCCAGACACCCAGGTCACACTGTACGCTGACACCTCCACCGACACTCTCCGTCCATACATACCAGAGAAACATCGACACCAGCTCTTCAAGAAGTTACATGACCTCTCACACCCTGGAATCTGTGCCTCGCACCAGATGATGTCTTCCCGCTTCATATGGGAGGGCATATATAAAGACGTCAGACACTGGGCACGCACATGTATACGCTGTCAAGCTTCCAAGGTCACACGCCATACACACTCTCCTGCAGCCACCTTTACGCCAGTCACCGAGAGATTTGACCATGTCCACATAGACCTCGTTGGCCCACTTCCGTACTGCAATGGCTATCGATATTTACTCACCTGTGTGGACCGCTTCACACGCTGGTTTGAGGCAGTACCTCTCACCGACATCACCACGGATACTGTTGCACGTGCCTTCATCGCTACATGGGTGTCCAGGTTTGGTGTGCCTCTAAGCCTTACTTCTGACCGAGGTGGTCAGTTTGAGTCAGGCGTGTGGAATAAGGTCATGAAACTCCTTGGCATCCGCCGATACAGGACCGCCAGCTATCACCCACAGGCCAACGGAAAGGTCGAACGATTCCACCGCCAGCTGAAATCTTCCCTGGCAGCTTCAGCCCAGAGAGAAGATTGGTCAATAGCACTACCTCTTGTCCTCCTTGGCATCAGAACTTCACTCAAAACGGATCTGCACAACTCCTCTGCTGAGCTCGTATATGGCTCTACGCTCAGGCTCCCAGGTGAGCTTCTCTCTGCCACACCAGACCCCGAGCCTTGCAGCGTTCAGGACTTTGCAACACACCTGAAAAATACCATGAAGTGCCTCCAGCCAGTGCAGCCTCGTACGTCCAACTCGAAGACCTTCGTTCACCAGGACCTGGAAGCCTGCACACACGTCTTTGTTAGAGTCGATGCAGTCAAAAGGCCCCTTCAGCAGCCATATCAGAGCCCCTTCCAAGTAGTTCGCAGGACGAGGAAGAACTTCACCATCGACAAACATGGTTCTCAAAAAGTTGTGGCCGTAGACCGGGTCAAGCCTGCTTATATCCTGAATCCGGACCAGATGCTGCAAGCAGTGCAAGAGACTGTTCCTCCAACACATGCTGGAAACAACAAACTACGACACACAAGAGTATCGTTCCTCCTTCCTCAAAACTAGGGGGGGAGTATTGTAGTGTACCATAAAATAGGTCGATTTTCTTTGATTGAGTGTGTAACCATTCTCTAATTATCTACCAGCCGTGTATTGTGATTCATTTACCATTACATTCCTTCATGCAGATAGCCTATGCAATTTCTTTCAGCATATTCTCTTTGCCATTTTGTGTAATAGCATTGTCTGCATACTCTTGCAAAATTTCATGTATACAACATATGTATTATACATTTAATACCATAACCAAATACTCTTAGCTTTGTTAACGTCAAGTACGCAGAGAATTGTATATACTGTTAACTATTTTTTGACATTAAATCATAAGGAACTATTCATAGCATCTCTCTCTCCCTTGAGCACTTCTTAAAGAGAGTTATAGACACTAACACTTCTTAAAGAGAGTTATAAACACTAGCTCCTGAGGCTGAGAAGTGTAGTGGAGAAACCCTGACTGTGGCCCTTACACAGGAGCCTTCTTTAGGTAGCAGCACAACTTATAGTTGGTGGCTACACAACCCACCAACAGGTGTGTGGGTGTCATTACAGTGCTAGGACTGTAAATATCAACAGTCATTCTTGGGGTGATGGTTGTGAGGGTGTTATTACAGTGCTTTGACTGTAAATATCAACAGTCATTCAGAGGGTGGTGGGTGTCATTAGAGTGCTTGGACTGTAAATATTAAAAGTCATTCATGGGGTGGTTGGTGTTTGGATGTCATTACAGTGCTTGAACTGAAAATATCAACAGTCATTTATGGGGTGGTGGGTGTGTGGGTGTCATTACAGTGCTTGGACTTTAAATATCAACCATCATTTATGGGGTTGTGGGTGTGTGGATGTCATGACAGTGCTTGGACTGTAAATATCAACAGTCATTCATAGGGTGGTGGGTTTGTGAGTGTCATTACAGAATTTGTACTGTAAATATCAACAGTCATTCATGGGGTGGTGGGTGTGTGTATGTCATTATAATGCTTGGACTGTAAATATCAACAGTCAATCATGGGGTGGTGGGTGTCATTACAGTGCTTGGACTGTGAATATCAACAGTCATTCATGGGGTGGTTGGTGTGTGGGTATTATTACAGTGCCTTGACTGTAAAAAGCAACAGTCATTCCGAGGGTGTTGGGTGTCATTAGAGTGCATGGACTGTAAATATTAACAGTCATTCATGGGGTGGTGGATGTGTGAATGTCATTACAGTGCTTGGACTGAAAATATCAACAGTCATTTATGGGGTAGTGGGTGTGTGAGTGTCATTATAGTGCTTGGACTATAAATATCAACCGTCATATATGGGGTGGTGTGTGTGTGGGTGTCATTACATTGCTTGGCCTGTAAATATCAAAAGTTATTCATGGAGTGGTGGGTGTGTGAGTGTCATTACAGAGCTTGGACTGTAAATATCAACAGTCATTTGTAGGGTGGTGGGTGTGTGGATGTCATTACAGTGCTTGGACTGTAAATATCAACAGTCAATCATGGGGTGGTGGGTGTGTGGGTGTCATTACAGTGCTTGGACTGTAAATATCAACAGTCATTTATGGGGTGGTGCATGTGTGGGTGTCATTACAGTGTTTTTATAGTAAATATCAACAGTCATTTATAGGGTTGTGGATGTCATTACATTGCTTGGACTGTAAATATCAACAGTCATTTATGGAATGGTTGTTGTGAGGGTGTCATTACAGTGCTTGGACTGTAAATATCAACCATGATTCATGGGGTGGTGGGTGTGGGGGTGCCATTACAGTGCTTGGACTGTAAATATCAACAGTCAATCATGGGGTGGTGGGTGTGTGGGTGTCATTACAGTGCTTGAACTGTAAATATCAACAGTCATTCATGGGGTGGTGGGTGTGTGGGTGTCATTACAGTGTTTTGATTGTAAATATCAACAGTCATTCATAGGGTGGTGGGTATCATTAGAGTGCTTGGACTGTAAATATCAACAGTTATTTATTTGGATGTGGGTGTGTGGGTGTCATTACAGTGCTTGGACTGTAAATATCAACCATAATTCATGGGGTGGTAGGTGTGGGGGTGTCAATACAGTGCTTGGACTGTAAATATCAACAGTCAATCATGGGGTGGTGGGTGTGGTGCTGTCATTAGTGCTTTGACTGTAAATATCAACAGTCATTCATGGGGTGGTGGGTGGCATTACAGTGTTTGGACTGTAAATATCAACAGTCATTTATAGGGTGATGGGTGTGTGGGTGTCATTACAGTGTTTGTACTGAAAATATCAATAGTCATTTATAGAGTGGTGGGTGTTTGGGTGTCATTACATTGCTTGGACTGTAAATATCAACAGTCAATCATGAGGTAGTGGGTGTGTGGGTGTCATTAGAGTGCTTAAACTGTAAATATCAACAGTCATTCATAGGCTGGTAGGTGTCATGAGAGTGCTTGGACTTTATATATCAACAGTCATAATGGGGTGGTGAGTGTATGGTTGTCATTATAGTGCATGGACTGTAAATATCAACCATAATTCATGGGGTGGTTGGTGTGAGGGTGTAATTACAGTGTTTGGACTGTAAATATCAACAGTCATTCATAAAGTGGTGGGTGTGTGGATGTCATTATAGTGATTGAACTGTAAATACCAACAGTCATTCTTAGGGTGGATGGTGTGTGGGTGTCATTACAGTGCTTGGACTGTAAATATCAAGTCATTAATGGGGTGGTGGGTGTGTGTGTGTCATTACATTGCTTGGACTGTAAATTTCAACAGTCAATCATGGGGTGGTGGGTGGCATTACAGTGCTTGGACTGTAAATATCAACAGTCATTCATGAGGTGATGGGTGTGTGGGTGTCATTACAGTGTTTTGATTGTAAATATCAACAGTCATTCATAGGGTGGTGGGTATCATTAGAGTGCTTGGACTGTAAATATCAACAGTTATTTATTTGGATGTGGGTGTGTGGGTGTCATTACAGTGCTTGGACTGTAAATATCAACCATAATTCATGGGGTGGTAGGTGTGGGGGTGTCAATACAGTGCTTGGACTGTAAATATCAACAGTCAATCATGGGGTGGTGGGTGTGGTGCTGTCATTAGTGCTTTGACTGTAAATATCAACAGTCATTCATGGGGTGGTGGGTGGCATTACAGTGTTTGGACTGTAAATATCAACAGTCATTTATAGGGTGATGGGTGTGTGGGTGTCATTACAGTGTTTGTACTGAAAATATCAATAGTCATTTATAGAGTGGTGGGTGTTTGGGTGTCATTACATTGCTTGGACTGTAAATATCAACAGTCAATCATGAGGTAGTGGGTGTGTGGGTGTCATTAGAGTGCTTAAACTGTAAATATCAACAGTCATTCATAGGCTGGTAGGTGTCATGAGAGTGCTTGGACTTTATATATCAACAGTCATAATGGGGTGGTGAGTGTATGGTTGTCATTATAGTGCATGGACTGTAAATATCAACCATAATTCATGGGGTGGTTGGTGTGAGGGTGTAATTACAGTGTTTGGACTGTAAATATCAACAGTCATTCATAAAGTGGTGGGTGTGTGGATGTCATTATAGTGATTGAACTGTAAATACCAACAGTCATTCTTAGGGTGGATGGTGTGTGGGTGTCATTACAGTGCTTGGACTGTAAATATCAAGTCATTAATGGGGTGGTGGGTGTGTGTGTGTCATTACATTGCTTGGACTGTAAATTTCAACAGTCAATCATGGGGTGGTGGGTGGCATTACAGTGCTTGGACTGTAAATATCAACAGTCATTCATGAGGTGATGGGTGTGTGGGTGTCATTACAGTGCTTGAACTGTAAATATCAACAGTCATTTATAGGATGGTGGGTGTTTGGGTGTCATTACATTGCTTGGACTGTAAATTTCAACAGTCAATCATGGGGTGGTGGGTGTCGTAACAGTGCTTGGATTGTAAATATCAACAGTCATTCATAGGGTGGTGGGTGTGTGGGTGTTATTACAGTGCTTTGAGTGTAAATATCAACAGTCATTCAGAGGGTGTTGGGTGTTATTAGAGTGCTTGGACTGTAAATATCAACAGTTATTCATGGGGTGGTTGGTGTGTGGGTATCATGAAAGTGCTTGGACAGTAAATATCAACAGTCATTCATGGGGTGGTGAGTGTGTGGGTGTCATTGCAGTTCTTAGACTGTAAATATCAACCATCATTCATTGGGTGGTGTGTGTGTGGGTGTCATTACAGTGCTTAAACTGTGAATATCAACAGTCATTCATGGGGTGGTGAGTGAGTGGGTATTATTACAGTGCTTTGAATGTAAATATCAACAGTCATTTAGAGGGTGGTGGATGTCATAAGAGTGCTTGGACTGTAAATATCAACAGTTATTCATGGGGTGGTGGGTGTGTGGGTATCATGAAAGTGCTTGGACTGTAAATATCAACATTCATTTATGGGGTGGTGAGTGTGTGGGTGTCATTGCAGTTCTTGGACTGTAAATATCAACCACCATTCATTGTGTGGTGTGTGTCTGGGTGTCATTACAGTGCTTGGACTGTGAATATCAACAGTCATTCATGGGGTGGTGAGTGTGTGGGTAGTATTACAGTGCTTTGACTGTAAATATCAACAGTCATTCAGAGAGTGGTGGGTGTCATTAGAGTGCTTGGACTGTAAATATTAAAAGTCATTCATGGGGTGGTGGGTGTGTGGATGTCATTACAGTGCGTGGACTGAAAATATCAAGAGTCATTTATGGGGTGGTGGGTGTGTGGGTATCATGAAAGTGCTTGGACTGTAAATATTAACAGTCATTAATGGGGTGGTGAGTGTGTGGGATTCATTGCAGTTCTTGGACTGTAAATATCAACCCTCATTCATTGGGTGTTGAGTGTGTGGGTGTCATTACAGTGCTTGGTCTGTGAATATCAAGAGTCATTCATAGGGTTGTGAGTGTGTGGGTATTATTTTAGTGCTTTGACTGTAAATATCAACAGTCATTCAGAGGGTGGTGGGTGTCATTAGAGTGATTGGACTGTAAATATCAACAGTCATTCATGGGGTGGTGGGTGTGTGGATGTCATTACAGTGCTTGGGCTGAAAACATCAACAGTCATTTATCGGGTGGTGGGTGTGTGGGTATCATTACAGTGCTTGGACTATAAATATCAACCATTATTTAAGGGGTGGTGGGTGAGTGGGTGTCATTACAGTGCTTGGACTGTAAATAACAACAGTCAATCATGGGGTGGTGGGTGTCGTAACAGTGCTTGGACTGTAAATATCAACAGTCATTCATAGGGTGGTGGGTGTGTGGGTGTTATTACAGTGCTTTGACTGTAAGTATCAACAGTCATTCAGAGGGTGGTGGGTGTTATTAGAGTGCTTGGACTGTAAATATCAACCATTATTCATGGGGTTATGGGTGTGTGGGTATCATGAAAGTGCTTGGACAGTAAATATCAACAGTCATTCATGGGGGGGTGAGTGTGTGGGTGTCATTGCAGTTCTTGGACTGTAAATGTCAACCATCATTCATTGGGTGGTGTGTGTGTGGGTGTCATTACAGTGCTTAAACTGTGAATATCAACAGTCATTCACAGGGTTGTAAGTGAGTGGGTATTATTACAGTGCTTTGAATGTAAATATCAACAGTCATTCAGAGGGTGGTGGGTGTCATAAGAGTGCTTGGAATGTAAATATCAACAGTTATTCATCGGGTGGTGGGTGTCATAATAGTGCTTTGACTGTAAATATTAACAGTCATTCATGGGGTGGTGGGTGTGTGGATGTCATTACAGTGCGTGGACTGAAAACATCAAAAGTCATTTATGGGGTGGTGGGTGTGTGGGTGTTATTACAGTGCTTTGACTGTAAAAATCAACAGTCATTCAGAGGGTGGTGGGTGTCATTAGAGGGCTTGTACTGTAAATATCAACAGTTATTCATGGGGTGGTGGGTGTGTGGGTATCATTAAAGTGCTTGGACTGTAAATATAAACAGTCATTAATGGGGTGGTGAGTGTGTGGGTGTCATTGTAGTTCTTGGACTGTAAATATCAACCATCATTCATTGGGTGGTGCGTGTGTGGGTGTCATTACAGTGCTTAAACTGTGAATATCAACAGTCATTCATGGGGTGGTGAGTGAGTGGGTATTATTACAGTGCTTTAAATGTATATATCAACAGTCATTTAGAGGGTGGTGGGTGTCATAAGAGTGCTTGGACTGTAAATATCAACAGGTATTCACGGGGTGGTGGGTGTGTGGGTATCATTACAGTGCTTGTACTATAAATATCAACCATCATTTAAGGGGTGGTGGGTGAGTGGGTGTCATTACAGTGATTGAACTGTAAATATCAACTGTCATTCAAAGGGTGGTCGGTAAGTGGATGTCATTACAGTGCTTGGACTGTAAATATCAACAGTCAATCATAAGGTGGTGTGTGTGTGGGTGTCATTACAGAGGTTTGATTGTAATTATCAACAGTCATTCATAGGGTGGTGGGTGTCATTAGAGTGCTTGGACTGTAAATATCAACAGTCATTCATTGGGTGGTGGTTGTGTGGGTGTCATTAGAGTGCTTGAACTGTAAATATCAACCATAATTCATGGGGTGGTGTGTGTGGGGGTGTCCTTACAGTGCTTGGACTGTAAATATCAACAGTCAATCATGGGGTGGTGGGTGTGTTGGTGTCATTAAAGTGCTTGGACTGTAAATATCAACAGTCATTCATGGGGTGGTGGGTGTATGGGTGTCATTACAGTGATTTGATTGTAAATATCAACAGTCATTTATAGGGTGGTGGGTATCATTAGAGTGGTTGGACTGTAAATATCAAAAGTCATTCATGGGTTTGTGGGTGTGTGGGTGTCATTACATTGCTTGGATAGTAAACATCAACTTTAATTCATAGGGTCGTGAGTGTTGGGGTGTCATTACAGTGCTTTGATTGTAAATATCAACAGTCATTCATGGGGTGGTGGGTGGCATTACAGTGCTTGGACTGTAAATATCAACAGTCATTCATAGGGTGATGAGTGTGTGGGTGTCATTACAGTGCTTGGACTGTAAATATCAACAGTCATTTATAGGGTGGTGGGTGTTTGGTGTCATTACATTGCTTGGACTGTAAATATCAACAGTCAATCATGGGGTGGTGGGTATGTGGGTATCATTACAGTGCTTGGACTGTAAATATCAACAGTCATTCATAGGGTGGTAGGTGTGTGAGTGTTATTACAGAGCTTGGACTGTAAATATCAAAAGTCATTCATGGAGTGGTGGGTGTGTGGGTGTCATTACAGTGCTTGGATTGTAAATATCAACAGTCATTCTTGGGGTGATGGTTGTGTGGGTGTTATTACAGTGCTTTGACTGTAAATATCAACAGTCATTCAGAGGGTGGTGGGTGTCATTAGAGTGCTTGGACTGTAAATATCAACAGTCATTTATGGGGTGATGGTTGTGTGGGTGTCTTTACAGTGCTTGGACTGTAAATATCAAACATAATTCATGGGATGGTGGGTGTGGGGGTGTCATTACAGTGCTTGGACTGTAAATATCAACAGTCAATTATGGGGTGGTGGGTGTTTGGGTGTCATTACAGTGCTTGGACTGTAAATATCAACAGTCATTCATGGGGTGGTGGGTGTGTGGATGTCATTTTAATGCTTGGACTGTAAATATCAACAGTCAATCATGGGGTGGTGCGTGTGTGGGTGTCATTACAGTGCTTGGGCTGTAAATATCAACAGTCTTTCATGGGGTGGTGGGTGTGTTGGTGTCATTACAGTGTTTTGATTGAAATCATCAACAGTCAATCATAGGGTGGTGGGTGTCATTACAGTGCATGGACTGTAAATATCAACAGTCATTTATGGGGTGGTGGTTTTGTGGGTGTCTTTACAGTGCTTGGACTGTTAATATCAAACATAATTCATGGGATGGTGGGTGTGGGGGTGTCATTACAGTGCTTGGACTGTAAATATCAACAGTCAATTATGGGGTGGTGGGTGTTTGGGTGTCATTACAGTGCTTGGACTGTAAATATCAACAGTCATTCATGGGATCGTGGGTGTATGGGTGTCA
This sequence comes from Petrolisthes cinctipes, assembly GCA_033782935.1. NCBI lineage: Eukaryota > Metazoa > Arthropoda > Malacostraca > Decapoda > Porcellanidae > Petrolisthes > Petrolisthes cinctipes. The sequence goes on from JAWQEG010000060.1 coordinate 481,301, forward strand.
TTACAGTGTTTTGATTGTAAATATCAACAGTCATTAATAGGGTGGTGGGTATCATTAGAGTGCTTGGACTGTAAATATCAACAGTCATTTATTGGGTTTTATGTGTGTGGGTGTCATTACAGTGCTTGGACTGTAAATATCAACAGTCAATCATGAGGTAGTGGGTGTGTGGGTGTCAATAGAGTGTTTAGACTGTAAATATCAACAGTCAATCATAGGGTGGTGGGTGGCATTACAGTGATTGGACTGTAAATATCAACAGTCATTCATAGGGTGATCGGTGTGTGGGTGTCATTACTATGTTTCGACTGTAAATATCAACAGTCATTTATAGAGTGGTGGGTGTTTGAGTGTCATTACATTGCTTGGACTGTAAATATCAACAGTCAATCATAGATTGGTGGGTGTCATTTGAGTGCTTGGACTGTAAATATCAAGAGTCATTTATGGGGTGGTGGGTGTGTGGGTGTCATTATAGTGCTTGGACTGTAAATACCAACAGTCATTAATGGGGTGGTCAGTGTGTGGATGTCATTATAGTGCTTGGACTGTAAATATCAACAGTCAATCATAGGGTGGTGGATGTGTGGGTGTCATTACAGTGGTTTGATTGTAATTATCAACAGTCGTTCATAGGGTGGTGGGTGTCATTACAGTGCTTGGACTGTATATATCAAGTCATTAATAGGGTGGTGGGTGTGTATGTGTCATTATTGCTTGGACTGTAAATATCAACAGTCATTCATGGGGTTGTGGGTGGCATTACAGTGCTTGGACTGTAAATATCAACAGTCATTCATGAGGTGATAGGTGTGTGGGTGTCATTACAGTGCTTGGACTGTAAATATCAACAGTCATTCATGGGATTGTGGGTGTTTGGGTGTCATTACATTGCTTGGACTGTAAATATCAACAGTCAATCATGGGGTGGTGGGTGTCGTAACAGTGCTTGGACTGTAAATATCAACAGTCATTCATAGGGTGGTGGGTGTGTGGGTGTTATTACAGTGCTTTCACTGTAAATATCAACAGTCATTTAGAGGGTGGTGGATGTCATAAGAGTGCTTGGACTGTAAATATCAATAGTTATTCATGGGATGGTGGGTGTGTGGGTATCATGAAAGTGCTTGGACAGTAAATATCAACAGTCATTTATGGGGTGGTGAGTGTGTGGGTGTCATTGCAGTTCTTGGACTGTAAATATCAACCACCATTCATTGTGTGGTGTGTGTCTGGGTGTCATTACAGTGCTTGGACTGTGAATATCAACAGTCATTCATGGGGTGGTGAGTGTGTGGGTAGTATTACAGTGCTTTGACTGTAAATATCAACAGTCATTCAGAGAGTGGTGGGTGTCATTAGAGTGCTTGGACTGTAAATATTAAAAGTCATTCATGGGGTGGTGGGTGTGTGGATGTCATTACAGTGCGTGGACTGAAAATATCAAGAGTCATTTATGGGGTGGTGGGTGTGTGGGTATCATGAAAGTGCTTGGACTGTAAATATTAACAGTCATTAATGGGGTGGTGAGTGTGTGGGATTCATTGCAGTTCTTGGACTGCAAATATCAACCCTCATTCATTGGGTGTTGTGTGTGTGGGTGTCATTACAGTGCTTGGTCTGTGAATATCAAGAGTCATTCATAGGGTTGTGAGTGTGTGGGTATTATTTTAGTGCTTTGACTGTAAATATCAACAGTCATTCAGAGGGTGGTGGGTGTCATTAGAGTGATTGGACTGTAAATATCAACAGTCATTCATGGGGTGATGGGTGTGTGGATGTCATTACAGTGCTTGGGCTGAAAACATCAACAGTCATTTATCGGGTGGTGGGTGTGTGGGTATCATTACAGTGCTTGGACTATAAATATCAACCATTATTTAAGGGAGGGTGGGTGAGTGGGTGTCATTACAGTGCTTGGACTGTAAATAACAACAGTCAATCATGGGGTGGTGGGTGTCGTAACAGTGCTTGGACTGTAAATATCAACAGTCATTCATAGGGTGGTGGGTGTGTGGGTGTTATTACAGTGCTTTGACTGTAAATATCAACAGTCATTCAGAGGGTGGTGGGTGTTATTAGAGTGCTTGGACTGTAAATATCAACCATTATTCATGGGGTTATGGGTGTGTGGGTATCATGAAAGTGCTTGAACAGTAAATATCAACAGTCATTCATGGGGGGGTGAGTGTGTGGGTGTCATTGCAGTTCTTGGACTGTAAATGTCAACCATCATTCATTGGGTGGTGTGTGTGTGGGTGTCATTACAGTGCTTAAACTGTGAATATCAACAGTCATTCACAGGGTTGTAAGTGAGTGGGTATTATTACAGTGCTTTGAATGTAAATATCAACAGTCATTCAGAGGGTGGTGGGTGTCATAAGAGTGCTTGGAATGTAAATATCAACAGTTATTCATGGGGTGGTGGGTGTCATTATAGTGCTTTGACTGTAAATATTAACAGTCATTCATGGGGTGGTGGGTGTGTGGATGTCATTACAGTGCGTGGACTGAAAATATCAAGAGTCATTTATGGGGTGGTGGGTGTGTGGGTGTTATTACAGTGCTTTGACTGTAAAAATCAACAGTCATTCAGAGGGTGGTGGGTGTCATTAGAGGGCTTGTACTGTAAATATCAACAGTTATTCATGGGGTGGTGGGTGTGTGGGTATCATTAAAGTGCTTGGACTGTAAATATAAACAGTCATTAATGGGGTGGTGAGTGTGTGGGTGTCATTGTAGTTCTTGGACTGTAAATATCAACCCTCATTCATTGGTAGGTGTGTGTGTGGGTGTCATTACAGTGCTTGATCTGTGAATATCAACAGTCATTCATAGGGTTGTGAGTGTGTGGGTATTATTTCAGTGCTTTGACTGTAAATATCAACAGTCATTCAGATGGTGGTGGGTGTTATTAGAGTGCTTGGACTGTATATATCAACAGTTATTCATGGGGTGGTGGGTGTGTGGGTATCATGAAAGTGCTTGGACAGTAAATATCAACAGTCATTAATGGGGTGGTGAGTGTGTGGGTGTCATTGCAGTTCTTGGACTGTAAATATCAACCATCATTCATTGGGTGGTGCGTGTGTGGGTGTCATTACAGTGCTTAAACTGTGAATATCAACAGTCATTCATGGGGTGGTGAGTGAGTGGGTATTATTACAGTGCTTTAAATGTATATATCAACAGTCATTTAGAGGGTGGTGGGTGTCATAAGAGTGCTTGGACTGTAAATATCAACAGGTATTCACGGGGTGGTGGGTGTGTGGGTATCATTACAGTGCTTGGACTATAAATATCAACCATCATTTAAGGGGTGGTGGGTGAGTGGGTGTCATTACAGTGATTGAACTGTAAATATCAACTGTCATTCAAAGAGTGGTCGGTAAGTGGATGTCATTACAGTGCTTGGACTGTAAATATCAACAGTCAATCATGGGGTGGTGGGTGTGTTGGTGTCATTACAGTGCTTGGACTGTAAATATCAACAGTCATTCATGGGGTGGTGGGTGTATGGGTGTCATTACAGTGATTTGATTGTAAATATCAACAGTCATTTATAGGGTGGTGGGTATCATTAGAGTGGTTGGACTGTAAATATCAAAAGTCATTCATGGGTTTGTGGGTGTGTGGGTGTCATTACATTGTTTGGATAGTAAACATCAACTTTAATTCATAGGGTCGTGAGTGTTGGGGTGTCATTACAGTGCTTTGACTGTAAATATCAACAGTCATTCATGGGGTGGTGGGTGGCATTACAGTGCTTGGACTGTAAATATCAACAGTCATTCATAGGGTGATGAGTGTGTGGGTGTCATTACAGTGCTTGGACTGTAAATATCAACAGTCATTTATAGGGTGGTGGGTGTTTGGTGTCATTACATTGCTTGGACTGTAAATATCAACAGTCAATCATGGGGTGGTGGGTATGTGGGTATCATTACAGTGCTTGGACTGTAAATATCAACAGTCATTCATAGGGTGGTAGGTGTGTGAGTGTTATTACAGAGCTTGGACTGTAAATATCAAAAGCCATTCATGGAGTGGTGGGTGTGTGGGTGTCATTACAGTGCTTGGATTGTAAATATCAACAGTCATTCTTGGGGTGATGGTTGTGTGGGTGTTATTACAGTGCTTTGACTGTAAATATCAACAGTCATTCAGAGGGTGGTGGGTGTCATTAGAGTGCTTGGACTGTAAATATCAACAGTCATTTATGGGGTGATGGTTGTGTGGGTGTCTTTACAGTGCTTGGACTGTAAATATCAAACATAATTCATGGGATGGTGGGTGTGGGGGTGTCATTACAGTGCTTGGACTGTAAATATCAACAGTCAATTATGGGGTGGTGGGTGTTTGGGTGTCATTACAGTGCTTGGACTGTAAATATCAACAGTCATTCATGGGGTGGTGGGTGTGTGGATGTCATTTTAATGCTTGGACTGTAAATATCAACAGTCAATCATGGGGTGGTGCGTGTGTGGGTGTCATTACAGTGCTTGGGCTGTAAATATCAACAGTCTTTCATGGGGTGGTGGGTGTGTTGGTGTCATTACAGTGTTTTGATTGAAATCATCAACAGTCAATCATAGGGTGGTGGGTGTCATTACAGTGCTTGGACTGTAAATATCAACAGTCATTTATGGGGTGGTGGTTGTGTGGGTGTCTTTACAGTGCTTGGACTGTTAATATCAAACATAATTCATGGGATGGTGGGTGTGGGGGTGTCATTACAGTGCTTGGACTGTAAATATCAACAGTCAATTATGGGGTGGTGGGTGTTTGGGTGTCATTACAGTGCTTGGACTGTAAATATCAACAGTCATTCATGGGATCGTGGGTGTATGGGTGTCATTACAGTGTTTTGATTGTAAATATCAACAGTAATTAATAGGGTGGTGGGTATCATTAGAGTGCTTGGACTGTAAATATCAACAGTCATTTATTGGGTTTTATGTGTGTGGGTGTCATTACAGTGCTTGGACTGTAAATATCAACAGTCAATCATGAGGTAGTGGGTGTGTGGGTGTCAATAGAGTGTTTAGACTGTAAATATCAACTGTCAATCATAGGGTGGTGGGTGGCATTACAGTGATTGGACTGTAAATATCAACAGTCATTCATAGGGTGATCGGTGTGTGGGTGTCATTACTGTGTTTCGACTGTAAATATCAACAGTCATTTATAGAGTGGTGGGTGTTTGAGTGTCATTACATTGCTTGGACTGTAAATATCAACAGTCAATCATAGATTGGTGGGTGTCATTTGAATGCTTGGACTGTAAATATCAAGAGTCATTTATGGGGTGGTGGGTGTGTGGGTGTCATTATAGTGCTTCGACTGTAAATACCAACAGTCATTAATGGGGTGGTCAGTGTGTGGATGTCATTATAGTGCTTGGACTGTAAATATCAACAGTCAATCATAGGGTGGTGGATGTGTGGGTGTCATTACAGTGGTTTGATTGTAATTATCAACAGTCGTTCATAGGGTGGTGGGTGTCATTACAGTGCTTGGACTGTATATATCAAGTTATTAATAGGGTGGTGGGTGTGTGTGTGTCATTATTGCTTGGACTGTAAATATCAACAGTCATTCATGGGGTTGTGGGTGGCATTACAGTGCTTGGACTGTAAATATCAACAGTCATTCATGAGGTGATAGGTGTGTGGGTGTCATTACAGTGCTTGGACTGTAAATATCAACAGTCATTCATGGGATTGTGGGTGTTTGGGTGTCATTACATTGCTTGGACTGTAAATATCAACAGTCAATCATAGGTCGGTGGGTGTCGTAACAGTGCTTGGACTGTAAATATCAACAGTCATTCATAGGGTGGTGGGTGTGTGGGTGTTATTACAGTGCTTTCACTGTAAATATCAACAGTCATTTAGAGGGTGGTGGGTGTCATTAGAGTGCTTGGACTGTAAATATCAACAGTTATTCATGGGGTGGTGGGTGTGTGGGTATCATGAAAGTGCTTGGACTGTAAATATCAACAGTCATTCATGGGGTGGTGAGTGTGTGGGTGTCATTGCAGTTCTTGGACTGTTAATATCAACCATCATTCATTAGGTGGTGTGTATGTGGGTGTCATTACAGTGCTTAAACTGTGAATATCAACAGTCATTCATGGGTTGGTAAGTGTGTGAGTATTATTACAGTGCTTTGACTGTAAATATCAACAGTCATTCAGAGGGTGGTGGGTGTCATTAGAGTGCTTGGAGTGTAAATATCAACAGTTATTTATGGGGTGGTGGGTGTGTGGGTATCATGAAAGTGCTTGGACTGTAAATATCAAAAATCATTCATGGGGTGTTGATTGTGTGGGTGTCATTGCAGTTCTTGGACTGTAAATATCAACCACCATTTATTGGGTGGTGTGTGTCTGGGTGTCATTACAGTGCTTGGACTGTGAATATCAACAGTCATTCATGGGGTGGTGAGTGTGTGGGTATTATTACAGTTCTTTCACTGTAAATATCAACAGTCATTCAGAGGGTGGTGGGTGTCATTAGAGTGCTTGGACTGTAAATATCAACAGTCATTCATAGGGTGGACAGTGTGAGGATGTCATTATAGTGCTTGGACTGTAAATATCAACAGTCAATCATAGGGTGGTGGGTGTGTGGGTTGTCATTACAGTGGTTTGATTGTAATTTTAACAGTCATTCATAGGGTGGTGGGTGTCATTACAGTGCTTGTACTGTAAATATCAACAGTCATTCTTTGGGTTGTGGTTGTGTGGGTGTCATTACAGTGCTTGGACTGTAAATATCAACCATAATTCATGGGGTGGTAGGTGTGGGGGTGTCATTACAGTGCTTGGACTGAAAATATCAACAGTCAATCATGGGATGGTGGGTGTGTTGGTGTCATTACAGTGCTTGGACTGTAAATATTAACAGTCATTCATAGGGTGGTGGGTATCATTAGAGTGCTTGGACTGTAAATATTAACAGTCATTCATGGGTTTGTGGGTGTGTGGGTGTCATTACAGTGCTTGGACTGTAAATATCAACTATAATTCATGGGGTCGTGGGTGTTTGGGTGTCATTACAGTGCCTTGACTGTAAATTTTAACAGTCATTCATGGGGTGGTGGGTGGCATTACAGTGCTTGGACTGTAAATATCAACAGTCATTCATAGGGTGGTAGGTGTGTGAGTGTTATTACAGAGCTTGGACTGTAAATATCAACAGTCATTCATGGAGTGGTGGGTGTCATTACAGTGCTTGGATTGTAAATATCAACAGTCATTCTTGGGGTGATGGTTGTGTGGGTGTTATTACAGTGCTTTGACTGTAATTATCAACAGTCATTCAGAGGGTTGTGGGTGTCATTAAAGTGCTTGGACTGTAAATATCAACAGTCATTCATGGGGTGGTGGGTGTATGGTTGTCATTACAGTGCTTGGACTGAAAACATCAACAGTCATTTATGGGGTGGTGGGTGTGTGGGTGTCATTACAGTGCTTGGACTATAAATATCAACCATCATTTAAGGGGTGGTGGGTGAGTGAGTGCCATTACAGTGCTTGGACTGTAAATATCAACAGTCATTCATAGGGTGGTCGGTGTTTGGATGTCATTACAGTGCTTGGACTGTAAATATCAACAGTCAATCATAGGGTGGTGGGTGTGTGGGTGTCATTACAGTGGTTTGATTGTAATTATCAACAGTCATTCATAGGGTGGTAGGTGTCCTTACAGTGCTTGAACTGTAAATATCAACAGTCATACTTTGGGTGGTGGTTGTGTGGGTGTCATTAGAGTGCTTGGACTGTAAATATCAACCATAATTCATGGGGTGGTGGGTTTGGGGGTGTCATTACAGTGTTTGGACTGTAAATATCAACAGTCAATCATGGGGTGGTAGGTGTGTTGGTGTCATTACAGTGCTTGGACTTTAAATATCAACAGTCATTCATGGGGTGGTGGGTGTATGAGTGTCATTACAGTGATTTGATTGTAAATATCAACTATAATTCATGGGGTCATGGGTGTTGGGGTGTCATTACAGTGCTTTGACTGTAAATATCAACAGTCATTCATGGGGTGGTGGGTGGCATTACAGTGCTTGGACTGTAAATATCAACAGTCATTCATAGGGTGATGAGTGTGTGGGTCCCCCCCAACGGGAACAGCCTTGACGTGGTGGGGCGGCTTGCGTGTCTCTAAAACCTTGCGAGCTAGACTAGAGGGGGCTCCGGCCCCTGCTCTGCCCCGATTTCGGGGAGAGAGGGCTTCCCATGCTAGTAAGGTCGCCAGTGAGAGACCAGACTAAATGGTTCCCATGCATTAGGCTGCCAGTACCGGCCAACAGCGCTGCCCTCCGGAAGGACTGCCCTCTAGGGGCCGTCCTATGTTGGATGGTTGGGTGTCTGGGCCGGGAGATGTTGGGGAAGGGGTTCTCAGCACCGTCGTGGGCAAACTTTCGAGCCACGGCGACCAGCGCTCGGTCCCCTCATCTGCCCGGTAGGTAGTAGCTCTTGGCTCCTGGGGCCAAAAACACTAAACCAATGATATTTGGATAAAGAAAAGCCCCAATCTCTTCCTCGAGCGGTGGTCGACCAGGCTTTCGAGACGTCACTCTCTGGTCGTGGTAAGATGCAGAAAGCTGCAAATAAGAGTAGACCTAGCAGGTCGGGTCTTGTGTCGAAGAACCCTGTTAACGATTTGGACACGTTAATGTTAACGAATGTACTCGCATCCTTTACCTATGGCGCTATCCACTCCATATTTAAGTGCTTTGGAGTAGTCCTCCGAATCCGAATCACATATGACAGTGATTGTAGGTCTAATCGGTGCTATATTACTTTCAATACAAATGCTGCTGCCAAAGCAGCATTTGAGTCAAAAGATTCTCTGACGGTGGGGGATACTCATTGTAAAGTTCAGATGATACGGTCCATCAATGTAGTTGACAGTGACAATGATTACTGCCCTAATATATTTGATGATTCTGCAGAGCATGTCCCAAAGGAACGTCGGGTTCCTACACCCTTTTGGTTTGTGGCTTACTACAAGGAGGGACGTGGTAACATTATCCATGCTTCCCGGTATCTTGAGAAAGAAATTGGATTATTACCAATGGGCCACATAAAGAAATATGGTAAGGGAGTTTTAATCAGAGCCAAAGATCTTACACAGGCCATGATGCTCCTCAATCTTCCCTGTCCTTCTGATAGCATGTTTGAATCTATTAAACCACATCGAACATTTAATTATAGCAAGGGGCGTATATATAATGAGGACCTGTATGAATTCTCTGAAGAGGACATTCTCGCTATGTGCCCAGACAGTGTCCAACGAGTAAAGAAGATGAAAGGCAGTAAAAATATGATCATCCTCACTTTCTATGGCTCGCATATCCCAGATCGCATTAACATTAACCCCACCTCATTTGAGGTGAAGCCTTTTGTTGAGCGTCTCCTACAGTGTTTCTGTTGTTATGAGTTTGGTCATGTGAAAAGGAACTGCAACAACCGTTCCCGGTGTGGTAATTGTTCTGCTCTTGACTCACATCTTACTTCTGAGTGTCGGTCAGAGAGTTACTGCTTTTACTGCAGAGTTTCTCACCCCTTGCGTTCTCGCCAATGTAAGATGTACCTGCTTGAGCAGGATATCCTCCACTTGGCTAATACTCAATTCATTAGCATAGGTAGTGCCAGACGGCAACTCAATTTCAGGCGACAGAAGGATGGTGGTGTGAAGACATACGCCTCCTCCCTTCGCCCTAAATTGGTTGCAGCACCCTCTCAACCCTCTCAAGAGGCAGCTGCTTCTTGCTCTAGTGAGAACGTTTCTAAGGTTACTCTACATAATAGTTTCTCTGTCCTGGAAACTTTATCAGACACTCATTCTGGTGACCCTTCAACTGATGACAATTCTCAGACTTTAGCTAAAGGTGTCCATGTGGTAGAGGTTCACGCTGCCACACGCTCTCCAAAAAGGAAACTTAAGTCACCTAAACTGCCACAGAGATGCCTTCGTGGTTCCTCTGAGGCACTTGACTCTATAGATGTTCCACCTTGTGAGGCAACCATTTCTGTGGACTCATCCATAGTTTCCTCTCAATTTCACCAGAAGCGTTCTCGTGGCTCTGATGAATCTCTTGATTCAACAGAAGTTCCTCCTCGCAAGCTTCCTTCGGGATCATCAGAGGGGCGTGAAGTTAATGTGGATGCCACGGATGTTGTGACTTCAAAAGATTCACTCTCTCTTCCGCTTGAGCAGCGGAGTGATTCTACCACCTGTATTATGGATGTTGATGTATCTGCCTGTGTCAGTGATACCACTGCTGTACAGGACAGAACCAATGTAGTTGTTTCAAAGAATATCCCATCTCATATACCTTCATCTTCTTCTAACATATCAGATGCTTCAGGGACTCGTCTACGGGTCCCAATTACTGCCCCAAGTACTTCTCCTCGGGTTCGCTCTTCTTCTAGTGGCCCAGGATTAGACAAATCTTATTGTTTGAATAAACCCTCAGGTCGAGGTGGTAGTGGGAAGTACCTCCGTGAGGCTTCCCAAAAATCAGTACTAAAGTAACACCGTTCAAGGTCCTTCAGTGGAATTGCCGTGGCTTGCGTGCTTCTTGGGAGGAACTGCGCGTTCTTCTCTCTAGCTTCCCTCCTGCATGTGTTTCTCTCCAAGAGACAATGCTTGGGGACTACATTCCTGCCAGTCCTCCAGCATACTCAGCATTTTATTCCAATTCATTTGAAGGGCAGGGTCATCATGGTGGCTCTGCCATCCTAGTTCACCGAGATATTCCATGCACGAGCCTGGAGCTTGACACTCCGCTCCAGGCTGTTGCAGTTAAGGTTTTTATGGACCGCCCGTACACTGTATGCAGTCAATACCTTCCTCCCAGTGTTACAGTTGAGAGGGGTGATCTCAACCATCTTGTACTGGACCTTCCATCTCCTTTTATTTTATTGGGTGATTTTAATGGTCGTCATCTTCTGTGGGGTGACAGTTCGGTCAACCCCAGGGGTGTTTTATTGGCTTCTTTTATTGAGGATGAGAGATTAGGGGTTTTAAATACGGGAGATGTGACACATTTTAATAGCCCTACTGGGACTTTTACCGCCATTGACATTTCCCTTTGCTCACCCAGTGCTCTGTTGGATTTTACTTGGAGAGTGTTGCCTGACTTATATGGCAGTGACCATTTCAAAATACTTTTAGAAGGTAACAGGTACGAACCACAGTCTCATCTTCCTAGGTGGAAATTAGAGAAGGCAGACTGGCAGTTTTTTAGAGAGCTAACTTCTTCGGTCTCTTCTGTAGCCGATTTCGGTAGCTCTGACGAGGCTGTAACATATTTCACTTATATGCTCCACTCTGCTGCTCTCAACTCTATCCCTAGAACTTCTGGCTACTTTCCCAAACGTCCTGTCCCTTGGTGGTCACCAGTCTGCACCACTGCTGTGCGGGAGAAGCGCGCTGCTTTCTCTCGCCTTCGTCGCAATCGTGGGGACCCAACTCTTTTAGAGGACTTCCGACGGGCAAGGGCTCGGGCTAGACAAGTTTTAAAAGAGGCCCGACGTGCATCTTGGAAGGCCTATGTGTCTTCAATTAATACTAAAACTCCACTCACCCAAGTGTTCAGGAGAGTCCGTAAGATGGCGGGGAAGTTTTCACCTAGTTCTCCACCTGTACTTAAGGTCAATGGAATTAAGATCATGGATGGTTTGACAGTGGCCAATACCATGGCGGAGGCTTTTGCAAAGGTCTCCAGCCGTGACTCTCGACCTCTGGCTGTCAGGCATGAGTTAAGAGCCAAGGAGCGTACAGTCCTGGATTTCACAGGGAACGAGAATGAAAGTTATAACCATATATTCACCCTGAGAGACCTGCATTCTGCTCTCTCTCTCTGCGGCGACACTTCTCCTGGGCCAGACAACATCCCATATGCAATGTTATGACACTTGGGTGAGGAAGCGATCTCATTTCTTTTAGCTGTATATAACAGAATCTGGCTGGTGGGTGTCTTCCCTTCTGGGTGCAGGGTTGCTACCATCCTTCCTTTTCTCAAGCCGGGCAAGGACTCTGGTGTTGCCCTCAATTATCGACCAATTGCCTTGACCTCCTGTCTCTGTAAACTATTTGGAAAGATGGTGAATGTCAGACTGGTATACTTCTTGGAACGAGGTGATTTTCTGTCCCCGTCCCAGTCTGGCTTTCGTAAATACCGTTCCACTACAGATGCTCTGGTCAGGTTGGAAGCTGCTGCATGTGAGGCTTTTGCACGACATCAACACCTTGTCTGTGTATTCTTTGATTTAGAGAAAGCCTATGACACTACATGGCAATATGGCATCCTGCAGCAACTCCATTTATATGGCCTGCGGGGTCGCCTTCCACGCTTTCTTAAGGAGTTTCTCAGTGGTCGCAGTTTTTCTGTGAGGGTTGGTACAACCCACTCAGCATCTGTTGCACAGAAGGAGGGCATCCCCCAGGGAAGCATCCTCAGTGTCACATTGTTTGCAGTAGCAATTAATGCCATTGCCTCATCCCTTCCAGACGGTATAGCTAACTCGATGTACGTTGACGACCTAGCAGTCTGGTTTGCTGCTTCCCGTATGTCAGTGGCGGAGTGGCGCATGCAGCTTGCCCTTGACAGGGTGTCACGTTGGACTGATTCTCATGGGTTTCGATTTTCTCCTTCCAAGACAGTTGCTATGCACTTCTGCCGCATCCGAGGCATCCACCCGGATCCGGACTTATTCATGTATGGTCATCGGATACGATGTGTCGAGGAGACTCGCTTTTTGGGTCTCCTTTTTGACAAACGTTTGACTTGGGTTCCCCACTTACGTACACTTAAGGTCTCTTGCCTCAAGGCTCTTAACCTGTTGAGGGTCCTGAGCCATACATCCTGGGGGGCTGATCGGGCCACCCTCCTCCGCCTATACCATGTTCTTATTAGGTCAAAACTCGACTATGGGTATGAGGTGTACTCTTCTGCCACCGATGCCCGTCTCAGAGTTTCAGACCCTGTTCATAATGCTGGAGTACGTCTGGTGACCGGAGCCTTCAGGTCGTCCCCAATCCCAAGTCATTACAGTGGTTTGATTGTAATTATCAACAGTCATTCATAGGGTGGTGGGTATCATTACAGTGCTTGGACTGTAAATATCAACAGTCATTTATGGGGTGGTGGGTGTGTGGCTGTCATTAGAATGCTTGGACTGTAAATATCAACCATAATTCATGGGGTGGTGGGTTTGGGGGTGTCATTACAGTGCTTTGACTGTAAATATCAACAGTCATTCATGGGGTGGTGGGTATGAGGGTGTCATTACAGTGCTTAAACTGTAAATATCAATAGTCATTCATGGGGTGGTAGGTGTTTGGGTGTCATTATAGTGCTTGGACTGTAAATATCAACAGTCATTCATGGGGTGGTTGGTGTGTGGGTGTCATTATATAGCTTGGAGTGTAAATATCAAGTCATTTATGGGGTGGTGGGTATGTGTGTGTCATTAGTGCTTGGACTGTAAATATCAACAGTCATTCATGGGATGGTGTTTGGCATTATAGTGCTTGGACTGTAAATATCAATAGTTATTCATGGGGTGATGGGTGTGTGGGTGTCATTACAGTGCTTGGACTGTAAATATCAACAATCATTTACAGGGTGGTGGGTGTGTGGCTGTCATTACAGTGTTTGGACTGTAAATATCAACAGTCAGTCATGGGGTGGTGGGTTTGTGGGTGTTATTACAGTGCTTGGACTGTAAATATCAACATTCAATAATGGGGTGGTGGGTGTGTGTGTGTCATTACATTGCTTGGACTGTAAATATCAACACTCAATTATGGGGAGGTGGGTTTGTGGATGTCATTACAGTGCTTGGACTGTAAATATAACAGTTTTTCATGGGGTGGTGGGTGTGTGGGTGTCATTACAGTGCTTGGACTATAAATATCAACCATCATATATGGGGTGGTGTGTGTATGGGTGTCATTACAGTGCTTGAACTATAAATATCAACAGTCATTTATAGGGTGGTTGGTGTGTGAGTGTCATTTCAGAGCTTGGACTGTAAATATCAACAGTCATTCTTGGTATGGTTGGTGTGTGAATGTCATTACATTGCTTGGACTGTAAATATTAACAGTCAATCATGAGGTGGTGGGTGTGTGGGTGTCATTACAGTGTTTTGATTGTAAATATCAACAGTCATGGGGTTGTAGGTGTGTGGGTGTCATTAGAGTGCTTGGACTGTAAATATCAACAGTCATTCATTGGATGGTGGGTGTTTGGGTGTCTATGCAGTGCTTGGACTGTTAATATCAACAGTCAATCATGAGGTGGTGGGTGTGTTGGTGTCATTACATTGCATGGACTGTAAATATGAACAGTCATTCATTGGGTGGTGGGTGTGTGGGTGTCATTACAGTGCTTGGACTGTAAATATCAAGTCATTTATGGGGTGGTGGGTTTGTGTGTGTCATTAGTGCTTGGACTGTAAATATCAACAGTTATTCATGGGGTGGTGAGTGGCATTACAGTGCTTGGACTGTAAATATCAACAGTCATTCATGGGGTGGTGGGTGTGTGGGTGTCATTACAGTGCTTGGACTATAAATATCAACCGTCATTTATGGGGTGGTGGGTGTGTGGGTGTCATTACAGTTCTTGGACTGTAAATATCAACAGTCATTCATGGGAGGGTGGTTTGTGGGTGTCATTACAGTGCTTGGACTTTAAATATCAACAGTCATTCATGGGGTGGTGGGTTGGTGGGGGTCATTACAGTGCTTGGACTGTAAATATCAAGTAATTCATGGGTTGGTGGGTGTGTGTGTATAATCAGTGATTGGACTGTAAATATCAACAGTCATTTATGGGGTTGTGGGTGGCATTACAGTGCTTGGACGTTAAATATCAACAGTCATTCATAGGGTGGTTGGTGTGTGAGTGTCATTACAGAGCTTGGACTGTATATATCAATAGTCATTCATTGGGTAGTGGGTGTGTGGATGTCATTACAGTGTTTGGACTGTAAATATCAACAGTCATTTATGGGGTGGTTGGTGTGTGGCATTCATTACAGGGTTTGGACTGTAAATATCAACAGTCAGTCATGGGGTTGTGGGTGTGTGGATGTCATTACAGTGCTTTGACTGTAAATATCAACAGTCATTCATTGGGTGGTGGGTATGAGGGTGTCAGTACAATGCTTAAACTGTAAATATCAACAGTCATTCATGGGTTGGAGGGTATTTGGGTGTCATTATAGTGCTTGGACTGTAAATATCAACAGTCATTCATGGGGTGGTTGGTGTGTGGGTGTCATTACATGGCTTGGACTGTAAATATCAAGTAATTTATGGGGTGGTGGGTATTTGTGTGTCATTAGTGCTTGGACTGTAAATATCAACAGTCATTCATGGGATGGTGGGTGGCATTACAGTGCTTGGACTGTAAATATCAACAGTCAGTCATGGGGTGGTGGGTGTGTGGATGTCATTACAGTGATTGGACTGTAAATATCAAGAGTCATTAATGGGATGGTGGGTGTGTGGCTGTCATTACAGTGTTTGGACTGTAAATATCAACAGTCAGTCATGGGGTGGTTGGTGTGTGGATGTCATTACAGTGCTTGTACTGTAAATATCAACAGACATTTATGGGCTGGTGGGTGTGTGGCTGTCATTAGAATGCTTGGACTGTAGATATCAACCATAATTCATGGGGTGGTGGGTGTGGGGTTGTCATTACTGGGCTTTGACTGTAAATATCAACAGTCATTCATGAAGTGGTGGGTGTGTGGTTGTCATTACAGTGTTTGGAGAGTAAATATCAACAGTCAGTCATGGGGTGGTGAGTTTGTGGGTGTTATTACAGAGCTTGGACTGTAAATATCAACAGTCAATAATTCGGTGGTGGGTGTGTGTGTGTCATTACAGTGCTTGAACTATAAATATTAAGTCAATCATGGGGTGGTGGGTGTGTGTGTCATTAGTGCTTGGACTGTAAATATCAACAGAAATTCATGGAGTGGTGGGTGGCTTTACAGTGCTTGGACTGTAAATATCAACCATCATTCATTGGGTGGTGGGTGTGTGGTTGTCATTACAGTGCTCAGACTGTAAATATTAAGTGTCATTGATAGTGTGGTGGGTGTGTGGATATCATTACAGTGCTTGGACTGTAAATATCAAGAGTCATTTATAGGGTGGTAGGTGTGTGGCTGTCATTACAGTGCTTGGACTGTAAATATCTACTGTCATTTATGGGGTGATGGGTGTGTGGCTGTCATTACAGTGCTTGGACTGTAAATATTAATAGTCAATTATGGGGTTGTGGGGTTGTGGATGTCATTACAGTTCTTGGACTGTAAATATTAACAGTTTTTCATGGGGTGGTGGGTGTGTGGGTGTCATTACAGTGCTTGGACTATAAATATCAACCGTCATATATGGTGTGGTGGGTGTGTGAGTGTCATAACAGAGCTTGGACTGTAAATATTAACAGTTAATCATGAGGTGGTGGGTGTGTGGGTTTAATTACAATGTTTTGATTGTAAATATCAACAGTCATGGGGTGGTGGGTGTGTGGGTGTCATTAGAGTGCTTGGACTGTAAATATCAACAGTCATTCATTGGGTGGTGGGTGTTTGGGTGTCTATACAGTGCTTGGACTGTAAATATCAACAGTCAATCATGAGGTGGTGGGTGTGTTGGTGTCATTACAATGCTTGGACTGTAAATATCAACAGTCATTCATGGGGTGGATGGTGTGTGGGTGTCATTACAGTTCTTGGACTGTAAATATCAACCATCATCCATTGGGTGGTGAGTGTGTGGGTGTCATTACAGTGCTCAGACTATAAATGTTAACAGTCATTAATGGGGTGGTGAGTAGTGGGTGTCATTACACTTCTTGGACTGTAAATATTAACAGTCATTCATGGGGTGGTGTGTGTGTGGGTGTCATTACAGTTATTGGACTGTAAATATCAACTATTATTCATTGAGTGGTGGGTGTGTGGGTGTCATTACAGTGCTTGTACTGTAAATATTAACAGTCATTCATGGGGTAGTGGGTGTGTGGGTGTCATTACCGTGCTTGGACTGAAAATATCAACAGTCATTCATGGGGTGGTGGGTGTGTGGTTGTCATTGCAGTGCTTGGACTGTAAATATCAAGTCATTTATGGGGTGGTGGGTTTGTGTGCGTCATTAGTGCTTGGACTGTAAATATCAATAGTATACATGGGGCGGTGAGTGGCATTACAGTGCTTGGACTGTAAATATCAACAGTCATTCATAGGGTGGTGGGTGTGTGGGTGTCATTACAGTGCTTGGACTATAAATATTAACCATCATTTATGGGGTGGTGGGTGTGTGGGTGTTATTACAGTACTTGGATTGTAAATATCAACAGTCATTCATGGGGTGGTAGGTGTGTGGGTGTCATTACAGTGTTTTTACAGTAAATATCAACAGTCATTTATTGGGTGGTGAGTGTGTGGGTGTCATTACAGTGCTTGGACTGTAAATATCAACAGTCATTCATGGGTTGGTGGGTGTGTGTGTGTCATTAGTGCTTTGACTGTAAATATCAACAGTCATTTATGGGGTGGTGGGTGTGTGGCTGTCATTAGAATGCTTGGACTGTAAATATCAACCATAATTCATGGGGTGGTGGGTACGAGGGTATCATTACAGTGCTTAAACTGTAAATATCAACAGTCATTCATGGGGTGGTAGGTGTTTGGGTGTCATTATAGTGCTTGGACTGTAAATATCAATAGTCATTCATGGGGTGGTTGGTGTGTGGGTGTCATTACATGGCTTGGACTGTAAATATCAAGTCATTTAAGGGGTGGTGGGTATGTGTGTGTCATTAGTGCTTGGACTGTAAATATCAACAGTCATTCATGGGATGGTGGATGGCATTACATTGCTTGAACTGTAAATATCAACAGCCAGTCAAAAGGTGGTGGGTGTGTGGATGTCATTACAGTGCTTGGACTGTAAATATCAACAATCATTTATGTGATGGAGGGTGTTTGGCTGTCATTACAATGCTTGGACTGTAAATATCATCAATAATTCATGGGGTGGTGGGTGTGGGGGTGTCATTACAGTGTGTTGACTGTAAATATTAACAGTCATTCATGGGGTGGTGGGTTTGTTGGTGTCATTACAGTGCTTGGACTGCAAATATCAACAGTCATTCATGAAGTGGTGGGTTGGTGGGTGTCATTACAGTGCTTGGACTGTAAATATCAAGTCATTCATGGGTTGGTGGGTGTGTGTTTGTCATTAGTGCTTTGACTGTAAATATCAACAGTCATTTATGGGGTGGTGGGTGTGGGGCTGTCATTAGAATGCTTGGACTGTAAATATCAACAGTCATTCATGGGGTGGTGGATACGAGGGTGTCATTACAGTGCTTAAACTGTAAATATCAACAGTCATTCATGGTGTGGTAGGTGTTTGGGTGTCATTATAGTGCTTGGACAGTAAATATCAATAGTCATTCATAGTGTGGTTGGTGTGTGGGTGTCATTACATGGCTTAGACTGTAAATGTCAAGTCATTTATGGGGTGGTGGGTATGTGTGTGTCATTAGTACTTGGACTGTAAATATCAACAGTCATTCATGGGATGGTGGGTGGCATTACAGTGCTTGAACTGTAAATATCAACAGTCAGTCATGGGGTGGTGGGTTGGTGGGTGTCATTACAGTGCTTGGACTGTAAATATCAAGTCATTCATGGGTTGGTGGGTGTGTGTGTGTCATTAGTGCTTGGACTGTAAATATAAACAGTCATTTATGGGGTTGTGGGTGGCATTACAGTGCTTGGACTGTAAATATCAACAGTCATTTATAGGGTTGTTGGTGTGTGAGTGTCATTACAGAGCTTGGACTGTAAATATCAATAGTCATTCATTGGGTGGTGGGTGTGTTGATGTCATTACAGTGCTTGGACTGTAAATATCAACAGTCATTTATGGGGTGGTGGGTGTGTGGCTGTCATTAGAATGCTTGGACTGTAAATATCAACCATAATTCATAGGGTGGTGGGTTTGGGGGTGTCATTACAGTGCTTTGACTGTAAATATCAACAGTCATTCATGGGGTGGTGGGTATGAGGGTGTCATTACAGTGCTTAAACTGTAAATATCAACAGTCATTCATGGGGTGGTAGGTGTTTGGGTGTCATTATAGTGCTTGGACTGTAAATATCAACAGTCATTCATGGGGTGGTTGGTGTGTGTGTGTCATTATATAGCTTGGAGTGTAAATATCAAGTCATTTATGGGGTGGTGGGTATGTGTGTGTCATTAGTGCTTGGACTGTAAATATCAACAGTCATTCATGGGATAGTGTTTGGCATTATAGTGCTTGGACTGTAAATATCAATAGTAATTCATGGTTTGATGGGTGTGTGGGTGTCATTACAGTGCTTGGACTGTAAATATCAACAATCATTTACAGGGTGGTGGGTGTGTGGCTGTCATTACAGTGTTTGGACTTTAAATATCAACAGTCAGTCATGGGGTGGTGGGTTTGTCAGTGTTATTACAGTGCTTGGACTGTAAATATCAACAGTCAATAATGGGGTGGTGGGTGTGTGTGTGTCATTACATTGCTTGGACTGTAAATATCAATACTCAATTATGGGGAGGTGGGTTTGTGGATGTCATTACAGTGCTTGGACTGTAAATATAACAGTTTTTCATGGGGTGGTGGGTGTGTGGGTGTCATTACATTGCTTGGACTGTAAATATCAAGTCATTCATGGGTTGGTGGGTGTGTGTGTGTCATTAGTGCTTGGACTGTAAATATAAACAGTCATTTATGGGGTTGTGGGTGGCATTACAGTGCTTGGACTGTAAATATCAACAGTCATTTATAGGGTTGTTGGTGTGTGAGTGTCATTACAGAGCTTGGACTGTAAATATCAATAGTCATTCATTGGGTGGTGGGTGTGTTGATGTCATTACAGTGCTTGGACTGTAAATATCAACAGTCATTTATGGGGTGGTGGGTGTGTGGCTGTCATTAGAATGCTTGGACTGTAAATATCAACCATAATTCATAGGGTGGTGGGTTTGGGGGTGTCATTACAGTGCTTTGACTGTAAATATCAACAGTCATTCATGGGGTGGTGGGTATGAGGGTGTCATTACAGTGCTTAAACTGTAAATATCAACAGTCATTCATGGGGTGGTAGGTGTTTGGGTGTCATTATAGTGCTTGGACTGTAAATATCAACAGTCATTCATGGGGTGGTTGGTGTGTGGGTGTCATTATATAGCTTGGAGTGTAAATATCAAGTCATTTATGGGGTGGTGGGTATGTGTGTGTCATTAGTGCTTGGACTGTAAATATCAAAGTCATTCATGGGATAGTGTTTGGCATTATAGTGCTTGGACTGTAAATATCAATAGTAATTCATGGTTTGATGGGTGTGTGGGTGTCATTACAGTGCTTGGACTGTAAATATCAACAATCATTTACAGGGTGGTGGGTGTGTGGCTGTCATTACAGTGTTTGGACTTTAAATATCAACAGTCAGTCATGGGGTGGTGGGTTTGTCGGTGTTATTACAGTGCTTGGACTGTAAATATCAACAGTCAATAATGGGGTGGTGGGTGTGTGTGTGTCATTACATTGCTTGGACTGTAAATATCAATACTCAATTATGGGGAGGTGGGTTTGTGGATGTCATTACAGTGCTTGGACTGTAAATATAACAGTTTTTCATGGGGTGGTGGGTGTGTGGGTGTCATTACATTGCTTGGACTATAAATATCAACCATCATATATGGGGTGGTGTGTGTATGGGTGTCATTACAGTGCTTGAACTATAAATATCAACAGTCATTTATAGGGTGGTTGGTGTGTGAGTGTCATTTAAGAGCTTGGACTGTAAATATCAACAGTCATTCATGGTGTGGTTGGTGTGTGAATGTCATTACAATGCTTGGACTGTAAATATTAACAGTCAATCATGAGGTGGTGGGTGTGTGGGTGTCATTACAGTGTTTTGATTGTAAATATCAACGGTCATGGGGTGGTAGGTGTGTGGGTGTCATTAGAGTGCTTGGACTGTAAATATCAACAGTCATTCATTGGGTGGTGGGTGTTTGGGTGTCTATGCAGTGCTTGGACTGTAAATATCAACAGTCAATCATGAGGTGGTGGGTGTGTTGGTGTCATTACATTGCATGGACTGTAAATATGAACAGTCATTCATTGGGTGGTGGGTGTGTGGGTGTCATTACAGTGCTTGGACTGTAAATATCAAGTCATTTATGGGGTGGTGGGTTTGTGTGTGTCATTAGTGCTTGGACTGTAAATATCAACAGTTATTCATGGAGTGGTGAGTGGCATTACAGTGCTTGGACTGTAAATATCAACAGTCATTCATGGGGTGGTGGGTGTGTGGGTGTCATTACAGTGCTTGGACTATAAATATCAACCGTCATTTATGGGGTGGTGGGTGTGTGGGTGTCATTACAGTTCTTGGACTGTAAATATCAACAGTCATTCATGGGAGGGTGGTTTGTGGGTGTCATTACAGTCCTTGGACTTTAAATATCAACAGTCATTCATGGGGTGGTGGGTTGGTGGGGGTCATTACAGTGCTTAGACTGTAAATATCAAGTAATTCATGGGTTGGTGGGTGTGTGTGTATAATTAGTGTTTGGACTGTAAATATCAACAGTCATTTATGGGGTTGTGGGTGGCATTACAGTGCTTGGACGTTAAATATCAACAGTCATTCATAGGGTGGTTGGTGTGTGAGTGTCATTACAGAGCTTGGACTGTAAATATCAATAGTCATTCATTGGGTAGTGGGTGTGTGGATGTCATTACAGTGTTTGGACTGTAAATATCAACAGTCATTTATGGGGTGGTTGGTGTGTGGCATTCATTACAGTGTTTGGACTGTAAATATCAACAGTCAGTCATGGGGTTGTGGGTGTGTGGATGTCATTACAGTGCTTTGACTGTAAATATCAACAGTCATTCATGGGGTGGTGGGTATGAGGGTGTCAGTACAATGCTTAAACTGTAAATATCAACAGTCATTCATGGGTTGGAGGGTATTTGGGTGTCATTATAGTGTTTGGACTGTAAATATCAACAGTCATTCATGGGTGGTTGGTGTGTGGGTGTCATTACATGGCTTGGACTGTAAATATCAAGTAATTTATGGGGTGGTGGGTATTTGTGTGTCATTAGTGCTTGGACTGTAAATATCAACAGTCATTCATGGGATGGTGGGTGGCATTACAGTGCTTGGACTGTAAATATCAACAGTCAGTCATGGGGTGGTAGGTGTGTGGATGTCATTACAGTGATTGGACTGAAAATATCAAGAGTCATTAATGGGATGGTGGGTGTGTGGCTGTCATTACAGTGTTTGGACTGTAAATATCAACAGTCAGTCATGGGGTGGTTGGTGTGTGGATGTCATTACAGTGCTTGTACTGTAAATATCAACAGACATTTATGGGGTGGTGGGTGTGTGGCTGTCATTAGAATGCTTGGACTGTAGATATCAACCATAATTCATGGGGTGGTGGGTGTGGGGTTGTCATTACTGGGCTTTGACTGTAAATATCAACAGTCATTCATGAAGTGGTGGGTGTGTGGTTGTCATTACAGTGTTTGGAGAGTAAATATCAACAGTCAGTCATGGGGTGGTGAGTTTGTGGGTGTTATTACAGAGCTTGGACTGTAAATATCAACAGTCAATAATTCGGTGGTGGGTGTGTGTGTGTCATTACAGTGTTTGAACTATAAATATTAAGTCAATCATGGGGTGGTGGGTGTGTGTGTGTCATTAGTGCTTGGACTGTAAATATCAACAGTCGTTCATGGAGTGGTGGGTGGCATTACAGTGCTTGGACTGTAAATATCAACCATCATTCATTGGGTGGTGGGTGTGTGGTTGTCATTACAGTGCTAAGACTGTAAATATTAAGTGTCATTGTTAGTGTGGTGGGTGTGTGGATGTCATTACAGTGCTTGAACTGTAAATATCAACAGTCATTTATAGGGTGGTGGGTGTGTGGCTGTCATTACAGTGCTTGGACTGTAAATATCTACTGTCATTTATGGGGTGATGGGTGTGTGGCTGTCATTACAGTGCTTGGACTGTAAATATTAATAGTCAATTATGGGGTGGTGGGGTTGTGGATGTCATTACAGTTCTTGGACTGTAAATATTAACAGTTTTTCATGGGGTGGTGGGTGTGTGGGTGTCATTACAGTGCTTGGACTATAAATATCTACCGTCATATATGGTGTGGTGGGTGTGTGAGTGTCATAACAGAGCTTGGACTGTAAATATTAACAGTCAATCATGAGGTGGTGGGTGTGTGGGTTTAATTACAGTGCTTGGACTGTAAATATCTACTGTCATTTATGGGGTGATGGGTGTGTGGGTGTCATTACAGTTATTGGACTGTAAATATCAACCATAATTCATTAGGTGGTGGGTGTTGGGGTATCATTACAGTGTTTTGACTGTAAATATCAACAGTCATTCATGGGGTGGTGTGGGTTAGGGTGTCATTACAGTGCTTGGACTGTAAATATCAACAGTCATTTATGGGGTGGTTAGTGTGTGGGTGTCATTTTAGTGCTTGAACTGTAATATGACAGTGCTTGGACTATAAATATCAATAGTCATTTATAGGGTGGTGGGTGTGGAGGTCATTACAGTGCTTGGACTGAAAATATCAACAGTCATTCATGGGGTGGTGGGTGTGTGGGTGTCATTACAGTTCTTGGACTCTAAATATTAACAGTCATTCATGGGGTGGTAGATGTGTGGATGTCATTACAGTGCTTTGACTGAAAATGTAAACAGTCATTCATGGGGTGGTAGGTGTGTGGGTGTCATTACAGTGCTTGGACTATAAAAATCAAATATCATTTATGGGGTAGAAGGTGTGTGGGTGTCATTACAGTGCTTGGACTGTAAATATCAACAGTCATTCATAGGGTGGTGATTGTGTGAGTGTCATTACAGAGCTTGGACTGAAAATATCAACAGTCATTCATAAGGTGGTGGGTGTGTGGGCGTCATTACAGTGTTTTGATTGTAAATATCAACAGTAATTCATAGGGTGGTGGGTGTCATTAGAGTGCTTGGACTGTAAATATCAACAGTCATTCATGGGGTGGTGGGTGTGTTGGAGTCATTACAGTGCTTGGAGTGTAAATATCAACTGTCATTTATGGGGTGGTGGGTGTGTAGGTGTCATTACAGTGCTTTGACTGTAAATATCAACGGTCATTTATGGGGTGGTGGGTGTGTGTGTCATTATAGTGCTTGGACGGTAAATATCAACAGTCATTCATTGGGTGATGGGTGTCATTAGAGTGCTTGGACTATAAATATCAACAGTTATTTATGGGTTGGTGGGTTTGTGGTTGTCATGACAGTGCCTGGACTGAAAATATCAAAAGTCATTCATGGGGTGGTGGGTGTGTGGATGTCATTGTAGTGTTTTGATTGTAAATACCAACAGTTATTCATAGGGTGGTGGGTGTCATTAGAGTGCTTAGATTGTAAATATCAACAGTCATTCATGGGGTTTTGGGTGTCATGACAATGCTTGGACTGTAAATATCAACAGTCATTCATTGGGTGGTAAGTGTGTGGGTGTCATTACAGTTCTTCGACTGTAAATATCTACCATCATTCATTGGGTGGTGGGTGTGTGGGGGTAATTACAGTGCTCAGACTGTAAATATTAACAGTCATACATTGGGTGGTGGGTGTGTGGATGTCATTACAGTGCTTGGACTGAAAATATCAACAGTCATTCATGGGGTGGTTGGTGTTGGGGTGTCATTACAGTGCTTGGACTATATAAATATCAACCGTCATTTTTGGGGTGGTGGGTGTGTGAGTGTCATTACAGTGCTTGGACTGTAAATATCAACCGTCATTCATAGGGTGGTGGGTGTGTGAGTGTCATTACAGAGCTTAGACTGTAAATATCAACAGTCATTTATGGGGTGGTGGGTGTGTGGGTGTCATTACAGTGCTTGGACTGTAAATATCAAAAGTCATTCTTGGGGTGTTGGGTGTGTGGGTGTAATTACAGTGCTTAGACTGTAAATATCAACAGTCATTTATTGGGTGGTTGGTGTGTAGGTGTCATTACAGTGCTTGGACTGTAAATATCAACAGTCAATCATGGGTTGGTGGGAGTGTGGGTGTCATTACAGGGCGTGGACTGTAAATATCAACAGTCATTCATGGGATGGTGTGTGTAGGTGTCATTACATTGCTCAGATTGTAAATATTAACAGTCATTTATTGGGTGGTGTGTGTGTCGATGTCATTACAGTGCTTGGACTGAAAATATCAACAGTCATTCATGGGGTGGTGGGTGTGTGGGTGTCATTACAGTGCTTGGACTATAAATAATAACCGTCATTTATGGGTTGGTGGGTGTGTTGGTGTCATTACAGTGCTTGGACTGTAAATATCAACAGTCATTCATAGGGTGGTGGGTGTGTGAGTGTCATTACAGAGCATGGACTGTAAATATCAACAGTCATTTATGGGGTGGTGGGTGTGTGGGTGTCCTTACAGCTTTTTGACTGTAAATATCAACAGTCATTTTTGGGGTGGTGGGTGTGTGGGTGTCATTACAGTGCTTAGAATGTAAATATCAACAGTCATTTATAGGGTGGTGGGGTTGTGGCTGTCATTACAGTGCTTGGACTGTAAATACCAACAGTCAAATATTGGGTGGTGGGTTTGTGGGTGTCATTACAGTGCTTGGACTGTAAATATCAACAGTCATTCATGGGGTGGTTGGTGTGTGGGTGTCGTTACAGTGTTTTAATTGTAAATATCAACAGTCATTCATAAGGTGGTGGGTGTCATTAGAGTGCTTGGACTGTAAATATCAACAGCCATTCATGGGGTGGTTGGTGTGTAGGTGTCATTACAGTTCTTGGACTGTAAATATCAACCATAATTCATTAGGTGGTGGGTGTTGGGGTATCATTACAGTGTTTTGACTGTAAATATCAACAGTCATTCATGGGGTGGTGTGGGTTAGGGTGTCATTACAGTGCTTGGACTGTAAATATCAACAGTCATTCATGGGGTGGTTAGTGTGTGGGTGTCATTTTAGTGCTTGAACTGTAATATGACAGTGCTTGGACTATAAATATCAATAGTCATTTATAGGGTGGTGGGTGTGGAGGTCATTACAGTGCTTGGACTGAAAATATCAACAGTCATTCATGGGGTGGTGGGTGTGTGGGTGTCATTACAGTTCTTGGACTCTAAATATTAACAGTCATTCATGGGGTGGTAGATGTGTGGATGTCATTACAGTGCTTTGACTGAAAATGTAAACAGTCATTCATGGGGTGGTAGGTGTGTGGGTGTCATTACAGTGCTTGGACTATAAAAATCAAATATCATTTATGGGGTAGAAGGTGTGTGGGTGTCATTACAGTGCTTGGACTGTAAATATCAACAGTCATTCATAGGGTGGTGGTTGTGTGAGTGTCATTACAGAGCTTGGACTGTAAATATCAAAAGTCATTCATGGAGTGGTGGGCCTGTGGGTGTCATTACAGTGTTTGGACTGTAAATAACAACAGTCATTTATGGGGTGGTTTGTGTGTGGGTGTCATTACAGTGTTTTGACTATAAATATCAACAGTCATTTGTTGGATGGTGGGTGTCATTAGAGTGCTTAGACTGTAAATATTAACCATCATTCATTGGGTGGTGGGTGTGTGGGTGTTATTACAGTTCTTGGACTGAAAATATCAAAAGTCATTTATGGGGTGGTGGGTGTGTGGGTGTCATTACAGTGCTTGGACTATAAATATCAACTGTCATTTATGGGTTGGTGGGTGTGTGGGTGTCATTACATTTCTTGGAGTGTAAATATCAACAGTCATTTATAGGGTGGTGGGTGTGTGGGTTTTATTACAGTTCTTGGACTGTAAATATCAACAGTCATTCATGGGGTGGTTGGTGTGTAGGTGTCATTACAGTTCTTGGACTGTAAATATCAACCATAATTCATTAGGTGGTGGGTGTGGGGGTGTCATTACAGTGTTTTGACTGTAAATATCAACAGTCATTCATGGGGTGGTGGGGGTTAGGGTGTCATTACAGTGCTTGGTCTGTAAATTTCAACATTCATTCATGGATTGGTGGGTGTGTTGGTGTCATTACAGTGCTTAAACTTTAAATATCAACCATCATTTATTGGGTGGTGGGTGTATAGATAACTTTACAGTGCTTGGACTGTAAATATTAACAGTTATTCATGGGGTGGTAGGTGTGTAGATGTAATTACAGTGCTTGGACTGAAAATATCAACTGTCATTCATAGGATGGTGGGTGTGTGGGTTTAATTACAGTTCTTGGACTGTAAATATCAACCATCATTCATTGGTTGGTGGGTGTGTGGGTGACATTACAGTGATTGGAGTGTAAATATTAACAGTCATTCATGGGGTGGTGGGTGTGTAGGTGTCATTATAGTGCTTGGACTGTAAATATCAACAGTCATTCATATGGTGGTGGGTGTGTGGGTGTCATTACATTGATTGGACTGAAAATATCAAGTCACTCATTGGGTGGTAGGTGTAGGTGTGTCATTAGTGCTTGGAATATAAATATCAACAGTCATTCATGGGGTGGTGGAAGGCATACAGTGCTTGGACTCTAAATATCAACAGTAATTCATAGGATGATGGATGTGTGGGTGTCATTACAGTGCTTGGACTGTAAATATCAACAGTCATTCTTTGGGTGGTGGGTGTGATGTTATCATTACAGTCCTTGGACTGTAAATATCAACCATCATTCATTGGGTGGTGGGTGTGTGGATGTCATTAAAGTGCTTGGACTGAAAATAACAACAGTCATTCATGGGGTAGTAGGTGTGTGGGTGTCATTACAGTGCTTGGACTTTAAATATCAACCATCATTTATGGGGTGGTGGGTGTGTGGATGTCATTACAGTGCTTGGACTGTAATTATCACCAGTCATTCATATGGTGGCGGGTGTGTGAGTGTCATTACAGTACCTGGACTGTAAATGTCAACAGTCATTTATGAAGTGGTGGGTGTGTGGCTGTCACTACAGTGCTTGGACTGTAAATATCAACAGTCAATTATAGGGTGGTGGATGTGTGGGTGTCATTACAGTGCTTTGACTGTAAATATCAACAGTCATTCGTGGGGTGGTGGGTGTGTGGGTGTCATTACAGTCTTTTAATTGTAAATATCAACAGTCATTTATAAGGTGATGGGTGTCATTAGAGTGCTTTGACGGTAAATATCAACAGTCATTCAGGGGGTGGTGGGTATTGGGGTGTCATTACAGAGCTTTGACTGTAAATATCAACAGTCAATCATGGGCTGGTGGGTATGTGGGTGTCATTACAGTGCTTGGACTTTAAATATCAACTATATTTAATGGGCTTGTGGGTGTGGGAGTGTCATTACAATGCTTTGACTGTAAATATCAACTGTCATTCATGGGGTGGTGAATGTGTGGGTGTCATTACAGTGCTTGGACTGTAAATATCAACAGTAATTCATTGGGTGATGGGTGTGTGGGTGTCATTACAGTGTTTGGACTGTAAATATCAACATTTATTTATTGGTTGGTGGGTGTGTGGGTATTATTACAGTCCTTGGGCTGTAAATATCAACCATCATTTATTGGGTGGTTGGTGTATAGATGATTTTACAGTGCTTGGACTGTAAATATTAACAGTCATTCATAGGGTGGTAGGTGTGTAGATGTTATTACAGTGCTTGGACTGAAAATATCAACTGTCATTCATGGGATGGTGGGTGTGTGGGTTTAATTACAGTTCTTGGACTGTAAATATCAACCATCATTCATTGGTTGGTGGGTGTGTGGGTGACATTACAGTGCTTGGAGTGTAAATATTAACATTCATTCATGGGGTGGTGGGTGTGTAGGTGTCATTATAGTGCTTGGACTGTAAATATCAACAGTCATTCATGGGGTGGAGGCTGTGTGGGTGTCATTACATTGATAGGACTGAAAATATCAAGTCACTCATTGGGTGGTGGGTGTGGGTGTGTCATTAGTGCTTGGAATATAAATATCAACAGTCATTCATTGGGTGGTGGGTGGCATTACAGTGATTGGACTCTAAATATCAACAGTAATTCATAGGATGATGGGTGTGTGGGTGTCATTACAGTGCTTGGACTGTAAATATTAACAGTAATTCATGGTGTTGTGGGTGTTTGGGTGTCTATGCATTGCTTGGACTGTAAATATCAACTGTCAATTATGGGGTTGAGGGTGGGTGGGTGTCATAACAGTGTTTTGACTGTAAATATTAACAGTCATTAATATGGTGGTGAGTGTCATTAGAGTGCTCAGACTGTAAATATTAACAGTCATTCATGGGGTTGTGGGTATGTGGATGTCATAACATTGCTTGAACTGAAAATATCAACTGTCATTCATGGGGTGGTGAGTGTGTGGGTGTTATTACAATTCTTGGACTGTAAATATCAACCATCATTCATTGGGTGGTGGGTGTGTGGGTGTCATTACAGTGCTCAGACTGAAATATTAACAGTCATTCGTGGGGTGGTTGGTGTGTGGATGTCATTACAGTGCATGGACTGAAAATATCAATTGTCATTTATGGGGTGGTGGGTGTGTGGGTGTCATTACATTGCTTGGACTGTAAATATCAACCGTGATTTATTGGGTGGTAAGTGTGTGGGTGTCATTACAGTCCTTGGACTGTAAATATCAACCATAATTAATAAAGGGGTTGGTGTGGGGGTGTTATTACAGTGTTTGGACTGTAAATATTAACAGTCATTAATTTGGTGGTGGATGTGTGGGTGTCATTATAGTGCTTGAACTGTAAATATCAACAGTCATTCATGGGGTGGTGGGTGTGTGGGTGTCATTGCATTGCTTGGACTGTAAATATCAAGTCATTCATGGTGTGGTGGGTGTGTGTGTGTCAATAGTGCTTGGACTGTAAATATCAACAGTCATTCATTGGGTGGTGGGTGGCATTACAGTGCTTGGACTCTAAATATCAACAGTCATTCATGGGGTGATGGGTGTGTGGGTGTCATTACAGGGCTTGGATTGTAAATATCAACAGTCATTTATGGGGTTGTGGGTGTCTGGGTGTCTGTGCAATGCTTGGACTGTAAATATCAACAGTCATTAATGAGGTGGTGAGTGTGTTGGTGTCATTACATTGCTTGGACTGTAAATATCAAGTCATTCATTGGGTGGTGGGTGTGTGTGTGTCATTATTGCTTGGACTCTAAATATCAACAGTCATTCATGGGATGGTGGGTGGCATTAGAGTGCTTGGACTTTAAATATTAACAGTTTTACATGGGGTAGTGGGTGTGTGGGTGTCTTGACAATGTTTGGAGTGTAAATATCAACAGTCATTCATGAGTAGGGAGTGTGTGGGTGTTATTACAGTTCTTCGACTGTAAATATCAACCATCATTCATTGGGTGGTGGGTGTGTGGCTGTCATTACAGTGCTCAGACTGTAAATATTAACAGTCATTCATGGGGTGGTGGGTGTATGGATGTCATTATTGCTTGGACTCTAAATATCAACAGTCATTCATGGGATGGTGGGTGGCATTACAGTGATTGGACTCTAAATATCAAAAGTAATTCATAGGGTTATGGGTGTGTGGGTGTCATTACAGTGCTTGGACTGTAATTATTAACAGTCATTCATTAGGTTGTGAGTGTTTGGGTGTCTATGCATTGTTTGGACTGTAAATATCAACAGTTAATCATGGGGTGGTGGGTGTGTGGTGTCATTACAGTGCTTGGACTGTAAATATCAACAGTTATTCATGGGGTGGTGGGATTGTGGGTGTCATTACAGTGTTTTGACTGTATATATTAACGGTCATTTAAAGGGTGGTAGGTGTCATTAGAGTGCTTGGACTGTAAATATCAACAGTTTTTCATGGGGTGGTGGGTGTGTGGGTGTCTTGACAGTGTTTGGACTGTAAATATCAACAGTTATTCATGGGGTGGTGGGTGTGTGGGTGTCTTGACAGTGTTTGTACTGGAAATATCAACAGTCATTCATGGGGTGGGGAGTGTGTGGGTGTTATTACAGTTCTTCGACTGTAAATATCAACCATCATTCATTGGGTGGTGGGTGTGTGGCTGTCATTACAGAATTCAGACTGTAAATATTAACAGTTATTAATTGGGTGGTGGGTGTGTGGATGTCATTACAGTGCATGGACTGAAAATATCAACTGTCACTCAAGGGGTGGTCGGTGTGTAGGTGTCATTACAGTGCTCAGAATGTAAATATTAAGTGTCATTTATGGGATAGTGGGTGCGTCGATGTCATTACAGTGCTTGGACTGAAAATATCAACAGTCATTCATAGGGTGGTAGGTGTGTGGGTGTCATTACAGTGCTTGGACTATAAATATCAAACATCATTTATGGGGTGGTGGGTGTGTGGGTGTCATTACAGTGTTTGGACTGTAAATATCAACAGTCATTCATTGGGTGGTGGGTGTGTGAGTGTCATTACAGAGCTTGGACTGTAAATATCAACATTCATTAATGGAGTGGTGGGTGTGTGGGTGTCATTACAGTGCTTGGACTGTAAATATCAACTGTAAATCATGGGGTAGTCTGTGTGTGGGTGTCATTACAGTGCTTGGACTGTAAATATCAACAGTCATTCATGGGGTGGGGGGTGTGTGGGTGTCATTACAGTGTTTTAACTATAAATATTAACATACATTTATTGGGTGGTTAGTGTCATTAGGGTGCTTGGACTGAAAATATCAACAGTCATTAATGGGGTGGAGCATGTGTGGGTGTCATGACAGTGCTTGGACTGTAAATATCAACAGTCATTCATGGGGTGGTGAGTGTGTGGGTGTCATTACAGTTCTTGGACTGTAAATATCAACCATCATTCATTAGGTGGTGGGTGTGTGGGTGTCATTACAGTGCTCAGACTTAAATACTAACAGTCATTCATGGTGTGGTTGGTGTGTGGATGTAATTACAGTACTTGGACAGAAAACATCAACAGTCATTCATGGGGTGGGGGGTGTGTGGGTGTCATTACAGTGTTTTAACTATAAATATTAACATACATTTATTGGGTGGTTAGTGTCATTAGAGTGCTTGGACTGTAAATATCAACAGTCATTAATGGGGTGGAGCGTGTGTGGGTGTCATGACAGTGCTTGGACTGTAAATATCAACAGTCATTCATGGGGTGGTGAGTGTGTGGGTGTCATTACAGTTCTTGGACTGTAAATATCAACCATCATTCATTAGGTGGTGGGTGTGTGGGTGTCATTACAGTGCTCAGACTTAAATACTAACAGTCATTCATGGTGTGGTTAGTGTGTGGATGTAATTACAGTACTTGGACAGAAAATATCAACAGTTTTTCATGGGGTGGTGGGTGTGTGGGTGTCATTACAGTGCTTGGACTGTAAATATCAAGTCATTCATTGGGTGGTGGGTGTGTGGGTGTCAATATTGCTTGGACTGTAGATATCAACAGTCATTCATGGGGTGGTGGGTGGCATTACAGTGATTGGGCTCTAAATATCAAAAGTAATTCATAGGGTGATGGGTGTGTGGGTGTCATTACAATGCTTGGACTGTAATTATTAACAGTCATTCATGGGGTTGTAGGTGTTTGGGTGTCTATGCATTGTTTGGACTGTAAATATCAACAGTTATTAAAGTGTGTTGGGTGTGTGGTGTCATTACAGTGCTTGGACTGTCAATATCAACAGTTATTCATGGGGTTGTGGGTGTGTGGGTGTCATTACAGTGTTTTGACTATTTATATTAACAGTCATTCATAGGGTGGTGGGTGTCATTAGAGTGCTTGGACTTTAAATATTAACAGTTTTACATGGGGTGGTGGGTGTGTGGGTGTCTTGACAATGTTTGGACTGTAAATATCAACAGTCATTCATGGGTAGGGAGTGTGTGGGTGTTATTACAGTTCTTCGACTGTAAATATCATCCATCATTCATTGGGTGGTGGGTGTGTGGCTGTCATTACAGTGCTCAGACTGTAAATATTAACAGTCATTCATGGGGTGGTGGGTGTATGGATGTCATTACAGTCCATGGACTGAAAATATCAACTGTCATTCAAGGGGTGGTGGGTGTGTCGGTGTCATTACAGTGCTCAGAATGTAAATATTAAGTGTCATTCATGGGATAGTGGGTGTGTCGATGTCATTACAGTGCTTGGACTGAAAATATCAACAGTCATTCATAGGGTGGTAGGTGTGTGGGTGTCATTACAGTGCTTGGACTATAAATATCAAACATCATTTATGGGGTGGTGGGTGTGTGGGTATCATTACAGTGTTTGGACTGTAAATATCAACAGTCATTCATAGGGTGGTGGGTGTGTGAGTGTCATTACAGAGCTTGGACTGTAAATATCAACATTCATTAATGGAGTGGTGGGTGTGTGGGTGTCATTACAATGCTTGGACTGTAAATATTAACTGTCAATCATGGGGTAGTCAGTGTGTGGGTGTCATTACAGTTCTTGGACTGTAAATATCAACAGTCATTCATGGAGTGGGGGGTGTGTGGGTGTCATTACAGTGTTTTAACTATAAATATTAACATACATTTATTGGGTGGTTAGTGTCATTAGAGTGCTTGGACTGTAAATATCAACAGTCATTAATGGGGTGGTGCGTGTGTGGGTGTCATGACAGTCCTTCGACAGAAAACATCAACAGTCATTCATGGGGAGGTGGGTGTGTATGTGTCATTACAGTGCTTGGACTGTAAATATCAAAAGTCATTCTTGGGGTGGTTGGTGTGTGGGTGTCATTACAGTGCTTAGAGTGTAAATAATAACAGTCATTTTTGGGTTGGTGGGTGTCATTAGAGTGCTTGGACTGTAAATTTCAATAGTCATTCATGGATTGGTGGGTGTGTTGGTGTCATTACAGTGCTTGGACTGTAAATATCAACCCTATTTAATGTGCTTGTGGGTGTGGGAGTGTCATTACAGTGCTTGGACTGTAAATATCAACAGTCATTCATGGGGTGGTGGATGTGTGGGTGTCATTACAGTGCTTGGACTGTAAATATCAACAGTAATTCATAGGGTGATGGGTGTGTGGGTGTCATTACAGTGTTTGGACTGTAAATATCAACAGTAATTTATTGGGTGGTTGGTGTGTGGGTATCATTACAGTCCTTGGACTGTAAATATCAACCATCATTTATTGGGTGGTGGGTGTGTGGATGACATTACAGTGCTTGGACTGAAAATATCAACTGTCATTCATGGGATGGTGGGTGTGTGGGTTTAATTACAGTTCTTGGACTGTAAATATCAACCATCATTCATTGGGTGGTGGGTGTGTGAGTGACATTACAGTGCTTGGACTGTAAATATTACAGTCATTAATGGGGTGGTGGGTGTGTAGGTGTCATTATAGTGCTTGGACTGTAAATATCAACAGTCGTTAATGGGGTAGTGGGTGTGTGGGTGTCATTACATTGCTTGGACTGAAAATATCAAGTCACTCATTGGGTTGTGGGTTTGGGTGTGTCATTAGTGCTTGCAATATAAATATCAACAGTCATTCATGGGGTGGTGGGTGGCATTACAGTGCTTGGACTCTAAATATCAACAGTAATTCATAGGGTGATGGGTGTGTAGGTGTCATTACAGTATTTGGACTGTAAATATCAACAGTCATTTATTGGGTGGTGGGTGTGTGGGTATCATTACAGTCCTTGGAATGTAAATATCAACCATTATTCATTGGGTGGTGGGTGTGTGGGTGACATTACAGTGCTTGGACTGTAAATATTAAAAGTCAATCATGTGGTGGTAGGTGTGTAGATGTCATTACTGTGCTTGGACTGAGAATATCAACTGTCATTCATGGGGTGGTGGGTGTGTGGGTTTCATTACAGTTCTTGGACTGTAAATATCAACCATCATTCATTGGGTCGTGGGTGTGTGGGTGACATTACAGTGCTTGGACTGTAAATATTAACAGCCATTCATGGGGTGGTGGGTGTGTAGGTGTCATTATAGTGCTTGGACTGTAAATATCAACAGTAATTCATGGAGTGGTGGGTGTGTGTGTGTCATTACATTGCTTGGACTGTAAATATCAAGTCATTCACTATGTGGTGGGTGTGTGGGTGTCATTAGTGCTTGGACTGTAAATATAAACATTCATTCATGGGGTAGTTGGTGTCATTACAGTGCTTGGACTCTAAATATCAACAGTAATTCATAGGGTGATGGGTGTGTGGGTGTCATTACAGTTCTTGGACTGTAAATATCAATAGTCATTTATTGGGTGGTGAGTGTGTGGGTATCATTACAGTCCTTGGACTATAAATATCAACCATCAATCATTGGGTGGTGGGTGTATGGGTTACATTACAGTGCTTGGACTGTAAATATTACAGTCATTCATGGGGTGGTAGGTGTGTAGATGTCATTACAGTGCTTGGACTGAAAATATCAACAGTCATTCATGGGGTAGTAAGTGTGTGGGTGTCATTACAGAGCTTGGACTTTAAATATCAACCATCATTTATGGGGTGGTGGGTGCTTGGGTGTTATTACAGTGCTTGGACTGTAATTATCAACAGTCATTCATATGGTGGTGGGTGTGTGAGTGTCATTACAGTAATTGGACTGTAAATGTCAACAGTTATTAATTGGGTGGTGGGTGTGTAGGTGTCATTACATTGCTTGTACTGTAAATATCAACAGTCAATCATGGGGTGGTCGGTGTGCGGGTTTCATTACAGTGCTTGAACTGTAAATATCAACAGTCATTCCTGGGGTGGTGGGCTTATGGGTGTCATTACAGTGTTTTAACTATAAATATCAACATTCATTTATTGGGTGGTGGGTGTCTTGACAGTGCTTGGACTGTAAATATCAACAGTCATTCATAGGGTTGTGCATGTGTGGGTGTCATGACAGTGCTTGGACTGTAAATATCAACCATCATTCATTAGGTGGTGGTTGTGTGGGTGTCATTACATTGCTCAGACTGTAAATACTAACAGTCATTCATGGTGTGGTGGGTGTGTGGATGTAATTACAGTGTTTGGACTAAAGATATCAACAGTCCTTCATGGGGTGGGGGGTGTGTGGGTGTCATTACAGTGCTTGGACTATGAAAATCAACTGTCATTAATGGGGTGGTGGGTATGTGAGTGTCATTACAGTGCTTGGACTGTAAATATCAAAAGTCATTCTTGGGGTGGTCGGTGTGTGGGTGTCATTACAGTGCTTAGACTGTAAATATTAACAGTCATTTATGGGGTTATGGGTGTGTGGTTGTCATTACAGTGCTTGGACTGTAAATATCAACAGTCAATCATGGAGTGGTGGGTGTGTGGGTTTCATTACAGTGCTTTAACTGTAAATATCAACAGACATTCATGGGGTGGTGAGTATGTGGGTGTCATTACAGTGTTTTGTTTGTAAATATCAACAGTCATTTATAAGGTTGTGGGTGTCATTAGAGTGCTTGGACTGTAAATATCAACAGTCATTCATAATGTGGTGGGTGTGGGGGTGTCATTACAGTGTTGTGGCTGTAAATATCAACAGTCATTCATTGGGTGGTGGTGGTGAGTGTGTCATTACAGTGCTTGGACTGTAATTATCAACAGTCATTCATGGTGTTGTGGGTGTGTGGGTGTCATTATAATGCTTGAAATGTAAATATCAACTGTCATTCATGGGGTGGTGGGTGTGTGGTTGTCATTACAGTGCTTGGACTATAAATATTAAGTCATTCATGGTGTGGTGGGTGTGTGTGTGTGTCATTACTGCTTGGACTGTATATATCAACAGTCATTCATTGGGTGGTTGGTGTCATTACAGTGCTTTGACTGTAAATATCAACAGTCAATCATGGGGTGTTGGTAGTCATTAGAGTGTTTGGACTATAAATATCAACAGTCATTCATGGGGTTTTGGGTGTTTGGATGTCTATGCAGTGCTTGGACTGTAAATATCAACAGTCAATCATGGGGTGGTGGGTTTCTGGGTGTCATTACAGTGTTTGGACTGTAAATATCAACAGTGAGTCATAGGGTGGTGGGTGTGTGGGTGTCATTACAGTGTTTTGATTGTAAATATCAACAGTCATTAATAGGGTGGTGGGTGTCATTAGAGTTCTTGGACTGTAAATATCAACAGTCATTCATGGGGTGGTGAGTGCGTGGGTGTCATTACAGTGCTTAGACTGTAAATATCAATAGTCATTTATGGGGTGGTGGGTTTAAGGGTGTTTTTACAGTGCTTAGACTGTATATATCAACAGTCATTCATGGGGTGTTGAATGTGTGGGTGTCATTACATTGCTTGGACTGTAAATTTCAAGTCATTCATGGGATAGTGGGTGTCTGTGTGTCATTAGTGCTTGGACTGTGAATATTAACAGTTATTCATGGGGTTGTGGGTGGCATTACAGTGCTTAGACTCTAATATCAACAGTCATTCATAGGGTGATGGGTGTGTGGGTGTCATTTAGTGCTTGGACTGTAAATATAAACAGTTATTCATGGGGATGTGGGTGTTTGGGTGTCTATGCAGTGCTTGGACTGTAAATATCAACAGTCAATCATGGAGTGGTGGGTGTGTGGGTGTCATTAGAGTGCTTGGACTGTAAATATTAACAGTCATTCATGGGGTGGTGGGTGTGTGGGTGTCATTACAGTGTTTTGACTGTAAATATCAACAGTCATTCATATGGTGTTGGGTGTCATTACAGTGCTTGGACTGTAAATATCAACAGTTACTCAAGGGGTGGTAGGTGTCTGGGTGTCATGACACTGCTTGGACTGTAAATATCAACAGTTATTCATGGGGTGGTGAGTGTGTGGGTGTTATTACAGTTCTTGGACTGTAAATATCAACCATCATTCATTGGGTGGTGGGTGTGTGTGTGACATTACAGTGCTTGGACTGTAAATATTTACAGTTATTCAAGGGGTGGTGGGTGTGTGGATGTCATTACAGTGCTCGGACTAAAAATATAAATTGTCATTTATAGAGTGGTGGGTGTGTGGGTGTTATTACAGTGGTTGGACTGTAAATATCAACAGTCATTTATAAAGTGCTGGGTGTGTGAGTGTCATCACAGAGCTTGGATTTTAAATATCAACAGTCATTAATGGAGTGGTGGGTGTGTGGGTGTCATTACAGTGCTTGGACTGTAAATATCAAGAGTCATTTATGGGGTGGTGGGGATGTGGGTGTCATTACAGTGCTTGGACTGTAAATATCAACAGTCATTCATGGGGTGGTGCGTGTATTGGTGTCATGACAGTGCTTGGACAGTAAATATCAACAGTCATTCATGGGGTGGAAAGTGTGTGGGTGTCATTACAGTTCTTGGACTATAAATATCAACCCTTATTCATTAGGTGGTGTGTTTGTGGGTGTCATTACAGTGCTCAGACAGTAAATATCAACAGTCATTCATGGGGTGGTGGGTGTGTGGGTGTCATTACAGTGCTTGGACTATAAATATTAACCGTCATTTATGGGGTTGTGGGTGTGTGGGTATCATTACAGTGCATGGACTGTAAATATCGTCAGTAATTAATGGAGTTGTGGGTGTGTAGGTGTCATTACAGTGCTTGGACTGTAAATATCAAAATTCCTTCTTGGGGTGGTGGGTGTGTGGGTATCATTACAGTGCTTAGACTGTAAATATCAACAGTCATTTATGAGGTGGTGAGTGTGTGGCTGTCATTATAGTGCTTGGACTGTAAATATCAACAGTCAATCATAGTGAGGTGAGTATGTGGGTGTCATTACAGTTCTTGGACTGTAAATATCAACAGTCCTTTATGGGTTGGTGGGTGTGTGGGTGTCATTACAGTGCTTAGACTGTAAATATCAACAGCTATTTATTGGGTGGTGGGTGTGAGGGTGTCATTACAGTGCTTGGACTGTAAATATAAACAGTCATTCAAGGGGTGGTGGGTGTGGGGGTGTCATTACAGTGTTTTAACTATAAATAATAACATTCATTTATTGGGAGGTGGGTTTTCATTAGAGTGCTTGGACTGTAAATATCAACAGTTATTCATGGGGTGGTGCATGTGTGGGTGTCATGACAGTGCTTGGACTGTAAATATCAACAGTCATTCATGGGGTGGTGAGTGTGTTGGTGTCATTACAGTTCCTGGACTGTAAATATAAACCATCATTCATAAGGTGGTGGGTGTTTGGATGTCATTACAGTGCTTGGACTAAAAATATCAACAGTCATTCTTAGGGTAGTGGGTGTGTGGGTGTCATTACAGTGCTTGGCCTATAAATATTAACCATCATTTATGGGGTGGTGGGTTTGTGGGTGTCATTACAGTAGCTTGGACTGTAAATATCAACACTCATTTATAGGGTGGTGGGTGTTTGAGTGTCATTACAGAGCTTGGACTGTAAATATCAACAGACATTTATTGGGTGGTGGGTGTGTGGCTGTCATTACAGTGCTTGGACTGTAAATATCAACAGTCAATCATGGGGTGGTGGGTGTGTGGGTGTCATTACAGTGCTTTGACTGTAAATATCAACAGTCATTCATGGGGTGGTTGGTGTGTGGGTGTCATTACAGTGTTTTGATTGTAAATATCAACAGTCATTAATAAGGTGGTGGGTGTCATTAGAGTGCTTGCCCTGTAAATATCAACAGTCATTCATGGGGTGGTGGGTGTTGGGGTGGCATTAAAGGGCTTTGACTGTAAATATCAACAGTCATTCATGGGGTGGTGGGGGGGAGGGTGTCATTACAGTGCTTGGACTGTAAATATCAAAAGTCATTCATGGGGTTGTGTGTGTGTAGGTGTCATTACAGTGCTTAGACTGTAAGTATCAACAGTCATTTACGGGGTGGTGGGTGTGTGGTTGTCATTACAGTGCTTGGACTATAAATATTAAGTCATTCATGGTGTGGTGGGTGTGTGTGTGTGTCATTAGTGCTTGGACTGTAAACATCAACAGTCATTCATGGGGTGGTTGGTGTCATTACAGTGCTTGGACTGTAAATATCAACAGTCAATCATGGGGTGTTTTTAGTCATTAGAGTGTTTGGACGATAAATATCAACAGTCATTCATGGGGTTTTGGGTTTTTGGGTGTCTATGCAGTGCTGGGACTGTAAATATCAACAGTCAATCATGGGGTGGTGGGTTTCTGGGTGTCATTACAGTGTTTGGACAGTAAATATCAACAGTGAGTCATGGGGTGGTGGGTGTGTGGGTGTCATTACAGTGTTTTAATTGTAAATATCAACAGTCATTAATAGGGTGGTGGGTGTCATTAGAGTTCTTGGACTGTAAATATCAACAGTCATTCATGGGGTGGTGAGTGTGTGGATGTCATTACAGTGCTTAGACTGTAAATATCAATAGTCATTCATGGGGTGGTGGGTGTGAGGGTGTTATTACAGTGCTTAGACTGTATATATCAACAATCATTCATT
The DNA here is from genome assembly GCA_033782935.1 of Petrolisthes cinctipes. Lineage (NCBI taxonomy): Eukaryota > Metazoa > Arthropoda > Malacostraca > Decapoda > Porcellanidae > Petrolisthes > Petrolisthes cinctipes. The sequence goes on from JAWQEG010000060.1 coordinate 521,867, forward strand.
GTGTCGTGGGTGTGTGGGTGTCATTATAGTGTTTGGACTGTAAATATCAACAGTCATTCATGGGGTGGTGAATGTGTGGGTGTCATTACATTGCTTGGACTGTAAATATCAAGTCATTCATGGGATGGTGGGTGTCTGTGTGTCATTAGTGCTTGGACTGTGAATATTAACAGTTATTCATGGGGTTGTGGGTGGCATTACAGTGCTTAGACTCTAATATCAACAGTCATTCTTGGGGTGATGGGTGTGTGGGTGTCATTACAGTGCTTGGACTGTAAATATAAACAGTTATTTATGGGGATGTGGGTGTTTGGGTGTCTATGCAGTGCTTGGACTGTAAATATCAACAGACAATCATGGAGTGGTGGGTGTGTGGGTGTCATTAGAGTGCTTGGACTGTAAATATCAACCCTTATTCATTAGGTGGTGTGATTGTGGGTGTCATTACAGTGCTCAGACTGTAAATGTTAACAGTCATTCATGGGGTGGTGGGTGTGTGGATGTCATTACAGTGCTTAGACGGTAAATATCAACAGTCATTCATGGGGTGGTGGGTGTGTGGGTGTCATTACAGTGCTTGGACTATAAATATTAACCATGATTTATGGGGTTGTGGGTGTGTGGGTGTCATTACAGTGCATGAACTGTAAATATCGTCAGTAATTAATGGGGTTGTGGGTGTGTAGGTTTCATTACAATGCTTGGACTGTAAATATCAAAATTCCTTCTTGGGGTGGTTGGTGTGTGGGTATCATTACAGTGCTTAGACTGTAAATATCAACAGTCATTTATGGGGTGGTGGGTGTGTGGCTGTCATTATAGTGCTTGGACTGTAAATATCAACAGTCAATCATAGTGTGGTGGGTATGTGGGTGTCATTACAGTTCTTGGACTGTAAATATCAACAGTCCTTTATGGGTTGGTGGGTGTGTGGGTGTCATTACAGTGCTTAGACTGTAAATATCAACAGCCATTTATTGGGTGGTGGGTGTGAGGGTGCCATTACACTGCTTGGACTGTAAATATAAACAGTCATTCATGGGGTGGTGGGTGTGGGGGTGTCATTACAGTGTTTTAACTATAATTAATAACATTCATTTATTGGGTGGTGGGTTTTCATTAGAGTGCTTGGACTGTAAATATCAACAGTTATTCATGGGGTGGTGCATGTGTGGGTGTCATGACAGTGCTTGGACTGTAAATATCAACAGTCATTCATGGGGTGGTGAGTGTGTGGGTGTCATTACAGTTCCTGGACTGTAAATATAAACCATCATTCATCAGGTGGTGGGTGTTTGGATGTCATTACAGTGCTTGGACTAAAAATATCAACAGTCATTCTTGGGGTGGTGGGTGTGTGGGTGTCATTACAGTGATTGGCCTATAAATATTAACCATCATTTATGGGGTGGTGGGTTTGTGGGTGTCATTACAGTGCTTGGACTGTAAATATCAACAGTCATTTATAGGGTGGTGGGTGTTTGAGTGTCATTACAGAGCTTGGACTGTAAATATCAACAGTCATTTATAGGGTGGTGGGTGTGTGGGTGTCATTACAGTGCTTGGACTGTAAATATCAACAGTCAATCATGGGGTGGTGTGTGTGTGGGTGTCATTACAGTGCTTTGACTGTAAATATCAACAATCATTCATCGGGTGGTGGGTGTGTGGGTGTCATTACAGTGTTTTGATTGTAAATTTTAACAGTCATTAATAAGGTGGTGGGTGTCATTAGAGTGCTTGCCCTGTAAATATCAACAGTCATTCGTGGAGTGGTGGGTGTTGGGGTGTCATTAAAGGGCTTTGACTGTAAATATCAACAGTCATTCATAGGGTGGTGGGGGTGAAAGTGTCATTACAGTGCTTGGACTGTAAATATCAAAAGTCATTCATGGGGTTGTGTGTGTGTAGGTGTCATTACAGTGCTTAGACTGTAAGTATCAACAGTTATTTACAGGGTGGTGGGTGTGTGGCTGTCATTATAGTGCTTGGACTGTAAATATCAACAGTCAATCATGGGGTGGTGGGTATGTGGGTGTCATTACAGTGCTTGGACTGTAAATATCAACAGTCATTCATGGGGTGGTGGGTGTGTGGGTGTCATTACAGTGTTTTTATTTAAATAACAACAGTCATTTATAAGGTGGTGGGTGTCATTAGAGTGCTAGGACTGTAAATATCGACAGTCATTCATGGAGTGGCGGGTGTTTTGGTGTCATTACAGGGCTTGGACTGTAAATATCAACCATAATGCATGGGGTGGTGGGTGTGGGGCGTCATTACAGTGCTTTGACTGTAAATATCAACAGACATTCATGGGGTGGTGGGGGTGAGGGTGTCATTACAGATCTTGGACTATAAATATCAACCATCATTCATTGAGTGGTGGGTTTGTGTGTGTCATTACAGTGATTGGACTGTAAATATCAAAAGTCATTCTTGGGGTGGTCAGTGTGTGGGTGTCATTACAGTTTTTAGACTGTAAATATCAACAGTCATTTATGAAGTGGTGGGTGTGTGGCAGTAATTACAGGGCTTGGACTGTAAATATCAACAGTCAATCATGGGGTTGTTGGTGTGTGGGTGTCATTACAGTGCATTGACTGTAAAAATCAACAGCCATTCATGGGGTGGTGGGTGTGTGGGTGTCATTACAGTGTTTTGATTGTGAATATCAACAGTCATTAATAAGGTGGTGGGTGTCATTAGAGTGCTTGGACTGTAAATATTAACAGTCATTTATGGGGTGGTTGGTGTGGGGGTGTCATTACAGTGCTTTAACTGTAAATATCAACAGTCATTCATGGGGTGGTGGGTATGTGGGTGTCATTATAGTGCTTGGACTGTAAATATCAAAAGTCATTCTTGGGGTGGTCGGTGTGTGGGTGTCATTACAGTGCTTAGACTGTAAATATCAACAGTCATTTATGAAGTTGTGGGTGTGTGGCTGTCACTACAGTGCATGGACTGTAAATATCAACAGTCAATTATGGGGTGGTGGATGTGTGGCTGTCATTTCAGTGCTTTGCCTTTAAATATCAACAGTCATTCGTGGGGCGGTGGGTGTGTGGGTGTCATTACAGTCTTTTGATTGTAAATATCAACAGTCATTTATAAGGTGGTGGGTGTCATTAGATTGCTTGGACTGTAAATATCAACAGTCATTCATGGGGTGGTGGGTATTGGGGTGTCATTACAGGGCTTTGACTGTAAATATCAACAGTCATTCATGGGGTGGTGTGGGTGAGGGTGTCATTACAGTGCTTGGACTGTAAATATCAACAGTCATTCATGGGGTTGTGTGTGTGTAGGTGTCATTACAGTGCTTAGACTGTAAGTATCAACAGTCATTTACGGTGTGGTGGGTGTGTGGCTGTCATTATAGTGCTTGGACTGTAAATATCAACAGTCAATCATGGGGTGGTGGGTATGTGGGTGTCATTACAGTGCTTGGACTGTAAATATCAACAGTCATTCATGGGGTGGTGGGTGTGTGGGTGTCATTACAGTGTTTTGATTGTAAATAACAACAGTCATTTATAAGGTGGTGGGTGTCATTAGAGTGCTTGGACTGTAAATATCAACAGTCATTCATGGAGTGGTGGGTGTGTTGGTGTCATTACAGTGCTTGGACTGTAAATATCAACCATAATGCATGGGGTGGTGGGTGTGGGGCATCATTACATTGCTTTGACTGTAAAATCAACAGTCATTCATGGGGTGGTGGGGGTGAGGGTGTCATTACAGTTATTGGACTATAAATATTAACCATCATTCATTAGGTGGTGGGTGTGTGGGTGTCATTACAGTGCTTAGACTGTAAATATTAACAGTTATTCATGGGGTGGTGGGTGTGTGGATGTCATTACAGTGCTTAGACTGAAAATATCAACAGTCATTCATGGGGTGGTGGGTGTGTGGTTGTCATTACTGTGCTTGGACTATAAATATAAACCGTCATTTATGAGGTTGTGGGTGTGTGGGTGTCATTATAGTTCTTGGACTGTAAATATCAACAGTCATACATAGGGTGGTGGGTGTGTAAGTGTCATTACAGAGCTTGGACTGTAAATATCAACAGTCATTCATGGGGTTGTGTGTGTGTAGGTGTCATTACAGTGCTTACACTGTAAATATCAACAGTCATTTTTTGGGTGGGGGGTTTGTAGGTGTCATTACAGTGCTTGGACTGTAAATATCAAAATTCATTCTTGGGGTGGTGGGTGTGTGGGTATCATTACAGGTCTTAGACTGTAAATATCAACAGTCATTTATCGGGTGGTGGGTGTATGGTGGTCATTATAGTGCTTGGACTGTAAATATCAACAGTCAATCATGGTGTGGTGGGTATGTGGGTGTCATTACAATGCTTGGACTGTAAATATCAACAGTCCTTCATGGGTTGGTGGGTGTGTGGGTGTCATTAAAGTGTTTTAACTATAAATATCAACATTCATTTATTTGGTGGTGGGTTTTCATTAGAGTGCTTGGACTGTAAATATCAACAGTCATTCATGGGGTGGTGCATGTGTAGGTGTCATGACAGTGCATTGACTGTAAATATCAACAGTCATTCTTGGGGAGGTGGGTGTGTGGGTGTCATTACAGTCCTGCTTGGCCTATAAATATTTAGCATCATATATGGAGTGGTGGGTGTGTGGGTGTCATTACAGTGCTTGGACTATAAATATCAACAGTCATTCATAGGGTGGAGGGTGTTTGAGTGTCATTACAGAGCTTGCTCTGTAAATATCAACAGTCATTTATGGGGTGGTGGGTGTGTGGCTGTCATTACAGTGCTTGGACTGTAAATATCAACAGTCAATCATGGGGTTGTGGGTGTGTGGGTGTCATTACAGTGCTTTGACTGTAAAAATCAACAGTCATTCATGGGGTGATGGGTGTGTGAGTGTCATTACAGTGTTTTGATTGTGAATATCAACAGTCATTAATAAGGTGGTAGGTGTGATTAGAGTGCTTGGACTGTAAATATTAACAGTCATTCATGGGGTGGTTGGTGTGGGGGTGTCATTACAGAGCTTTGACTGTAAATATCAACAGTCATTCATGGGGTGGTGGGGGTGACGGTGTCATTACAGTGCTTGGACTGTAAATATCAACAGTCATTCATGGGGTGGTGGGTATGTGGGTGTCATTATAGTGCTTGAACTGTAAATATCAAGTCATTAATAGGTTGGTGGGTGTGTGAGTGTCATTACAGAGTTTGGACTGAAAATATCAACAGTCATTCATGGGGTGGTGGGTGTGTAGGTGTCATTACAGTGCTTGGACTGTAAATATCAAAAGTCATTCTTGGGGTGGTCGGTGTGTGGGTGTCATTACAGTTTTTAGACTGTAAATATCAACAGTCATTTATGAAGTGGTGGGTGTGTGGCATTCACTACAGTGCTTGGACTGTAAATATCAACAGTCAATTATAGGGTGGTGGATGTGTGGGTGTCATTACAGTGCTTTGACTGTAAATATCAACAGTCATTCGTGGGGTGGTGGGTGTGTGGGTGTCATTACAGTCTTTTGATTGTAAATATCAACAGTCATTTATAAGGTGGTGGGTGTCATTAGAGTGCTTGGACGGTAAATATCAACAGTCATTCAGGGGGTGGTAGGTATTGGGGTGTCATTACAGGGCTTTGACTGTAAATATCAACAGTCATTCATGAGGTGGTGTGGGTGAGGGTGTCATTACAGTGCTTGGACTGTAAATATCAACAGTCATTCATGGGGTTGTGTGTGTGTAGGTGTCATTACAGTGCTTAGACTGTAAGTATCAACAGTCATTTACGGGGTGGTGGGTGTGTGGCTGTCATTATAGTGCTTGGACTGTAAATATCAACAGTCAATCATGCGGTGGTGGGTATGTGGGTGTCATTACAGTGCTTGGACTGTAAATATCAACAGTCATTCATGGGGTGGTGGGTGTGTGGGTGTCATTACAGTGTTTTGATTGTAAATATCAACCATAATTCATGGGGTGGTGGGTGTGGGGCATCATTACATTGCTTTGACTGTAAAATCAACAGTCATTCATGGGGTGGTGGGGGTGAGGGTGTCATTACAGTTCTTGGACTATAAATATCAACCATCATTCATTAGGTGGTGGGTTTGTGGGTGTCATTACAGTGCTTAGACTGTAAATATTAACAGTCATTCATCGGGTGGTGTATGTGTGGATGTCATTACAGTGCTTAGACTGAAAATATCAACAGTCATTCATGGGGTGGTGGGTGTTTGGTTGTCATTACTGTGCTTGGACTATAAATATAAACCGTCATTTATGGGGTTGTGGGTGTGTGGGTGTCATTACAGTGCTTAGACTGAAAATATCAACAGTCATTCATGGGGTGGTGGGTGTGTGGTTGTCATTACTGTGCTTGGACTATAAATATAAACCGTCATTCACGGGGTTGTGTGTGTGTAGGTGTCATTACAGTGCTTACACTGTAAATATCAACAGTCATTTTTTGGGTGGGGGGTTTGTAGGTGTCATTACAGTGCGTGGACTGTAAATATCAAAATTCATTCTTGGGGTGGTGGTTGTGTGGGTATCATTACAGGTCTTAGACTGTAAATATCAACAGTCATTTATCGGGTGTTGGGTGTGTGGCGGTCATTATAGTGCTTGGACTGTAAATATCAACAGTCAATCATGGTGTGGTGGGTATGTGGGTGTCATTACAGTGCTTGGACTGTAAATATCAACAGTCCTTCATGGGTTGGTGGGTGTGTGGGTGTCATTACAGTGTTTTAACTATAAATATCAACATTCATTTATTTGGTGGTGGGTTTTCATTAGAGTGCTTGGACTGTAAATATCAACAGTCATTCATGGGGTGGTGCATGTGTAGGTGTCATGACAGTGCATTGACTGTAAATATCAACAGTCATTCTTGGGGTGGTAGGTGTGTGGGTGTCATTACAGTGCTGCTTGGCCTATTAATATTTAGCATCATTTATGGAGTGGTGGGTGTGTGGGTGTCATTACAGTGCTTGGACTATAAATATCAACAGTCATTCATAGGGTGGAGGGTGTTTGAGTGTCATTACAGAGCTTGCACTATAAATATCAACAGTCATTTATGGGGTGGTGGGTGTGTGGCTGTTATTACAGTGCTTGGACTGTAAATATCAACAGTCAATCATGGGGTTGTGGGTGTGTGGGTGTCATTACAGTGCTTTGACTGTAAAAATCAACAGTCATTCATGGGGTAATGGGTGTGTGGGTGTCATTACAGTGTTTTGATTGTGAATATCAACAGTCATTAATAAGGTGGTGGGTGTCATTAGAGTGCTTGGAATGTAAATATTAACAGTCATTCATGGGGTGGTTGGTGTGGGGGTGTCATTACAGTGCTTTGACTGTAAATATCAACAGTCATTCATGGGGTGGTGGGGGTGACGGTGTCATTACAGTGCTTGGACTGTAAATATCAACAGTCATTTATGGGGTGGTGGGTGTGTAGGTGTCATTACAGTGCTTGGACTGTAAATATCAAAAGTCATTCTTGGGGTGGTCGGTATGTGGGTGTCATTACAGTTTTTAGACTGTAAATATCAACAGTCATTTATGAAGTGGTGGGTGTGTGGCTGTCACTACAGTGCTTGGACTGTAAATATCAACAGTCAATTATAGGGTGGTGGATGTGTGGGTGTCATTACAGTGCTTTGACTGTAAATATCAACAGTCATTCGTGGGGTGGTGGGTGTGTGGGTGTCATTACAGTCTTTTGATTGTAAATATTAACAGTCATTTATTAGGTGGTGGGTGTCATTAGAGTGCTTGGATGGTAAATATCAACAGTCATTCAGGGGGTAGTGGGTATTGGGGTGTCATTACAGGGCTTTGACTGTAAATATCAACAGTCATTCATGGGGTGGTGTGGGTGAGGGTGTCATTACAGTGCTTGGACTGTAAATATCAACAGTCATTCCTGGGGTTGTGTGTATGTAGGTGTCATTACAGTGCTTAGACTGTAAGTATCAACAGTCATTTACGGGGTGGTGGGTGTGTGGTTGTCATTACAGTGCTTGGACTGTAAATATCAACAGTCATTCATGGGGTGGTGGGTGTGTGGGTGTCATTACAGTGTTTTGATTGTAAATATCAACCATAATTCATGGGGTGGTGGTTGTGTGGGTGTCATTACAGTGCTTTGACTGTAAATATCAACAGTCATTCGTGGGGTGGTGGGTGTGTGGGTGTCATTACAGTGTTTTGATTGTAATTATCAACAGTCATTTATAAGGTGGTGGGTTTCATTACAGTGCTTAGACTGTAAGTATCAACAGTCTTTTATGGGGTGGTGGGTGTGTGGCTGTCATTATAGTGCTTGGACTGTAAATATCAACAGTCAATCATGGGGTGGTGGGTATGTGGGTGTCATTACAGTGCTTGGACCGTAAATATAAACAGTCATTCATGGGGTGGTGGGTGTGTGGGTGTCATTACAGTGTTTTAACTATAAATATCAACAGTCATTTATGGGGTGGTGGGTGTGTGGGTGTCATTACAGTGCTTAGACTGTAAATATCAACAGTCATTTATTGGGTGGTGGGTGTGTGGGTGTCATTACATTGCTTGGACTGTAAATATAAACAGTCATTTATGGGGTGGTGGGTGTGTGGGTTTCATTACAGTGTTTTAACTATAAATATCAACATTTATTTATTGGGTGGTGAGTTTTCATTAGAGTGCTTGGACTGTAAATATCAACAGTCATTTATGGGCTGGTGCATGTGTGGGTGTCATGACAGTGCATGAACTGTAAATATCAACAGTCATTCATGGGGTGGTGAGTGTGTGGGTGTCATTACAGTTCCTGGACTGTAAATATAAACCATCATTCATCAGGTGGTGGGTGTGTGGGTGTCATTACAGTGCTTTGACTGTATATATCAACAGTCATTCATGGGGTGGTGGGTGTGTGGGTGTCATTACAGTGTTTTGATTGAGAATATCAACAGTCATTAATAAGGTGGTGGGTGTCATTACAGTGCTTGGACTGTAAATATCAACAGTCATTCATGGGGTGGTGGGTGTGGGGGTGTCCTTACAGTGCTTTGACTGTAAATATCAACAGTCATTCATGGGGTGGTGGAAGTGTGGGTGTCATTACATTGCTTGGACTGTAAATATCAAGTCATTCATGGGATGGTGGTTGTCTGTGTGTCATTAGTGCTTGGACTGTGAATATCAACAGTCATTCATGGGGTGGTGGGTGGCATTACAGTGTTTAGACTCTAATATCAACAGTCATTCATGGGGTGATGGGTGTGTGGGTGTCATTACAGTGCTTGGAATGTAAATATAAACAGTTATTCATGGGGATGTGGGTGTTTGGGTGTCTATGCAGTGCTTGGACTGTAAATATCAACAGTCAATCATGGGGTGGTGGGTGTGTGGGTGTCATTAGAGTGCTGGACTGTAAATATTAACAGTCATTCATGGGATGGTGGGTTTGTGGGTGTCATTACAGTGTTTTGACTGTAAATATAAACGTTCATTCTTAGGGTGTTGGGTGTCATTACAGTGTTTTGACTGTAAATATCAACAGTTATTCAAAGGGTGGTGGGTGTGTGGGTGTCATGACACTGCTTGGACAGTAAATATCAACAGTCATTCATGAGGTGGTGAGTGTGTGGGTGTTATTACAGTTCTTGGACTGTATATATCAACCATCATTCATTGGTTGGTGTGTGTGTGGGTGTTATTACAGTTCTCAGACTGTAAAAATTATCAGTCATTCATGGAATGGTGGGTGTCTGGGTGTCATTACAGTGTTTTAACTATAAATATCAACATTCATTTATTGGGTGGTGGGTGTCATTAGAGTGCTTGGACTGTAAATATCAACAGTCATTCATTGGGTGGTGCGTGTGGCGGTGTCATAGCAGTGCTTGGACTGTAAATATCATCAGTCATTCATGGGGTGGTAAGTGTGTTGGTGTCATGACAGTGCATGGACTGTAAATATCAACAGTCATTCATGGGGTGGTGAGTGTAAGGGTGTCATTACAGTGTTTTGATTATGAATATCAACAGTCATTAATAAGGTGGTGGGTGTCATTAGAGTGCTTGGACTGTAAATATCAACAGTCATTCATGGGGTGGTGGGTGTGTGGGTGTCATTACAGTGTTTTGATTGTAAATATCAACAGTCATTCATGGGGTGGTTGTGTGTCATTACAGTGCTTGGACTGTAACTATCAACAGTCAATCATGGAATGTTGGGTGTCATTAGAGTGCTTGGACTGTAAATATCAACAGTCATTTATTGGGTGGTGGGTGTGTGGGTGTCATTACAGTGCTTGGACTGTAAATATCAACAGTCAATCATGGGGTGGTCGGTGTGTGGGGGTCATTACAATGCTTGGACTGTAAATATCAACAGTCATTCATGGAATGGTGGGTGTGTGGGTGTCATTACAGTGTTTTAACAATAAATATCAACATTCATTTATTGGGTGGTGGGTGTCATTAGAGTGCTTGGACTGTAAATATCAACAGTCATTCATGGGGTGGTGCATGTGTGGGTGTCATTACAGTGCTTTGACTGTAAATATCAACAGTCATTCATGGGGTGGTGGGGGGAAGGTGTCATTACAGTGCTTGGACTGTAAATATCAACAGTCATTCATGGGGTGGTGGGTATGTGGGTGTCATTATAGTGCTTGTACTGTAAATATCAACAGTCATTCATGGGGTGGTGGGTGTGTTGGTGTCAATACAGTGCTTGGACTATAAATATCAAGTCGTTCATGGTGTGGTTGGTGCGTGTGTGTCATTAGTGCTTGGACTGTAAATATCAACAGTCATTCATGGGGTGGTTGTGTGTCATTACAGTGCTTGGACTGTAACTATCAACAGTCAATCATGGAATGTTAGGTGTCATTAGAGTGCTTGGACTGTAAATATCAACAGTCATTTATTGGGTGGTGGGTGTGTGGGTGTCATTACAGTGCTTGGACTGTAAATATCAACAGTCAATCATGGGGTGGTCGGTGTGTGGGTGTCATTACAGTGCTTGGACTGTAAATATCAACAGTCATTCATGGAATGGTGGGTGTGTGGGTGTCATTACAGTGTTTTAACAATAAATATCAACATTCATTTATTGGGTGGTGGGTGTCGTTAGAGTGCTTGGACTGTAAATATCAACAGTCATTCATGGGGTGGTGCGTGTGTGGGTGTCATGGCAGTGCTTGGACTGTAAATATCATCAGTCATTCATGGGGTGGTGAGTGTGTGGGTGTCATTACAGTTCCTGGACTGTAAATATAAACCATCATTCTTTAGGTGGTGGGTGTGTGGGTGTCATTACAGTGCTCAGACTGTAAATATTAATAGTCATTCATGGGGTGGTGGGTGTGTAGATGTCATTACAGTGCTTGGACTGAAAATATCAACAGTCATTCTTGAGGTAGTGGGTGTGTGGGTGTCATTACAATGCTTGGCCTATAAATATTAACCGTCATTTATGGGGTGGTGGGTGTGTGGGTGTCATTACAGTGCTTGAACTGTATATATCAAGTCATTTATAGGGTGGTGGGTGTGAGTGTCATTACAGAGCTTGGACTGTAAATATCAACAGTTATTCATGGGGTGGTGGGTGTGTAGGTGTCATTACAGTGTTTTGATTGTAAATAACAACAGTCATTTATAAGGTCGTGGGTGTCATTAGGGTGCTTGGACTTTAAATATTAACAGTCATTTATGTAGTGGTGGGTGTGGGGCGTCATTACAGTGCTTTGACTGTAAATATCAACAGTCATTCATGGGGTGGTGGGGGTGAGGGTGTCATTACAGTGCTTGGAATGTAAATATCAAGTCATTTATGTTGTGGTGGGTGTGTGTGTGTCATTAGTGCTTGGACTATAAATATCAACAGTGATTCATGGGGTGGTTGGTGGCATTACAGTGCTTTGACTGTAAATATCAACAGTCATTCATAGGGTGATGGGTGTGTGGGAGTCATTACAGTGCTTTGACTGTAAATATCAACAGTCATTTATGGGGTGTTGGGTGTTTGGGTGTCATTACAGTGCTTGGACTGTAAATATCAACAGTCAGTCATGGGGTGGCGCGTGTGTTGGTGTCATGACAGTGCTTGGACTGTAAATATCAACAGTCAGTCATGGGGTGGCACGTGTGTTGGTGTCATGACAGTGCTTGGACTGTAAATATCAACAGTCATTCATATTGTGGTGAGTGTGTGGGTGTCATTACAGTTCTTGGATTATAAATATCAACCTTCATTCATTAGGTGGTGGGTTTGTGGGTGTTATTACAGTGCTTAGACTGTAAATATTAACAGTCATTTATTGGGTGGTGGGTGTGTGGGTGTCATTACAGTGCTTTGGACTATAAATATTAACCATCATTTATGGGGTTGTGGGTGTGTGGGTGTCATTACAGTTCTTGGACTGTAAACATCAACAGTCATACATAGGGTGGTGGGTGTGTGAGTGACATTACAGAGCTTGGACTGTAAATATCAACAGTCATTCATGGGGTTGTGGGTGTGTAGGTGTCATTACAGTGCTTGGACTGTAAATATCAAAAGTCATTCTTGGGGTGGTGGGTGTGTGGGTGTCATTACAGTGCTTGGACTATAAATATCAACAGTAAATCATGGGGTGGTGGGTATGTGGGTGTCATTACAGTGCTTGGACTGTAAATATCAACAGTCATTCATGGTGTGCTGGGTGTGTGGGTGTCATTACAGTGTTTGGACTGTAAATGTCAACCTGAATTCATGGGGTGGTGGGTGTGGGGTGTCATTACAGTTCTTGGACTGTAAATATCAACCATCATTCATTAGGTGGTGGGTTTGTGGGTGTCATTACAGTGCTCAGACTGTAAATATTAACAGTCATTTATGGGGTTGTGGGTGTGTGGGTGTCATTACTGTTCTTGGACTGAAAAAATCAACAATCATTCATAGGGTGGTGGGTGTGTGAGTGTCATTACAGAGCTTGGACTGTAAATATCAACAGTCATTCATGGGGTTGTGTGTGTGTAGGTGCCATTACAGTGCTTAGACTTTAAGTATTAACAGTCATTTATGGGGTGGTGGGTGTGTGGTTGTCATTATAGTTCTTGGACTTTAAATATCAACAGTCGATCATGGGGTGGTGGGTATGTGGGTGTCATTGCAGTGCTTGGACTGTAAATATAAACAGTCATTCATGGGGTGGTGGGTGTGTTGGTGTCATTAAAGTGTTTTTATTGTAAATAACAACAGTCATTTATATAGAGTGCTTGGACTGTAAATATCAACAGTCATTCATGGAGTGGTGGGTGTGTTGGTGTCATTACAGTGCTTGGACTGTAAATATCAACCATAATGCTTGGGATGGTAGGTGTGGGGCGTCATTACAGTGATTTGACTGTAAATATCAACAGTCATTCATGGGGTGGTGGGTGTGTGGGTGTCATTACAGTACTTGGACTGTAAATATCAAGTCATTTATGGGGTTGTGGGTGTGTGTATGTCTTTAGTGCTTGAACTGTAAATATCAACAGTGATTCATGGGGTGGTTAGTGGCATTATAGTGCTTGGACTATAAATATCAACAGTCATTCATGGGGTGATGGGTCTGTGGGTGTCATTACAGTGTTTGGACTGTAAATATCAACTTTCATTTTTTGGGGTGTTGGGTGTTTGGGGGTCATTGCAGTGCTTGGACTGTAAATATCAACAGTCATTCATGAGGTGGTGGGTGTGTGGGTGTCATTGCAGTGCTTGGACAGTAAATATCAACAGTCATTCATGGGGTTGTTGGTGTGTGGGTGTCATTACAGTGTTTTGACTGTAAATATCAACAGTCATTTATTGGGTGGTGGGTGTCATTAGAGTGCTTGGACTGTAAATATCAACAGTCATTCATGGGGTGGTGGGTCTGTGGGTGTCATAACAGTGCTTGGACTGTAAATATCAACAGTCATTCATGGGGTGGTGAGTGTGTGGGTGTCATTGCAGTTCTTGGACTGTAAATATCAACCATCATTCATTTGGTTGTGGGTGTGTGGGTGTCTTTACAGTGCTCAGACTGTAAATATTAACAGTCAATCATGTGGGGAAGGGTGTGTGGATGTCATTACACTGCTTGGACTGAAAAAATCAACAGGCATTCATGGGGTGGTGGGTGTGAGGGTGTTATTACAGTGCTTGGACTATAAATATCAACCATTATTTATGTGGTGGTGTTGTGTTTGGGTTTCATTACAGTGCTTGGACTGTAAATATCAACAGTCATTCATAGAGTGGTGGGTGTGTGAGTGTGATTACAGAGCTTGGAATGTAAATATCAACAGTCATTCATGGGGTGGTGGGTGTGTTGTTATCATTACCGTGTTGGGACTCTAAACATCAAAAGTCATTCTTGGGGTGGTGGGTGCGTAGGTGTCATTACAGTGCTTAGACTGTAAATATCAACATTCATATATTGGGTGGTAGGCGTGTGGCTGTTATTACAGTGCTTGGACTGTAAAAATCAACAGTCATTCATGGGGTGGTGGGCCTATGAGTGTTATTACAGAGCTTGGACTGTATATATCAACAGTCATTAATCGGGTGGTGGGTGTGTGGTTGTCATTACAGTAATTGAACTGTAAAAATCAACAGTCATTCTTGGGGTGGTGGGTGTGTGGGTGTCATTATAGTGCTTAGACTGTAAATACCAACAGTCATTCATGAGGTGGTGGGTGTTTGGCTGTTATTACAGTGCTTGGACTATAAATATCAACAGTCATTAATGGGGTGGTGGCTGTGTGAGTGTCATTACAGTGCTTGGACTGTAAATATTAACAGTCATTCATGGGGTAGAGGGTGTGTGGGTGTCATTACAGTGTTTTTATTTTAAATATCAACAGTCATTCATAGGGTGGTGGGTGTCATTAGAGTGCTTGGACTGTAAATATCAACAGTCATCGTTTGGGTGGTTGGTGTGTAGGGGTCATTACAGTGTTTGGACTGTAAATATCAACCATAATTCCTGGGTTGGTAGGTGTGGGGATGTCATTCCAGTACTTCGATTGTAAATATCAACAGTTATTAATAGGGTGGTGGGTGTCATTAGAGTGCTTGAACTGGAAATATCAACAGTCATTCATGGGTTGTGAGGGTGTCATTAGAGTGCTTGGAATGTAAATATCAACAGTCATTCATGGGGTGCTGGGTGTGAGGGTGTCATTACAGTGCTTGGACTATAAATATCAACCGTCATTTATGGGGTGGTGTTGTGTGTGGGTTTCATTACAGTGCTTGGACTGTAAATATCAACAGTCATTCATAGGGTGGTGGGTGTGTGAGTGTCATTACAGAGCTTAAAATGTAAATATCAACAGTCATTCATGGGGTGGTGGGTGTGTTGTTATCATTACAGTGCTTGGACTGTAAATATCAAAAGTCATTCTTGGGCTGGTGGGTGTGTAGGTGTCATTACAGTGCTTAGACTGTAAATATCAACAGTCATTTATTGGGTGGTGGGTGTGTGGCTGTCATTACAGTGCTTGGACTGTAAATATCAACAGTCAATAATGGGGTAGTAGGCGTATGGGTGTCATTACAGAGTTTGGACTGTAAATATCAACAGTCATTTATGGGGTGGTGGGTGTGTGGGTGTCATTACAGTGATTGGACTGTAAATATCAACAGTCATTCTTGGGGTGGTGGGTGTGTAGGTGTCATTACAGTGCTTAGGCTGTAAATACCAACAGTCATTCATGAGGTGGTGGGTGTTTGGCTGTCATTACAGTGCTTGGACTGTAAATATCAAGAGTCATTCATGGGGTGGTGGCTGTGTGTGTGTCATTACAGTGCTTAAACTGTAAATATCAACAGTCATTCATGGGGTGGTGGGTATGTGGTTGTCATTACAGTGGTTGGATTGTAATTATAAACAGTCATTAATAGGGTGGTGGGTGTCATTAGAGTGCTTGAACTGGAAATATCAACAGTCATTCATGGGTTGTGAGGGTGTCATTAGAGTGCTTGGACTGTAAATATCAACAGTCATTCATGGGATGGTGGGTGTGTGAGTGTCATGACAGTGCTTGGACTGTAAATATCAACAGTCATTTATGGGGTGATGAGTGTGTGGGTGTCATTACAGTGCTTGGACTATAAATATCAACAGTCATTCTTGGGGTTGTGTGTGTGTGAGTGTCATTACAGAGCTTGGACTGTAAATATCAACAGTCATTCATGGGGTGGTGTGTGTGTGGGTGTCATTACAGTGCTTGGACTGTAAATATCAACAGTCATTCATGGGATGGTGGGTGTGTGGGTGTCATTACAGTATTTTGATTGTAAATAACAACAGTCATTCATAGGGTGGTGGGTGTCATTAGAGTGCTTGGACTGTAAATATCAAAAGTCATTGATGGGTTGGTGGGTGTGTGGGTGTCATTATTGTGCTAGTACTGTAAATATCAAAAGTCATTCTTGGGGTTGTGGGTGTGTGGGTGTCATTACAGTGCTTTGACTATATATATCAACAGTCAATCATGGGGTGGTGTGTATGTGGGTGTCATTACAGTGCTTGGACTGTAAATATCAACAGTCATTCATGGTGTGGTGGGTGTGTGGGTGTCATTACAGTGTTTTGATTGTACATGTCAACAGTCATTTACAAGGTGGTGGGTGTCATTAGAGTGCTTGGAGTGTAAATATCAACAGTCATTCATGGAGTGGTGTGTGTGTTGGTGTCATTACAGTGTTTGGACTGTAAATGTCAACCATAATTCATGGGGTGGTGGGTGTGGGGTGTCATTACAGTTCTTGGACTGTAAATATCAACACTCATTCATTAGGTGGTGGGTTTGTGGGTGTCATTACAGTGCTCAGACTGTAAATATTAACAGTCATTTAAGGGGTTGTGGGTGTGTGGGTGTCATTACTGTTCTTGGACTAAAAAAATCAACAGTCATTCATAGGGTGGTGGGTGTGTGAGTGTCATTACAGAACTTGGACTGTAAATATCAACAGTCATTCATGGGGTTGTGTGTGTGTAGGTGTTATTACAGTGCTTAGACTTTAAGTATCAACAGTCATTTATGGGGTGGTGGGTGTGTGGCTGTCATTATAGTTCTTGGACTTTAAATATCAACAGTCAATCATGGGGTGGTGGGTATGTGGTTGTCATTGCAGTGCTTGGACTGTAAATATAAACAGTCATTCATGGGGTGGTGGGTGTGTGGGTGTCATTAAAGTGTTTTTATTGTAAATAACAACAGTCATTTATATGGTGGTGGGTGTCATTAGAGTGCTTGGACTGTAAATATCAACAGTCATTCATGGAGTGGTGGGTGTGTTGGTGTCATTACAGTGCTTGGACTGTAAATATCAACCATAATGCATGGGATAGTAGGTGTGGGGCGTCATTACAGAGATTTGACTGTAAATATCAACAGTCATTCATGGGGTGGTGGGGATGAGGGTGTCATTACAGTGCTTGGACAGTAAATATCATTAACAACTCATGGGGTTATGGGTATGTGGGTGTCATTATAGTGCTTGAACTGTAAATATCAACAGTCATTCATGGGGTGGTGAGTGTGTGGGTGTCATTACAGTGCTAGGACTGTAAATATCAAGTCATTCATGGGGTGGTGGGTGTGTGTGTGTCTTTAGTGCTTGAACTGTAAATATCAACAGTGATTCATGGGGTGGTTGGTGGCATTATAGTGCTTGGACTGTACATATCAACAGTCATTCATGGGGTGATGGGTCTGTGGGTGTCATTACAGTTCTTGGACTGTAAATATCAACAGTCATTTTTAGGGTGTTGGGTGTTTGGGGGTCATTACAGTGCTTGGACTGTAAATATCAACAGTCAATCGTGAGGTGGTGGGTGTGTGGGTGTCATTGCAGTGCTTGGACAGTAAATATCAACAGTCATTCATGGGGTTGTTGGTGTGTGGGTGTCATTACAGTGTTTTGACTGTAAATATCAACAGTCATTTATTGGGTGGTGGGTGTCATTAGAGTGCTTGGACTGTAAATATCAACAGTCATTCATTGGGTGGTGGGTCTGTGGGTGTCATGACAGTGCTTGGACTGTAAATATCAACAGTCATTCATGGGGTTGTGAGTGTGTGGGTGTCATTGCAGTTCTTGGACTGTAAATATCAACCATCATTCATTGGGTTGTGGGTGTGTGGGTGTCATTACAGTGCTCAGACTGTAAATATTAACAGTCATTCATGTGTGGAAGGGTGTGTGGATGTCATTACAGTGCTTGGACTGAAAATATCAACAGTCATATATGGGGTGGTGGGTGTGAGGGTGTCATTACAGTGCTTGGACTATAAATATCAACCGTCATTTTTGGGGTGGTGTTAAATGTGGGTTTCATTACAGTGCTTGGACTGTAAATATCAACAGTCATTCATAGGGTGGTGGGTGTGTGAGTGTCATTACAGAGCTTGGAATATAAATATCAACAGTCATTCATGGGGTGGTGGGTGTGTTGTTATCATTACAGTGTTGGGACTGTAAACATCAAAAGTCATTCTTGGGGTGGTGAGTGCGTAGGTGTCATTACAGTGCTTAGACTGTAAATATCAACAGTCATATATTGGGTGGTGGGCGTGTGGCTGTCATTACAGTGCTTGGACTGTAAATATCAACAGTCAATCATGGGGTGGTGGGCCTATGGGTGTTATTACAGAGCTTGGACTGTAAATATCAACAGTCATTAATGGGGTGGTGGGTGTGTGGGTGTCATTACAGTAATTGAACTGTAAAAATCAACAGTCATTCTTGGGGTGGTGGGTGTGTGGGTGTCATTACAGTGCTTAGACTGTAAATACCAACAGTCATTCATGAGGTGGTGGGTTTTTGGCTGTTATTACAGTGCTTGGACTATAAATATCAACAGTCATTAATGGGGTGGTGGCTGTGTGAGTGTCATTACAGTGCTTGGACTGTAAATATCAACAGTCATTCATGGGGTAGAGGGCGTGTGGGTGTCATTACAGTGTTTTGATTGTAAATATCAACAGTCATTCATAGGGTGGTGGGTGTCATTAGAGTGCTTAGACTGTAAATATCAACAGTCATTCATAGGGTGGTAGGTGTGTGAGTGTTATTACAGAGCTTGGAATGTAAATATCAACAGCCATTCATGGGGTGGTGGGTGTGTTGTTATCATTACAGTGCTTGGGCTGTAAATATCAACAGTCAATCATAGGGTAGTAGGTGTATGGTTGTCATTACAGAGTTTGGACTGTAAATATCAACAGTCATTTATGGGGTGGTGGGTGTGTGGGTGTCATTACAGTGATTGGACTGTAAATATCAACAGTCATTCTTGGGGTGGTGGGTGTGTAGGTGTCATTACAGTGCTTAGGCTGTAAATACCAACAGTCATTCACGAGGTGGTGGGTTTTTGGCTGTCATTACAGTGCTTGGACTGTAAATATCAACAGTCATTCATGGGGTGGTTGCTGTGTGAGTGTCATTACAGTGCTTGAACTGTAAATATCAACAGTCATTCATGGGGTGGTGGGTTTGTGGGTGTCATTACAGTGGTTGGATTGTAAATATAAACAGTCATTAATAGGGTTGTGGGTGTCATTAGAGTGCTTGAACTGGAAATATCAACAGTCATTCTTGGGTTGTGAGGGAGTCATTAGATTGCTTGGACTGTAAATATCAACAGTCATTCATGGGGTGGTGAGTGTGTGGGTGTCATTGCAGTGCTTGGACTATAAATATCAACAGTCATTCATGGGGTGGTGGGTGTGTGGGTGTCATTACAGTGCTTTGACTGTAAATATCAACAGTCATTCATGGGGTTGTGTGTGTGTGAGTGTCATTACAGAGCTTGGACTGTAAATATCAACAGTCATTCATGGGATGATGGGTGTGTGGGTGTCATTCCAGTATTTTGATTGTAAATATCAACAGTCATTCATAGGGTGGTGGGTGTCATTAGAGTGCTTGCACTGTAAATATCAACAGTCATTGATGGGTTGGTGGGTGTGTGGGTGTCATTACTGTGCTTGGACTGTAAATATCAACCATAATTCATGGGGTAGTGGGTGTCGGGGTGTCATTACAGTGCTTCGACTGTAAATTTAAACAGTCATTCATGGGGTCGTGCATGTGAGGGTGACATTACAGTGCTTGGACTGTAAATATCAACAGTCATTCATGGGTTGGTGGGTGTGTGGGTGTCATTATAGTGTTTGGACTGTAAATATCACCAGTTATTCATGGGGTGGTGGGTGTGTGGGTGTCATTACAGTGCTTGGACTGTAAAAATCATGTCATTTATGGGGTGGTCGGTTTGTGTGTGTCATTAGTGCTTGGACTGTAAATATCAACAGTCATTCATGGGGTGGTGGGTGGCATTACAGTGCTTGGACTGTATATATTAACAGTCATTCATGGGTTGTGTGGGTGTCTTTACAGAGCTTGGACTGTAAATATCAACAGTCATTCATGAGGTGGTGGGTGTGTGGGTATCATTACAGTACTTGGACTGTAAATATCAACAGTCATTCATGGGGTGGTTGGTGATTGGATGTCATTCCAGTGCTTGGACTGTAAATATCAACCATCATTCATGAGGTGGTGGGTGTGTCGGTGTCATTACAGTGCTTGGACTGTAAATATCAACAGTCATTCATGGGGTGGTGGGTGTGTGGGTGTCATTACAGTTCTTGGACTGTAAATATCAACGGTCATTCATAGGGTGGTGGGTGTGTGGGTTTCATTACAGTGCTTGGGCTGTAAATATCAATAGTCATTCATGGGATTCTGGGTGTGTGAGTGTCATTACAGTGCTTGGACTGTAATTGTCAACAGTCATTAATGGGGTGGTGCAAATAAGTCCATCTAAACATTTTGGTTTTGATAAAATATTTTCAAAATTAATTGAAGACTTGAAGGAACTTGAGAACAACGGCATTCAAATTAATAATGATAATTTGAAGGGGACACTATATTGCATTACTTGGGATAACTTGGGGGGTCTCATGGCATTGGTGCTTTTACAGAAAATTTTTGTAGATATTGTAACATAACCCTAAAAGAATTTCCTACTGACCCTGTGCATGTTGGTGTAATGAGAACAGTGGAAGACTATACATTAGCAATACAACAACTTAAAAACGAGAACACTGTCAAAATTTTAAATAATGTCATAGGTATTAAATTTAATTATCCATTCAATGCACTGAAATATTATCATGTCTGCAAAGCAGGTTTTCCACCATGCCTGGGTCATGACATTTTTTAGGGTGTTGGTGATTATAATGCTGCTCTGATATTGAAGAATTTAGTAAATGAAAAGAGATGGCTAACTTATGCAGAACTTAATCAGTGTATAATTATGTTTCTTTATCGTGGTACAGATGCTGCCTCAATGCCATGTCAAGTAAATACTTCAGGTACTAAATTAGGTGGTCAGGCTACACAAAACTGGTGTTTAATCAGGCTGTTGCCTGTTATATTATATGGCAAAATAGTTGATGCTAATGATCCTGTTTGGCAGTTGTTCCTGTTATTACGTAACATTACTGAAATTATCTGTGCCCCAAAGTTTGACAACTCTGACCTTGCATATCTAGCAATACTTAATAATGAATATTTAGAAGACAGACAAAGAATTTTTTCAAATGACACACTGAGGCCAAAGCATCATTTTCTAAAACATTATCCAAACCTAATTTTGCTGTTTGGCCCATTAATTCGTTTGTGGACATTACGCTTTGAAAGCAAGCACTGCTAATTCAAAGGATGCATTAAAAGTGCCCATTCCTTCAAGAATGTGTATCAGACCATGAGTGAAAAACATCAGTTATTACAAGCATACAAACAGGCCAGTTCATATTTTCCCACTGATATAGAGGTTGTAAAAAACATTTTGTTAATCTCAGATACATAAAGTTCAGATATTAAAAAAGCCTTAATGATGTGTCAGATTACTGAAGGTGCAGAAGTTAGCTTGGAAGTGACAGTAATGGGGACTCCATACAAGAAGGGACACTATGTGGTGTTAAGTAAATGTGAACAGGGTATAATGTTAGGTGAGATTCAGTTCATAATATTGAACTCCTGTACACAAGCATACTTTTTAGTAAAAAAATTCACAGAACAAATTTCCAAGGAGTTGCAATTATCTACAGTATTGAACACCTTCCTATGCTCTTCCTTTAAATGTACAGAATTTTCTAAACTCCTAGATTATTACCCACTGGTTGACTACAAAAGAGGAAAATAATTGTTGATCCCACTCAAACACAATATATCTGCATAAGACTTCCAAGAAAATTGAAAAGGTAATTTAAAGATTATAATTCTATATTCATGTAGACCATTAGATTTCCTGTACAGTACTGTATACCAGTACTACAGTACATTATATTCATCTCCTTTCCCTGGGGCATGATTTCAAGAAAATGACAAAAGGTTGAACTGAAATGGAAGTTAAATGTTAAAGTTCCATACAAAAGATTAAAACATTCTGAACTGGAATTGGTTGTAGCTAAGGACCATGATGGTTATGAAGCTGATGACAGTGATAGTGATACTTGTAGTACAAGTAGTAGAGAGACAGTGATTTACATGACAGGTAAAGTACAGTACTGTACCATATGCACTGTAATTATGAAAACTGCTTATATGAGTAATGTACAGCATACTAAAGTAACTCCACTTCTCTACCTTTAATTGTGTTCTACATTGAATTTTTTACACAAAAATCATAAGTAAAATGAAAATGGTTAAATGACTTCTGTAAACAGGGGTTCGACTTCCCTGAGCTCAGCTAGCTAAGTTAAACTGTTCTAATGAGATATGGTAGGCCTATGTGCAGTTATGGTAACTTACTTCCTTGTTTTGGATCATTATGGGTTTAATCTAGCAGTAGCTGTTTCATTTTCTAATTATTTTCTAATTATCAGAGACTGGATTGATTGATTTATTTATTGATGCTATTAGGCATCTGGCGGCACAACAGCAATGGTCATATACCGCCCAACATAAAATGGTCATCTACATCATTAATAAAATATGTAAAAAGATTAAATAATTTTCACTACCTCGAAAGGGAGAAGCAGCATGAATAAAACCCAAATCTTCCAAAAAATCATATATTAATGAAATAACCTACTTAAGTTAGATATATAAAAGAATTGAAATATTAACGAAAGAAACATTAAACTTTAACTACCTAAAAATAAATAGCCATAAATACAATAAAATTTACAATTTGTGGAGAAGGCCAGCCTCCTCCACATATGAGAGGGTGTTCCCTCCCACACCACAAGCCTCCTCCCCGAGGACCTGAGAGAGACTGTAAGAACCGTCACCCTCCTGGTACTCAGAGAGGTGCCTACGACGAAGGTCACCAAGGCTGGGACACTCAACAATAAGATGCCGCATTGTCAAAGGGACCAGACAATCATCACAGTAGGGATGGTGAGCCCTCTCCATTAAAAAGCCATGAGTCAATAATGTGTGGTCAATGCGCAGACGGACAAGAGCCGTCTCCCACCGGCGGGACAGGCCACTGTAGCTCCACAAACCAAGGTGCTGGCGGATGTCGCGGAGCTTGTTAGCCCCGATGGCATCCCATCTGTCCTGCCAGCAGGAACAAACAGTAGCATCTATGTAGGGTCGAAGGTCCACTGCAGGAACAGGATGATGCCTGGTAGGAGGCCGGGAATTGGAGACCGCAGCCTTAGCCAGGGCGTCAGCCCGCTCATTCCCATCAACACCCACATGGGCCGGGACCCAACAACAAGTGACTTTGTGGCCACGACGACCCAGGAGGACAAGCCACTCAAGAATGGCCAACACCAGGGGATGGGAAGAGTTAAAATTACACAAGGCCTGCAAGGCACTACAGGAATCGCTAAAAATAGTAAACGGAGGCTGAGGGAGAGTAAAAATTACTTGGAGGGCATATAAAATAGCCGAGAGCTCAGCAGTAAAAATTGACATGACAGAAGGGAGCCTGCCGCCATGGCAAAAGTCAGGAAAGACAACTCCAAAGCCAACTCCAGCATCAGACTTTGACACATCAGTGTACACGAGTGAAGGCATGTTCTAAAAAGAGGGAACGAGCCACTGGAGGAGAAAGAGATTCCTTCTTGTCTGTAAAGCAGGTGCAGGGAAAAACTTCTGGAAAAAGCCATGGAGCCACCCTGGGGACCCTCACAGGACAAATCTGTAAGTCATCAATGCCCATCTCCTCCATAGCCTTCCTGACCTGGAAGCCAAAGGGCCATGGTGTACAAGAATGTAAAAGGTAGTACTGAGACATGATATCAGATGACACCGCCAAGCAGGGAAGGGAGTCAGGAAGTCGATGTAATCGATGCCAACAACGAACCATCAAGGACTGGCGACGGAGATCAAGAGGTGGCTCATTAGCGTTCACCAGGAGACTGGGGAATGGGGACGACCTGAAGGCTCCGGTCGCCAGACGTACTCCAGCATGATGAACAGGTTCTAAAACTCTGAGACGGGCATCGGTGGCAGAAGAGTACACCTCACACCCATAGTCGTGTTTTGACCTAATAAGAACATGGTATAGGCGGAGGAGGGTGGCCTGATCAGCCCCCCAGGATGTATGGCCCAGGGCCCTCAACAGGTTAAGAGCCTTGAGGCAAGAGACCTTAAGTGTGCGTAAGTGTGGCACCCAAGTCAAAAGTTTGTCAAAAAGGAGACCCAAAAAGCGAGTCTCCTCGACACAGCGTATCCGATGACCATACATGAATAAGTCCGGATCGGGGTGGACGCCTCGGATGCCGCAGAAGTGCATAGCAACTGTCTTGGAAGGAGAAAATCGAAACCCATGAGAACCAGTCCAACGTGACACCCTGTCAAGGGCAAGCTGCATGCGCCGCTCTGCCACTGACATACGGGAAGCAGCAAACCAGACTGCTAGGTCGTCAACGTACATCGAGTTAGCTATACCGTCTGGAAGGGATGAGGCAATGGCAATAATTGCAACTGCAAACAATGTGACACTGAGGACGCTTTCCTGGGGGATGCCCTCCTCCTGTGCAACAGATGCTGAGTGGGTGGTACCAACCCTCACAGAAAAAACTGCGACCACTGAGAAACTCCTTAAGAAAGCGTGGAATGCTACACCGCAGGCCATATAAATGGAGTTGCTGCAGGATGCCATATTGCCATGTAGTGTCATAGGCTTTCTCTAAATCAAAGAATACACAGACAAGGTGTTGATGTCGTGCAAAGGCCTCGCATGCAGCAGCTTCCAACCTGACCAGAGCATCTGTAGTGGAACGGTGTTTACGAAAGCCAGACTGGGACGGAGACAGAAAATCACCCCGTTCTAAGAAGTATACCAGTCTGACATTCACCATCTTTCCAAATAGTTTACAGAGACAGGAGGTCAAGGCAATTGGTCGATAATTGAGGGCAACACCAGAGTCCTTGCCCAGCTTGAGGAAAGGAAGGATGGTAGCAACCCTGCACCCAGAAGGGAAGACACCCTCCAGCCAGATTCTGTTATATAAAGCTAAAAGAAGTGAGATCGCCTCCTCACCCAAGTGTCGTAACATTGCATATGGGATGTTGTCTGGCCCAGGAGAAGTGTCACCGCAGAGAGAGAGAGCAGAATGCAGGTCTCTCAGGTTGAATATATGGTTATAACTTTCATTCTCGTTTCCTGAGAAATCCAGGACAGTACGCTCCTTGGCTCTTAACTCATGCCTGACAGCCAGAGGTCGAGAGTCACGGCTGGAGACTTTTGCAAAAGCCTCCGCCATGGTATTGGCTACTGTCAAACCATCCATGATCTTAATTCCATTGACCTTAAGTACAGGTGGAGAACTAGGAGAAAACTTCCCTGCCATCATACGGACTCTCCTGAACACTTGGGTGAGTGCAGTTTTAGTATTAATTGAAGACACATAGGCCTTCCAAGATGCGCGTCGTGCCTCTTTTAAAACTCGTCTAGCCCGAGCCCTTGCCCGTCGGAAGTCCTCTTAAAGAGTTGGGTCCCCACGATTGCGACGAAGGCGAGAGAAAGCAGCGCGCTTCTCCCGCACAGCGTTGGTGCAGACTGATGACCACCAAGGGACAGGACGTTTGGGAAAGTAACCAGAAGTTCTAGTGATAGAGTTGAGAGCAGCAGAGTGGAGCATATCAGTGAAATATGTTACAGCCTCGTCAGAGCTACTAAAATCGGTTACAGAAGAGACCGAAGAAGTTAGCTCTCTAAAAAAACTGCCAGTCAGCCTTCTCTAATTTCCACCTAGGAAGACGAGACTGTGGTTCTTACCTGTTACCTTCTAAAAGTATAGGGAAATGGTCACTGCCATATAAATCAGGCAACACTTTCCAAGTAAAATCCAACAGAGCACTGGGTGAGCAGAGGGAAATGTCAATGGTGGTAAAAGTCCCAGTAGTGCTATTAAAATGTGTCACATCTCCCGTATTTAAAACCCCTAATCCTTCATCCTCAATAAAAGAAGCCAATAAAACACCCCTGGGATTGACCGAACTGTCACCCCACAGAAGGACACAATTCCACTGAAGGACCTTGAACGGTGTTTCTTTAGTACTGATTTTTGGGAAGCCTCACGGAGGTACTTCCCACTACCACCTCGACCTGAGGGTTTACTCAAACAATAAGATTTGTCTAATCCTAGGCCACTAGAAGAAGAGCGAACCCGAGGAGTAGTATGTGGGGCAGTAATTGGGACCCGTAGACGAGTCCCTGAAGCATCTGATATGTTAGAAGATGAAGGTATATGAGCTGGGATATTCTTTGAAACAATTACATTGGTTTTGTCCTGTACAGCAGTGGTATCACTGACACAGGCAGATACATCAACATCCATAATACAGGTGGTAGAATCACTCCGCTGCTCAAGCGGAAGAGAAACTGAATCTTTTGAAGTAACAACATCCGTGGCATCCACATTAACTTCACGCCCCTCTGATGATCCCGAAGGAAGCTTGCGAGGAGGAACTTCTGTTGAATCAAGAGATTCATCAGACCCACGAGAATGCTTCTTGTGAAATTGAGAGGAAACTATGGATGAGTCCACAGAGATGGTTGCCTTACAAGGTGGAATATCTATAGAGTCAAGTGCCTCAGAGGAACCACGAAGGCATCTCTGTGGCAGTTTAGGTGACTTAAGTTTCCTTTTTGGAGAGCGTGTGGCAGCGTGAGCCTCTACCACATGGACACCTTTAGCTAAAATCTGAGAATTGTCATCAGTTGAAGGTTTAACAGAATGAGAGTCTGATAAAGTTTCCAAGACAGAGAAACTATTATGTAGAGTAACCTTAGAAACATTCTCACTTGAGCAAAAAGCAGAAAGCAGCTGCCTCTTGAGAGGGTTGAGAGGGTGCTGCAACCAATTTAGGGCGAAGGGAGGAGGCGTATGTCTTCACACCACCATCCTTCTCTCGCCTGAAGTTGAGTTGCCGTCTGGCACTACCTATGCTAATGAATTGAATATTAGCCAAGTGGAGGATATCCTGCTCAAGGAGGTACATCTTACATTGGCGAGAACGCAAGGGGTGAGCATCTCTGCATTAAAAGCAGTAACTCTCTGACCGACACTCAGAAGTAAGATGTGAGTCAAGAGCAGAACAATTACCACACCGGGAACGGTTGTTGCAGTTCCTCCTCCCATGACCAAACTCATAACAACAAAAACACTGTAGGGGATGCTCAACAAAAGGCTTCACCTCAAATGAGGTGGGGTTAATGTTAATGCGATCTGGGATATGCAAGCCATAGAAAGTGAGGATGATCATATTTTTACTGCCTTTCATCTTCGTTACCAGTTGGACACTGTCTGGGCACATAGCGAGAATGTCCTCTTCAGAGAATTCATACAGGTCCTCATTATATATACGCCCCTTGCTATAATTAAATGTTCGATGTGGTTTAATAGATTCAAACATGCTATCAGAAGGACAGGGGAGATTGAGGAGCATCATGGCCTGTGTAAGATCTTTGGCTCTGATTAAAATGCCCGTACTATATTTCTTTATGTGGCCGATTGGTAATAATCCAATTTCTTTCTCCAGATACTGGGAAGCATGGATAAGGTTACCACGTCCCTCCCTGTAGTAAGCCACAAACCAAAAGGGTGTAGGAACCCGACATTCCTTTGGGACATACTCTACAGAGTCATCAAATATATTAGGGCAGTAGTCATTGTCACTGTCAACTACATTGGTGGACCGCATCATCTGAACTTTACAATGAGTATCCCCCACCGTCAGAGAATCTTTTGCCTCAAATGCTGCTTTGGCAGCAACATTTGTATTGAAAGTAATATAGCACTGATTAGACCTACAATCACTGTCATATGTGATTCGGATTCGAAGAACTACTCCAAAACACTTAAAAATGGAGTGGATAGCGCCATAGGAAAAGGATGCAAGTACATTCGTTAACATTAACGTGTCCAAATCGCTAACAGGTTCTTCGACACAACACCCAACCTGCTAGGTCTAGTCTTATTTGCAGCTTTCTGCATATTACCACTACCAGAGAGTGACGTCTCGAGGGCCTGGTCGACCACCGCTCGAGGAAGAGATTGGGGCTTTTCTTTATCCATATATCATTGATTTGATATTTTTGGCCCCAGGAGCCAAGAGCTACTACCTACCGGGCAGATGAGGGGACCGAGCGCTGGTCGCTGTGGGCGACCACTGGGCCACTCGTTTTAAAAAGCAGCCCCAATGGCTCGAAAGTTTGCCCACGATGGTGCTGAGACCCCCTTCCCCAACATCTCCCAGCCCAGACACCCAACCATCCAACATAGGACAGCCCCTAGAGGGCAGTCCCTATGGAGGGCAGCGCTGTTGGCCCATACTGGCAGCCTAATGCATGGGAACCATTTAGTCTGGTCTCTCACTGGCGACCTTACTAGCATGGGAAGCCCTCTCTCCCCGAAATCGGGGCAGAGGAGGGGCCGGAGCCCCCTCTAGTCTAGCTCGCCAGGTCTCAGAGACACACAAGCCCCCCTACCATGTCAAGGCGGTTCCCGTTGGGGGGGATCAGAGACTGGAGATGGAGGAAATCAAGGAGACCATTGAAGAAATATTCTTCCAACCCTTCCTCCACAGTTACTGGAGGAAGTGTGTGAACACCTTATCAGCATTGGTGTAGAAACTGTTAATGATATTCACTATGTGAAGGCATCCCATCTTACACCCATGTAGAAAGAGATTCAAGCACGTAAACTTATTGATAAATAGAAACAAGGTACAGTATAATGCATGCCATATTTTTTTAAGATTAGTTTACCTTACTGTACAGTTCTTGCCTGCATTTAAGACTCAGGTAATATTCTATATTAGCTTATGAGTTGTGTCCTAGCAAACTTGGCCAATCTTTTTTTTTTTTTACAGTACCGGTACAGTACTGTATATTCAGACACTTGATGTGGGTTGTCATTTAACTGCAGGTCCAATTAAAACAGAGTATCACTGTTGCTTGTTATGTAACTTATTGTTCCCATGTACCCACAAAATACTTATACATCCTCTTTTTGATGAAATGTTGTCTCATTTTCTTCTCAATTATGTTTCTTATAAATTAACTCATACAAAAATGGAATGCAGGAAGGGAGAAGTGAAGGAAGGAAGCACTGTGTGAATTATGTACAGTGTTGTGGATGGGCATGTTATTGCATATGGGCTTAAGTACTATGCATAATCAACACCAACATTTTTTATTGGTTCTCTTAATATTTCAGTGGCACCGGCATCACATGAATTATCACACTCATCACAGGAACTATCACACTCATCACATGAATTATCACACTCATCACAGGAAGATACACACTCATCACAGGAAGATACACACTCATCACAGGAATTATCACACTCATCACAGGAAGATGCACACTCATCACAGCAAGATACACACTCATCACAGGAATTATCACACTCATCACAGGAAGATACACACTCATCACAGGAAGATGCACACTCATCACAGGAAGATACACACTCATCACAGGAATTATCACACTCATCACAGGAAGATATACACTCACCACAGGAAGATACACACTCATCACAGGAAGATGCACACTCATCACAGGAAGATATACAATCATCACAGGAAGATACACACTCACCACAGGAAGATACACACTCACCACAGGAAGATACACACTCATCACAGGAAGATACACACTCAATTCAGCCAACTGTTTCAGCTCTAGATGATGGAGAAATCAGTGCCAAGCTACAACCAATCACATTGGGCTGAAGATTATACAATACCCTGGAAAAGATTTTCAAAGACAAATTTGCTCGTTTCCTTAGAAAAAGGACAGAGACTTAAGCCTTCTGCTAGAAGAGAGATGGTGAGAGTGTTGGTGGATGATATATCAAAAATCTCAGAAAGACCAGGGAAGAAATCACTGGCAGTAATTGCTGAGAGAATTGTTAAAACTTATCCGGCATCGTTTTTAGATGAAATTGATGAAACACTTGTTGGAACAGGTTTTGACTCTTTATTTAAACAGTTAATGGCAAGGTTTGATAATATAAATAGAGGGCCTAATAGTAATTCAATCAAAAGAAAAGTAAACTGTTCCCATGAAAATGAAGAAATAGACACTGAGGGAGCTGGTCTAATCAGAAGAGTACAGGTGTGTTTTAATGATAAATATAGGTGTATTAATTATATGCCCAAAGATTATCCGGATGGGGAATCTGAAACAACACAAGAAGACAGGAAAACTTACTGAATAATTACTGAAAACATTACTGAATAATGAGAGTTTGGAGGACTACATTGACTCCAAATTGACCACAAAAGGTTGATTTCCTTAAGGTGGCATATAGCACATTGTTATGGGTGATAAATTTAGAGCAATGATTTCTCCAAACTATTCCAGATATTGTATCAATATTTCTGCCTTTATTAAATTGAATATTGTATGAATATTTCTGCTTTAAATTAAATTGAATAGTGCATGAATATTTCTGCTTTAAATTAAATTGAATATTGTATAAATATTTCTGCTTTAAACTGAATATTGTATGAACGTGATATAAGTTGTTAATGTCAAACATCCCTAAGTTTGATATACCGTAGGTCTTACCTTGTGCAACTCCGTATAGGCTGTTCAGGTTAGGTCTTGGTAGTCTGCTATGGTTAGGTCCCGCTAGTCTGCAATGGTCCAGATTAGGTTAGACTGGGTTGGGTCGGGTTGGGTTGGGTTTGGTTGGGGTGGGTTAGGTTGGATTAGATTATGTTAGGTTAGGTTAGGTATGTATGGCTAAAAACAGGACATTTGCACAATAAATGGATGTAAAAATTGAACTAATCACTTGAAAAAAATTGAACTAATCACTAGAAAAAATCTTATAAAAGCAATATTTTGTCTGAAAATTTCACACGTGTAGCTCAGAAAATGTACCCAATTTTTTAATTACAAAAAAAAACATTGTATAGACAAGGGAAACCATTATGAAATATGAGTAATAAAAACATCCGGTAATTATCTAATCTATTGCCATTTTCTATTACAATATTTTTATCTTCTTTATTCACAAATTCATAACATTCTAAAACACTTTTATTCGGAAATGCCCCATTTCCAAGTTAGGTCATATTCAAATTTTGAAATTAGTATGACCTTACATGACATAATTAGGGGAAACCACAATCTGACTCAGCTCCTTTTTACTGTAGAGGCAAAAGCTCATTACCATCGTATTCCTCGTGTGTTTTTACGTATAATAACCAATTTTCATTGAAATCGTACATCAAATATTATTTTTCCCAATTTTTTTCACCAACTGAGGGAAATTTTTTTTTTTTTTTTTTTTCAGAACTTCCTCATACTTTATGTGGACACTCTCCTTAGATACAGCAACACTGTCATGAGCCAAGAACCCCATATCACTGCTACAAATGGGAAATTGAAATCGCGTGAAAAGGGAGATAAAATTCCTGAGATGAAAAAAATCCTCAAAAATAGGGTAATCATTTATCAAGGAAATGGAAACAACAAAATATGCTCATATATACGTGTATCACTTGTGAAAAGCTTCATGAACATGACATAAACACTGTTCGAGCTGTTATCAATTGCACCTGAAAAAGTGGGTCCTGAGAAAACTGCGAATTTGTGATATAGGAAAGTTGGGCAGTCTAAAATAGTATCCCCCGTTTCCTTTACGTACTCTATCATATCTCAAGTATAGAGAATGTGTCTGATGTATGGTAAACTATTATTTTTGCATATATAACTACGAGAATCTTAATTCCTCGTTCATCACTGACATATACCAGCACAGTATGATACATATATATATATGATGCTATATAGCAAAATATTATGATGTATTATGAATAATAAACAGTTCATATGATGGACTGAGAAGGGAGAATGAGATTTGAGATGGGTATGGGAGGTCTTATTGAATTTGTGTGTGTGTGTGTGTGCCTACACTGCAATTATTTGTATGATCATTCACTTATTCATTATTTATTTGTTTATTTACCTATATAATTAGCCTTTACCGACAAGTGTAACTTGTCTCACCCCTGGGGGATTATGGAAGTAGCTGACTCAACGAAAAGGGGTTTATTTTTACCAGGGATTGGCTCTTCCCTTTCCTCCTCAGCTACTTCTACCCTTTTACTCACGTCCTTGCTTAGAAGGCTCCTGCTTCATATGTGGTGCCTTCTTTGATGACTTTCTTTGCTTCTTCTTCCATTGCCTTTCGTTTCTTTGATCATCTTTCTTCCTTCTTTTCTTGGCGGCTTTCAAACAATTTGTGTTTTTTCAC
This sequence comes from Petrolisthes cinctipes, assembly GCA_033782935.1. NCBI lineage: Eukaryota > Metazoa > Arthropoda > Malacostraca > Decapoda > Porcellanidae > Petrolisthes > Petrolisthes cinctipes. The sequence goes on from JAWQEG010000060.1 coordinate 554,662, forward strand.
GTCCTGCCCTGTTCCAATTTTCTTCCCTATTTTTCCAGAAGACACAAGGCCTCCAGAACGCGCAAATCCAAAGTTGAACTCAGTTATGGCCTTAGCACACAGGTAATGCACCCTCTCCTTTTGATAAAACACAGCTTTAGAGCACTTGCTCCATATGACTGAATTCAGGCATTCATTGGCATTCTGTGTTCGTCCAGTGCACCTTGACAAGAGTTCATCTGTGCTGTACTTTCTCATTATGTCGTACAGGTCACCCTTGAGATCTTGGCGTATTGGGTAGTGAATTTGCTGGTCATGGCTTCCAGTAGGCTTTCCTTCAGCTCGAGCTTTGTTGAAGAAGCACCAGGAATCAACTTTTTCTGGGCACATCTCGTGGCAAGGATCGTCATCGGTGCTACAACAGTGTTCAATTATTGCAAAAATTGCCTTTTTCATCTTCTCCACATCATCCAGGTTACGAATTATGGCATACCTGTAAAAATCCTGGATTTTCCCTAAAGTAACCTGGGTCAGGGATCCTCTTCTCCTCCCTCCAACACCTTCTCCTTTCCTACTCTTTTCTTGTACATAGTCTCTCAATGCCTTCCCAACTCTCTTTGCAACTTGATTGATGCATTCGTCTTTGCGAATTTCCACATCTCCATACACTTTTTCTTTCACTACAGATGAGTAGGCCTTCGAGTCACCATCTGAAATTACAGTGGTATATCGAAAGTTACATTTTTCCACTGACCTTTTCCACAGTTTCATCCAACCCTCTGTCTCCATTGCAGGAGAACTTCCATCAAAGTTTTTTACGCACTGTGGCTGATGTGCAGCATACCAGTCACCTTCTGTTTTTTTTATTTTTCTCACATATTCTGCAGTATTTACTCAATACTTCATAGTCCACAACAAGTCCTGTGTCAAAGTGTATGACTGGTACCACACAAAACTTTGCCACAAACCCTCTCTTTGACCAGGAACCATCACATGTCACTGTTATATTCTTCACTTCAGGAGAACCTGGTTGTTCATTTTCAAGATATTCATGGACGAGTTCCCGTGCTCGTCTCAAACTCACTTCACCATCTTGGATTCCTTTTGCCTCAATTTCTCGGGCAATGTAAAAGAACCTGGTACTTGACATTATTTTCATCTCGAACACTTTTTCCATGTCCTCAAGTGTTTTATAGCCATTGTTTTCTAGGCCAAATTCTACGAACTTCATATTCACATCATACTTGCCCTGTGGTTCGTACCTGAAGGAGGTCCAGGCAACAGACGTCTCGCCACACACACTACACTCGCACACGATTTTGTTCGCTGCACCAAGTCGCCTTCCTACACTGGGGATACCCAATGCAACATTTCTACACTTTTCACATTTTTTTTTTAAATTTTGGAACAATTTTCTCTTCGAAATCATGACATATTCGTCTTTCACTCTGTCAAGAGGAACAGCGATACTTTCTCGCAGCTGTCTCTTCACAGCGGCTGGTGACACTTGGGTTGTCCCCTCCTCTTGTGGTTGTGGTTGCTCCCCCGATGGTCCTGGTTGTGGCTGGGGTTGTGGTTGCCCCCCCGATGGTCCTGGTTGTGGCTGGGGTTGTGGTTGCTCCCCTGATGGTCCTGGTTGTTGCTGGGGTTGTGGTTGCTCCCCTGCTTTTTCTGCAATAGCAGCCAGGGCCTTCTCCTTCTTCTTCCTCGCTATATCAGCCATCTTTCTTCTAAGCTTTGACTTGGGTCCCATCTTGAGAAAAAGATTGCTTGCTTGCTTGATTTGAGCTCGTACAATAATACTCGACAGAGTCTGGAGTAAAAGTGAAGGAAAGTGGTAGTGGTAGGATGCGCTGTTTATGGTCGCGTTCTGAATCCTTTGAGACAACTTGAGGGTAAAGGCTAATTTCATTTTACATTTCTGTTTTTTTCCTTTTATCATTCACAGTGAGTTTCATATAGAGTATTGTACATAAAAAAAAAACACACACACATATATATGTGTATTTGTATATGGGTTTGTTATATAGTCTACGACTGTTCAGAAAATGAATAGAGTGTGTATTGAAGACATCTACGTATAATTTGAATGCAGCCAGGCCAGGGGTAGGCCTCCTTATCAGGAGTGGTTGACCGTGTGAAGAAGGGTCGCGATATGGGTAGTGAACAAGGTTGGAGGTTATGGGGTTGGGGATTGGGAGTTAGGGGGAGAGAGTTATGGGGTGGGGGTTATGGGACTGGGGGTTATGTGGTTGGGGTTTATGGGGTGGGGTTTGGGATTGGGGGTTATGTGGTTGGGGATATGGGGTGGGGTTTGGGATTGGGGGTTATGGGTTGGGGGCTATGGGGTGGGAGTTATGGGGTGGGGTTTATGGGGTGGGGATCATGGGTTGAGGGTTATGGGGTGGGGGTTATGGGGTGGGTTTATGGGGTTGGGGGTTATGGGGTGGGGGTTATGGGGTGGGGGTTGTGCGGTGGGGGTTGTGGGGTGTGGGTTGTGGGGTGGGGGTTGTGGAGTGGGGGTTATGGGGTTGGGGGTTGTGGGGTTTATGGGGTTGGGGTTTATGGGGTGGGTGTTATGGGGTGGGGGTTATGGGATGGTGGTTGTGGGTTGGGGGTTGTGGGGTGGGGGTTGTGGGGTGTGGGTTATTGGGTTGGGGGTTGTGGGGTGAGGGTTGTGGGGTGGGGTGGGGGTTATGGGGTTGGGGGTTGTGGGGTGGGGATTGTGGGGTGGGGGTTGTGGGGTGGGGATTGTGGGTTGGGGGTTTTGGGGTGGGGTTTATGGGGTTGGGGGTTGTGGGGTGGGGTTTATGGGGTTGGGGAACATAATAATACTAATCAAATTACTAATTCAATGACCATATATAACATAGGAAACAAAAATGGAATTTCGAGTGTTTGGGGGTAGTTGGGGGGGGGGTTGGAGGGGTTTGAAGGCTGATAAGCAAGTTTGGTTGCTACTACATGATGCGTAGGACCTCAAAGAACATATTTAGCATGGAATTGAAAAATGCAAAATTTAGGCCAAAATTATCATGTCAGAGTGTGGTCTCCCCTCCTAACCTAAACTGCAGTAAACTACCGGGACCTAACCTGGGCAAACTACCGGGAATTAAATGTGGTAAGGACCGTGGCAAAATACGGTAAATATTGAAACAACTGCCGTTATCATGTACGTTTTTTCTACCTTCATTACCCACTTATTTAGACCATTCTAAGACTATTTTCTTCTATGGCATTTCCAAGATAGGGCATATTCAAATGGGGCATTTTGAACTTAGCCTAGCCTAACCTAACCTAACCTAGACCGCATCAGACCACAGGGACCTAATCTGGGCAAACTACCGGAATCTAACCTGGTCAAACTACTGGGAAATAACTGTGGTAAAGTACAGGAAATGACCGGGGCAGAATACTGGGACCTAGCCGGATGTGGTAACACTGCTACAAAACGGTAATGGGCCAAACTTTACCTTAAATGGCACCAAACTATGGTAATCTGGGGTAATTACCTTGGAAATGACAACACTGAAGAAATTAGCAATGCTGGTGTAAATAAAAGGGATTATGAGTGTTCACTATTATTATTATCATTATTATTATTATTATTTATTTATTTATTTATTTATCTAGTTATTGGGTTCTAAATATTCATTGGTATTTATTCAAATATATTTCATTTTTTTTATAATACTCCTATTGTTATTATTATTGTTATTATTATTACTTTTACATTCATCATCTCAATATAAACAAACTGGCGGCCATCATGGATTTTGACGTTATTATTGACAGTGTCGTGAAATCAGTGTTGCCATGTAAGAGGCAATTTTTTTTTTAATACTTACAAAAAAAAAAAAAAATAATACATACAAAAAATTAATACTAAACAAAATTAATACATAAAAAAATAATATTACTTAAAAAAATAATACTTAAACAAAATTAATACTTATTAAAAAATTAATACTTAAAAAAAATTAATACTTACAAAAAGAAAATGAAAAAAAATAATACTTACAAAAAATAGCACTTAAAAAAATTGATACTTAAAAAAAAATTTAATACTTAAACAAATTATATTAAAAAAAAATAATACTTAAAAAATATTGTTACTTAAAAAAATAATACTTAAAAAAAATTAATACTTAAAAAAAAATTGTTACTTATCAAACCTTGGTTTGGCACTTACGACTGTCTTAGCCACTAAGGATATTATGGTTAAAGTTTAAAATTTTAGAAGTTACTATTAGGGTGCCAAATCAATCTTTAGATACATAAACAAATTCCAAAGTCAATATGACTTCAGCGGGAAACGTATGTCAGTATGGCCAGTTTGGTAACTATAACAAGTAGCAAAAAGATTAACCTAAGTTGGATGTTAGGGAGAATAAAGTCAATGAAGCACCTGTAAAGACTCTCAAAATGACACTTAGCTGTAGGGTTGCAGACACTTCGTTCTCCCAAGGTGAAGAAATGAGGCACGAGAATAGTATGGGTTATCACCAATAGTCAGTCACCCAGTCGAGTACCGGTATAAGGTTTCTTGGATAAGTCAAGAGGATATGTAGAAAAGAGCTCGTTAACTGAGAGCTATGACAATCAAGAATAAGGTATAAATGAAGGAACTTGAAGTGACTTGTACCACCACCAGTATTTGACTGGGCGAGATCCAGAACAGAACTGCCTTCCACACTCACTCTCTCCTCCTCCATCACCTCGGATTATATGTTATGAATCATCCCCAAAAGTCTCAAACTGAGGAAAACAGTTTCATACAGTTTTCACAACACAGAAAATTAGATTCATGAACATGGATCCATGTATTCATCGAATCATATCTTAACAAAACTAAATATACAGCATCCAATAATTACAACAAATACATGTATATGTTACACATGCAAAAAATCGATATTTTGGGTGCCCAAAGTCAATATGTGCATGCATCTTCTGTACCCGTTTATATCCCAAATTCAGGCTCAAAACACCCAAAAAATCGATATTTTTGTGTCCCAGAAGCGATCTGTACATGCTTACTCAGTGTTAGAATATTTTTAAGATACAGGCCCAAAACATGCTGAAAATCGATATTTTATCTGCCCAAAGTCGATATGTGTATGCATATTTTGTACCCGATTATATCTCAAATTCAGTCTCAAAACACCCGAAAATTCGATATTCTTGGGTCCCAGAAGCGATCTGTACATGCCTACTCAGTGTTAGAATATTTTACAAAATACAGGCCCAAAGCATGCTAAAAATTGGTATTTTAGTTGCCCAAAGTCAATATGTGTATGCGTATTCTGTACACGTTTATATCCCAAATTCATGCTCAAAACACCCGAAAATTCTATATTTTTGGGTCCCAGAAGCGATCTGTACATGCCTACTCAGTGCTTAAATATTTTCAAAATATAGGCCCAAAACATGCTAAAAATCGATATTTTTGGTGCCCAATGTCGATATATGAATGCATCTTCAGTACTTGTTTACATCTCAAATTCAGTCTCAGAACACCCAAATATTCGATATTTTTGGGTCCCAGAAGCGATCTGTACATGCCTACTCAGTACTAGAATATCATCAAAATATACCCCCAAAACATGCTAAAAATCGATATTTTGGGTGCCCAAAGACGATATGTGCAATGCATCTTCTGTATTCGTTTATATCTCAAATTCAGGCTCAAAACACCCGAAAATTTCGATATTTTTGGGTTCCAGAAGCGATCTGTACATGCCTACTCAGTGTTTGAATATTTTCAAAATACAGGCACAAAAAGATTTGAAAATAGATATTTTAGTTGCCCAAAGTCAATATGTGTATGCATATTCTGTACCCGTTTATATCCCAAATTCAGGCTCAAAACACCCCAAAATTCTATACTTTTGGGTCCCAGAAGCGATTTGTACATGCCTACTCAGTACTAGAATATTGTCATAATATACGTCCAAAACATGCTAAAAATCGATATTTTTGGTGCCCAAAGACGATATGTGCATGCATCTTCTGTACCCGTTTATATCTCAAATTCGAGTTAAAAAACCCGAAAATTCGATATTTTTGGGTTCAAGGAGTGATCTGTACATGACTACTCAGTGTTAGAATATTTTCAATATACAGGCACAAAACAAGTTGAAAATCGATATTTAAGGAGCCCTAAATCGATATGTGCATGCATATTCTGTACCCGTTTATATCCCAAATTCAGGCTCAAAACACCCCAAAATTCTATACTTTTGGGTCCCAGAAGCGATTTGTACATGCCTACTCAGTACTAGAATATTGTCATAATATACGTCCAAAACATGCTAAAAATCGATATTTTTGGTGCCCAATGTCGATATGTGCAATGCATCTTCTGTACCCGTTTATATCTCAAATTCAGGCTCAAAACACCTGACAATTTGATATTTTTGGGTCCCCGAAGCGATCTGTGTATGCATCTTCTGTACCCGTTTACATCCCTAATTCAGGCTCAAAACACCCGAAAATTCTATATTTTTAGGTCCCATAAGCGATCTGTACATATCTACTCAGTGACAGAATATTTTCAAAATACAGGCCCAAAACATGCTAAAAATCGATATTTTAGGTGCCTAATGTCGATATGTGAATGCATCATCAGTACCCGTTTATATCTCAAATACACGCTCAAAACACCCGAAAATTCGATATTTTGGCGTCCCAGAAGCGATCTGTACATGCCTACTCAGTACTAGAATATTGTCAAAATATAGGGCAAAAACATGCTAAAAATCGATATTTTTGGTGCCCAAAGTCGATATGTACATGCATCTTCTGTTCCCGTTTATATCTCGAATTCGAGATCAAAATACCCGAAAATTCGATATTTTTGGGTTCAAGGAGCAATCTGTACATGCCTACTCAGTGTTAGAATATTTTTAAGATACAGGCACAAAACAAGTTGAAAATCGATATTTTAGGTGTCCTAAATCGATATGTGCATGCATCTTCTGTACCCGTTTATATCTCAAATTCAGGCTCAAAACACCCGAAAATGTGATATTTTTGGGTCCCAGAAGCGATCTGTGCATGCATCTTCAGTACCCGTTAATATCTCAAATTCAGGCTAAAAAACCCCGAAAATTCGATATTTTTGGGTCCCAGAAGCGATCTATACATGCCTACTCAGTGACAGAATATTTTCAAAATACAAGCCCAAAACATGCTGAAATACTATATTGTAGGTGCAAAAAGTCGATCTATGCATACATCTTCATTACCCGTATACATCTCAAATTCAGGCTCAAAACACCCGAAAATTCGATATTTTTGGGTCCCAGAAGCGATCTATACATGCCTACTCAATGACAGAATATTTTCAAAATACAAGCCCAAAACATGCTGAAAATCGATACTTTAGTTGCCCAAAGTCAATATGTGTATGAATATTCTGTACCCGTTTATATCCCAAATTCAGGCTCAAAACACCCGAAAATTCTATATTTTTGGGTCCCAGAAGCGTTGTGTACATGCCTACTCAGTGCTAAAATATTTTCAAAATATAGGCCCAAAACATGCTAAAAATCGATATTTTTGGTGCCCAATGTCGATATGTGAATGCATCTTAAGTACTCGTTTATATCTCAAATTCAGGCTCAAAACACACCAAAATTCGATTTTTTGGGGTTGTAGGAGCGATCTTTACATGCCTACTCAGTGTTAGAATATTTTAAAAATACAGGCACAAAACAAGTTAGAAATCTATATTTTAGGTGCCCTAAATCAATATGTGCAATGCATCTACTGTACCCGTTCATATCTCAAATTCAGGCTCAAAACACCCGAAAATTCGATATTTTTGGGTCCGAGAAGCGATCTGTAAATGCCTACTCAGTGCTTGAATGTTTTCAAAATATAGGCACCAATCATGCTAAAAATTGAATATTTTAGGTGTCAAAAGTCGATAAATGCATGCATATTCTGCACCCGTATATATCTCAAATTCAGGCTCAAAACACCCAAAAATTCGATGTTTTTGGATCCCAGAAGCGATCAGTACATGCCTACTCAGTGCTAAAATATTTTCAAAATACAGGCCGAAAACATGCTGAAAATTGATATTTTAGTTGCCCAAAGTCAATATGTGTATGCATATTCTGTACCCGTTTATATCCCAAATTCAGGCTCAAAACACCGGAAAATTCCATATTTTTGGGTCCCAGAAGCGATCTGTACATGCCTACTCAGTGTTAAAATATTTTCAAAATACAGGCATAAAACAAGTTGAAAATCGATATTTTAGGTGCCCTAAATCGATATGTGCAATGCATCTTCTGTACCCGTTTATATCTCAAATTAAGGCTCAAAACACCCGAAAATTTGATATTTTAGGGTCCCAGGAACGATTTGTGCATGCATCTTTTGTACCCGTTTAATCCAAAATTCAGGCTCAGAACAGCTGAAAATACTAAATTTTTGGGTCCCAGAAGCGATCTGTACATGTCTACTCAGTGACAGAATATTTTTAAGATACAGGCCCAAAACATGCTGAAAATCGATATTTTTGTTGCCCAAAGTCAATATGTGTATGCATATTCTGTACCCGTTTATATCCCGATTTCAGGCTGAAACGCCCGAAAATTCCATATTTTTGGGTCCCAGAAGCGATCTGTACATGCCTACTCAGTGCTTAAATAATTTCAAAATATAGGCCCAAATAATGCTAAAAATCGATATTTTTGGTGCCCAATGTCGATATGTGAATGCATCTTCAGTACTTGTTTATATCTCAAATTCAGGCTCAAAACACCCAAAAATTCGATATTTTTGGGTCCCAGAAGCGATCTGTACATGCCTACTCAGTGACAGAATATTTTCAACATACAGGCCCAAAACTTGCTGAAAAATGGATATTTTAGGTGCTTAATGTCGATATGTACATGCATTATCAGTACCCGTTTATATCTCAAATTCAGGCTCAAAACACTCGAAAATTCGAATTATTTTGGTCCCAGAAGCGATCTGTACATGCCTACGTAGTACTAGAATATTATCAAAATATAGGGCAAAAACATGCTAAAAATCGATATTTTACGTGCCCAAAGTCGATATGTGCATGCATCTTCTTTACCCGTTTATATCTCAAATTTGAGATAAAAACACATAAAAAATTCGATATTTTTGGGTTCAAGGAGCGATCTGTACATGCCTACTCAGTGTTAGAATATTTTCAAAATACAGGCATAAAACAAGTTGAAAATCGATATTTTAGGTGCCCTAAATCGATATGTGCAATGCATCTTCTGTACCCGTTTATATCTCAAATTCAGGCTCAAAACAACCGAAAATTTGATATTTTTGAGTCCCAGAAGCGATCTGTGCATGGATCTTCAGTACCCTTTTATATCTCAAATTCAGGCTTAAAACACCCAAAAATTCGATATTTTTTGGTCCTAGAAACGATCTGTACATGCCTACTCAGTGCTAGAATGCTTTCAAGAAATAGGCCCAAAACATATTGAAAATCGATATTGTAGGTGCAAAAAGTCGATCTATGCATACATCTTCAGTACCCGTTTATATCTCAAATTCAGGCTCAAAACACTCGAAAATTCGAATTTTTTTGGTCACAGAATCGATGTGTACATTCCTATTTAGTACTAGAATATTATCAAATTATAGGGCAAAAACATGCTAAAATCGATATTTTTGGTGCCCAAAGTCGATATGTGCATGAATCTTCTTTACCCGTTTATATCTCAAATTTGAGATCAAAACACACGAAAATTCAATATTTGATTTTTGGATTCAAGGAGCGATCTGTACATGCCTACTCAGTGTTAGAATATTTTCAAATTACAGGTACAAAACAAATTCAAAATCGATATTATAAGTGCCCTAAATCAATATGTGCATGCATCTTCTGTACCCGTTTATATCTCAAATTCAGGCGAAAAAAAAAACGAAAATTCTATATTTTTTGGTCCCAGAAGCGATCTGTAGATGCCTACTCAGTGCTATAATGCTTTCAAGATACAGGCCCAAAACATACCTGAAAATCGATATTGTAGGTGCAAAAAGTCGATCTATGCATACATTTTCAGTACCCGTTTATATCTCAAATTCAGGCTCAAAACACCCGAAAATCCGATATTTTGGGGTCCCAGAAGCGATCTGTACAGGCCTACTCAGTGCTTTAATGTTTTCAAAATATAGGCCCAAAACATGCTAAAAATCGATATTTTGGGTGTCCAAAGTCGATATATTCATGTATCTTCTGTACCCGTTTATATCTCAAATTCGTGATTAAAAACACACAAATATTAGATTTTTTTGGATTCAAGGAGCGATCTGTACATGCCTACTTAGTGTTAGAATATTTTCAAATACAGGCACAAAACAAGTTCAAAATCGATATTTTAGGTGCCCTAAATCGATATGAGCATGCATCTTCAGTACCCGTTTATATCTCAAATTCATTCTCAAAACACCCGAAAATTCGATATTTTTGGGTCCCAGAAGCGATCTGTACATGTCTATTCAGTGACAGAATATTGTTAAAATACAGGCCCAAAACATGCTAAAAAACGATATTTTTGGTACCAAATGTCGATATGTGAATGCATCTTCAGTACTCGTTTATATCTCAAATTCAGGCTCAAAACAACCGAAAATTCGATTTTTTTGGGTCCTAGAAGCGATCTGTACATGCCTACTCTTTGCTAGAATATTATCAAACTATACGCCCAAAACATGCTAAAAATCGATTATTTTGTTGCCCAAGGACGATATGTGCATGCATCTTCTGTACCCGTTTATATCTCAAATTCAGTCTCAAAACACCCGAAAATTCGATATTTTTGGGACACAGAAGCGATCTGTACATGTCTACTCAGTGAAAGAATATTTTCAAAATACAGGCCCAAAACATGCTGAAAAATCTATATTTTAGGTGCTTAATGTCGATATGTGCATGCATCATCAGTACCCGTTTATATCTCAAATTCAGGCTCAAAACACTCGAAAATTGGAATTTTTTTGGTTCCAGAAGCGATCTGTACATGCCTACTTAGTACTAGAATGTTTTCAAGATACAGGCCCAAAACATGCTGAAATACTATATTGTAGGTGCAAAAAGTCGATCTATGCATACATCTTCATTACCCGTATACATCTCAAATTCAGGCTCAAAACACCCGAAAATTCGAAATTTTTGGGTCCCAGAAGCGATCTATTCATGTCTACTCAGTGCTAAAATATTTTCAAAATACAAGCCCAAAACATGCTGAAAATTGATACTTTAGTTGCCCAAAGTCAATATGTGTATGAATATTCTGTACCCGTTTATATCCCAAATTCAGGCTCAAAACACCCGAAAATTCTATATTTTTGGGTCCCAGAAGCGTTGTGTACATGCCTACTCAGTGCTAAAATATTTTCAAATTATAGGCCCAAAACATGCTAAAAATCGATATTTTTGGTGCCCAATGTCGATATGTGAATGCATCTTAAGTACTGGTTTATATCTCAAATTCAGGCTCAAAACACCCAAAAATTCGATTTTTTGGGGTTGTAGGAGCGATCTTTACATGCCTATTCAGTGTTAGAATATTTTCAAAATACAGGCACAAAACAAGTTAAAAATCTATATTTTAGGTGCCCTAAATCAATATGTGCAATGCATCTACTGTAACCCGTTCATATCTCAAATTCAGGCTCAAAACACCCGAAAATTTGATATTTTTGGGTCCCAGAAGCGATCTGTACATGCCTACTCAGTGCTAGAATGTTTTCAAAATATAGGCCCAAAACATGCTAAAAATCGATATTTTGGGTGTCCAAAGTCGATATATTCATGCATCTTCTGTACCCGTTTATATCTCAAATTCGTGATTAAAACACACGAATATTCGATTTTTTTGGATTCAAGGAGCGATCTGTACATGCCTACTCAGTGTTAGAATATTTTTAAGATACATGTCCAAAACATGCTGAAAATCGATATTTTATCTGCCCAAAGTCGATATGTGTATTCATATTCTGTACCCGTTTATATCTCAAATTCAGTCTCAAAACACCCGAAAATTCGATATTCGTGGATCACAGAATCGATCTGTACATGCCTACTCAGTGTTAGAATTTTTTAACAGAATACAGGCCCAAAACATGCTGAAAATTGATATTTTAGTTGCCCTAAGTCAATATGTGTATGAATATTTTGTACCTGTTTACATCCTAAATTCAGGCTGAAAACACCCGAAAATTCCATATTTTGGGACCCAGAAGCGATCTGTACATGCCTACTCCTTGCTAGAATATTATCAAAATATACGCCCAAAACATGCTAAAAATCGATTATTTTGTTGTCCAAGGACGATATGTGCATGCATCTTCTGTACCCGTTTATATCTCAAATTCAGTCCCAAAACACCCGAAAATTCGATATTTTTGGGACCCAGAAGCGATCCGTACATGTCTACTCAGTGACAGAATATTTTCAAAATATAGGCCCAAAACATGCTGAAAAATCGATATTTTAGGTGCTTAATGTCGATATGTGCATGCATCATCAGTACCCGTTTATATCTCAAATTCAGGCTCAAAACACTCGAAAATACGAATTTTTTTGGTCCCAGAAGCGATCTGTACATGCCTACTTAGTACTAGAATGTTTTCAAGATACAGGCCCAAAACATGCTGAAATACTATATTGTAGGTGCAAAAAGTCGATCTATGCATACATCTTCATTACCCGTATACATCTCAAATTCAGGCTCAAAACACCCGAAAATTCGATATTTTTGGGTCCCAGAAGCGATCTATTCATGCCTACTCAGTGCTAAAATATTTTCAAAATACAAGCCCAAAACATGCTGAAAATTGATACTTTAGTTGCCCAAAGTCAATATGTGTATGAATATTCTGTACCCGTTTATATCCCAAATTCAGGCTCAAAACACCCGAAAATTCTATATATTTGGGTCCCAGAAGCGATCTGTACATGCCTACTCAGTGCTAAAGTATTTTCAAAATATAGGCCCAAAACATGCTAAAAATCGATATTTTTGGTGCCCAATGTCGATATGTAAATGCATCTTCAGTACTCGTTAATATCTCAAATTCAGGCTCAAAACACCCGAAAATTCGATTTTAGGTGGTTGTAGGAACGATCTGTACATACCTACTCAGTTTTAGAATATTTTAAAAATACAGGCACAAAACAAGTTGAAAATCGATATTTTAGGTGTCCTAAATCGATATGTGCAATGCATCTTCTGTACCCGTTTATATCTCAAATTCAGGCTCAAAACACCTGACAATTTGATATTTTTCGGTCCCCGAAGCGATCTGTGTATGCATCTTCTGTACCCGTTTACATCCCTAATTCAGGCTCAAAACACCCGAAAATTCTATATTTTTAGGTCCCATAAGCGATCTGTACATATCTACTCAGTGACAGAATATTTTCAAAATACAGGCCCAAAACATGCTAAAAATCGATATTTTAGGTGACTAATGTCGATATGTGAATGCATCATCAGTACCCGTTTATATCTCAAATACACGCTCAAAACACCCGAAAATTCGATATTTTGGCGTCCCAGAAGCGATCTGTACATGCCTACTCAGTAGTAGAATATTGTCAAAATATAGGGCAAAAACATGCTAAAAATCGATATTTTTGGTGCCCAAAGTCGATATGTACATGCATCTTCTGTTCCCGTTTATATCTCGAATTCGAGATCAAAATACCCGAAAATTCGATATTTTTGGGTTCAAGGAGCGATCTGTACATGCCTACTCAGTGTTAGAATATTTTCAAAATACAGGCACAAAACAAGTTGAAAATCGATATTTTAGGTGTCCTAAATCGATATGTGCATGCATCTTCTGTACCCGTTTATATCTCAAATTCAGGCTCAAAACACCCGAAAATGTGATATTTTTGGGTCCCAGAAGCGATCTGTGCATGCATCTTCAGTACCCGTTAATATCTCAAATTCAGGCTAAAAAAACCCGAAAATTCGATATTTTTGGGTCCCAGAAGCGATCTATACATGCCTACTCAGTGACAGAATATTTTCAAAATACAAGCCCAAAACATGCTGAAATACTATATTGTAGGTGCAAAAAGTCGATCTATGCATACATCTTCATTACCCGTATACATCTCAAATTCAGGCTCAAAACACCCGAAAATTCGATATTTTTGGGTCCCAGAAGCGATCTATACATGCCTACTCAGTGACAGAATATTTTCAAAATACAAGCCCAAAACATGCTGAAAATCGATACTTTAGTTGCCCAAAGTCAATATGTGTATGAATATTCTGTACCCGTTTATATCCCAAATTCAGGCTCAAAACACCCGAAAATACTATATTTTTGGGTCCCAGAAGCGTTGTGTACATGCCTACTCAGTGCTAAAATATTTTCAAAATATAGACCCAAAACATGCTAAAAATCGATATTTTTGGTGCCCAATGTCGATATGTGAATGCATCTTAAGTACTCGTTTATATCTCAAATTCAGGCTCAAAACACACCAAAATTCGATTTTTTTGGGTTGTAGGAGCGATCTTTACATGCCTACTCAGTGTTAGAATATTTTAAAAATACAGGCACAAAACAAGTTAAAAATCTATATTTTAGGTGCCCTAAATCAATATATGCAATGCATCTACTGTACAGGTTCATATCTCAAATTCAGGCTCAAAACACCCGAAAATTCGATATTTTTGGGTCCGTGAAGCGATCTGTAAATGCCTACTCAGTGCTTGAATGTTTTCAAAATATAGGCACCAATCATGCTAAAAATTGAATATTTTAGGTGTCCAAAGTCGATAAATGCATGCATATTCTGCACCCGTATATATCTCAAATTCAGGCTCAAAACACCCAAAAATTCGATGTTTTTGGATCTCAGAAGCGATCAGTACATGCCTACTCAGTGCTAAAATATTTTCAAAATACAGGCCGAAAACATGCTGAAAATTGATATTTTAGTTGCCCAAAGTCAATATGTGTATGCATATTCTGTACCCGTTTATATCCCAAATTCAGGCTCAAAACACCGGAAAATTCCATATTTTTGGGTCCCAGAAGCGATCTGTACATGCCTACTCAGTGTTAGAATATTTTCAAAATACAGGCATAAAACAAGTTGAAAATCGATATTTTAGGTGCCCTAAATCGATATGTGCAATGCATCTTCTGTACCCGTTTATATCTCAAATTAGGCTCAAAACACCCGAAAATTTGATATTTTGGGGTCCCAGGAACGATCTGTGCATGCATCTTTTCTACCCGTTTACATCCAAAATTCAGGCTCAGAACAGCCGAAAATACTAAATTTTTGGGTCCCAGAAGCGATCTGTACATGTCTACTCAGTGGCAGAATATTTTTAAGATACAGGCCCAAAACATGCTGAAAATCGATATTTTTGTTGCCCAAAGTCAATATGTGTATGCATATTCTGTACCCGTTTATATCCCGATTTCAGGCTGAAACGCCCGAAAATTCCATATTTTTGGGTCCCAGAAGCGATCTGTACATGCCTACTCAGTGCTTAAATAATTTCAAAATATAGGCCCAAATAATGCTAAAAATCGATATTTTTGGTGCCCAATGTCGATATGTGAATGCATCTTCAGTACTTGTTTATATCTCAAATTCAGGCTCAAAACACCCAAAAATTCGATATTTTTGGGTCCCAGAAGCGATCTGTACATGCCTACTCAGTGACAGAATATTTTCAAAATACAGGCCCAAAACTTGCTGAAAAATAGATATTTTAGGTGCTTAATGTCGATATGTACATGCATTATCAGTACCCGTTTATATCTCAAATTCAGGCTCAAAACACTCGAAAATTCGAATTATTTTGGTCCCAGAAGCGATCTGTACATGCCTACGTAGTACTAGAATATTATCAAAATATAGGGCAAAAACATGCTAAAAATCGATATTTTAGGTGCCCAAAGTCGATATGTGCATGCATCTTCTTTACCCGTTTATATCTCAAATTTGAGATAAAAACACATAAAAAATTCGATATTTTTGGGTTCAAGGAGCGATCTGTACATGCCTACTCAGTGTTAGAATATTTTCAAAATACAGGCATAAAACAAGTTGAAAATCGATATTTTAGGTGCCCTAAATCGATATGTGCAATGCATCTTCTGTACCCGTTTATATCTCAAATTCAGGCTCAAAACAACCGAAAATTTGATATTTTTGAGTCCCAGAAGCGATCTGTGCATGCATCTTCAGTACCCTTTTATATCTCAAATTCAGGTTCAAAACACCCAAAAATTCGATATTTTTTGGTCCTAGAAACGATCTGTACATGCCTACTCAGTGCTAGAATGCTTTCAAGAAATAGGCCCAAAACATATTGAAAATCGATATTGTAGGTGCAAAAAGTCGATCTATGCATACATCTTCAGTACCCGTTTATATCTCAAATTCAGGCTCAAAACACTCGAAAATTCGAATTTTTTTGGTCACAGAATCGATCTGTACATTCCTATTTAGTACTAG
This sequence comes from Petrolisthes cinctipes, assembly GCA_033782935.1. NCBI lineage: Eukaryota > Metazoa > Arthropoda > Malacostraca > Decapoda > Porcellanidae > Petrolisthes > Petrolisthes cinctipes. The sequence continues at coordinate 571,154 of JAWQEG010000060.1, forward strand.
AATATTATCAAATTATAGGGCAAAAACATGCTAAAATCGATATTTTAGGTGCCCAAAGTCGATATGTGCATGAATCTTCTTTACCCGTTTATATCTCAAATTTGAGATTAAAACACACGAAAATTCAATATTTTTGGATTCAAGGAGCGATCTGTACATGCCTACTCAGTGTTAGAATATTTTAAAAATTACAGGTACAAAACAAGTTAAAAATCGATATTATAAGTGCCCTAAATCAATATGTGCATGCATCTTCTGTACCCGTTTATATCTCAAATTCAGGCGAAAAAAAAAACGAAAATTCTATATTTTTTGGTCCCAGAAGCGATCTGTACATGCCTACTCAGTGCTATAATGCTTTCAAGATACAGGCCCAAAACATACCTGAAAATCGATATTGTAGGTGCAAAAAGTCGATCTATGCATACATTTTCAGTACCCGTTTATATGTCAAATTCAGGCTTAAAACACCCGAAAATCCGATATTTTGGGGTCCCAGAAGCGATCTGTACAGGCCTACTCAGTGCTTTAATGTTTTCAAAATATAGGCCCAAAACATGCTAAAAATCGATATTTTGGGTGTCCAAAGTCAATATATTCATGCATCTTCTGTACCCGTTTATATCTCAAATTCGTGATTAAAAACACACAAATATTAGATTTTTTTGGATTCAAGGAGCGATCTGTACATGCCTACTTAGTGTTAGAATATTTTCAAATACAGGCACAAAACAAGTTCAAAATCGATATTTTAGGTGCCCTAAATCGATATGAGCATGCATCTTCAGTACCCGTTTATATCTCAAATTCATTCTCAAAACACCCGAAAATTCGATATTTTTGGGTCCCAGAAGCGATCTGTACATGTCTACTCAGTGACAGAATATTGTTAAAATACAGGCACAAAACATGCTAAAAAACGATATTTTTGGTACCAAATGTCGATATGTGAATGCATCTTCAGTACTCGTTTATATCTCAAATTCAGGCTCAAAACAACCGAAAATTCGATTTTTTGGGGTCCTAGAAGCGATCTGTACATGCCTACTCCTTGCTAGAATATTATCAAACTATACGCCCAAAACATGCTAAAAATCGATTATTTTTTTGCCCAAGGACGATATGTGCATGCATCTTCTGTACCCGTTTATATCTCAAATTCAGTCTCAAAACACCCGAAAATTCGATATTTTTTTGACCCAGAAGCGATCTGTACATGTCTACTCAGTGAAAGAATATTTTCAAAATACAGGCCCAAAACATGCTGAAAAATCGATATTTTAGGTGCTTAATGTCGATATGTGCATGCATCATCAGTACCCGTTTATATCTCAAATTCAAGCTCAAAACACTCGAAAATTGGAATTTTTTTGGTTCCAGAAGCGATCTGTACATGCCTACTTAGTACTAGAATGATTTCAAGATACAGGCCCAAAACATGCTGAAATACTATATTGTAGGTGCAAAAAGTCGATCTATGCATACATCTTCATTACCCGTATACATCTCAAATTCAGGCTCAAAACACCCGAAAATTCGATATTTTTGGGTCCCAGAAGCGATCTATTCATGTCAACTCAGTGCTAAAATATTTTCAAAATACAAGCCCAAAACATGCTGAAAATTGATACTTTAGTTGCCAAAAGTCAATATGTGTATGAATATTCTGTACCCGTTTATATCCCAAATTCAGGCTCAAAACACCCGAAAATTCTATATTTTTGGGTCCCAGAAGCGTTGTGTACATGCCTACTCAGTGCTAAAATATTTTCAAAATATAGGCCCAAAACATGCTAAAAATCGATATTTTTGGTGCCCAATGTCGATATGTGAATGCATCTTAAGTACTGGTTTATATCTCAAATTCAGGCTCAAAACACCCAAAAATTCGATTTTTTGGGGTTGTAGGAGCGATCTTTACATGCCTATTCAGTGTTAGAATATTTTCAAAATACAGGCACAAAACAAGTTAACAATCTATATTTTAGGTGCCCTAAATCAATATATGCAATGCATCTACTGTACCCGTTCATATCTCAAATTCAGGCTCAAAACACCCGTAAATTTGATATTTTTGGGTCCCAGAAGCGATCTGTACATGCCTACTCAGTGCTAGAATGTTTTCAAAATATAGGCCCAAAACATGCTAAAAATCGATATTTTGGGTGTCCAAAGTCGATATATTCATGCATCTTCTGTACCCGTTTATATCTCAAATTCGTGATTAAAACACACGAATATTCGATTTTTTTGGATTCAAGGAGCGATCTGTACATGCCTACTCAGTGTTAGAATATTTTTAAGATACATGTCCAAAACATGCTGAAAATCGATATTTTATCTGCCCAAAGTCGATATGTGTATGCATATTCTGTACCCGTTTATATCTCAAATTCAGTCTCAAAACACCCGAAAATTCGATATTCGTGGATCACAGAATCGATCTGTACATGCCTACTCAGTGTTAGAATTTTTTAACAGCATACAGGCCCAAAACATGCTGAAAATTAATATTTTAGTTGCCCAAAGTCAATATGTGTATGAATATTTTGTACCTGTTTACATCCTAAATTCTGGCTGAAAACACCCGAAAATTCCATATTTTGGGACCCAGAAGCGATCTGTGCATGCCTACTCCTTGCTAGAATATTATCAAAATATACGCCCAAAACATGCTAAAAATCGATTATTTTGTTGTCCAAGGACGATATGTGCATGCATCTTCTGTACCCGTTTATATCTCAAATTCAGTCCCAAAACACCCGAAAATTCGATATTTTTGGGACCCAGAAGCGATCCGTACATGTCTACTCAGTGACAGAATATTTTCAAAATATAGGCCCAAAACATACTGAAAAATCGATATTTTAGGTGCTTAATGTCGATATGTGCATACATCATCAGTACCCGTTTATATCTCAAATTCAGGCTCAAAACACCCGAAAATTTGATATTTTTGGGTCCCAGAAGCGATCTGTACATGTCTACTCAGTGACAGAATATTGTTAAAATACAGGCCCAAAACATGCTAAAAAACGATATTTTTGGTGCCAAAGTCGATATATTCATGCATCTTCTATACCCGTTTATATCTTAAATTCGAGTTAAAAACACACGAAACTTCGATATTTTTGCGTTCAAGGAGCGATCTGTACATGCCTACTCAGTGTTAGAATATTTCCAAAATACAGGCACAAAACAAGTTCAAAATCGATATTTTATGTGCCCTAAATCAATATGTGCTTGCATCTTCTGTACCCATTTATATCAGAAATTCAGGCTCAAAACAACCGAAAATTTGATATTTTTGGGTCCCAGAAGCGATCTGTGCATGCATCTTCAGTACACTTTTATATCTCAAATTCAGGCGAAAAACACCCGAAAATTCGATATTTTTGGGTCCCAGAAGCGATCTGTACATGCCTACTCAGTGCTAAAATGCTTTCAAGATACAGGCCCAAAACATGCTGAAAATCGATATTGTAGGTGGAAAAAGTCGATCTATGCATACATCTTCAGTACCCGTTTATATCTCAAATTTATGCTCAAAACACCCGAAAATTTGATATTTTTGGGTCCCAGAAGCGATCTGTACATGTCTACTCAGTGACAGAATATTGTTAAAATACAGGCCCAAAACATGCTAAAAAACGATATTTTTGGTGCCAAAGTCGATATATTCATGCATCTTCTGTACCCGTTTATATCTCAAATTCGTGATTAAAACACACAAATATTCGATTTTTTAGGATTCAAGGAGCGATCTGTACATGCCTACTCAGTGTTAGAATTTTTTAACAGAATACAGGCCCAAAACATGCAGAAAATTGATATTTTAGTTGCCCAAAGTCAATATGTGTATGAATATTTTGTACCCGTTTACATCCAAAATTCAGGCTGAAAACACCCGAAAATTCCATATTTTTGGGTCCCAGAAGCGTTGTGTACATGCCTACTCAGTGCTTAAATATTTTCAAAATATTGGCCCAAAACATGCTAAAAATCGATATTTTTGGTGCCCAAAGACGATATGTGCAGGCATCTTCTGTACCCGTTTATATCTGAAATTCAGGCTCAAAACACCCGAAAATTCTATATTTTTGGGTCCCAGAAGCGATCTGTACATGTCTACTCAGTGACAGAATATTTTCGAAATACAGGCCCAAAACATGCTAAAAATCGATATTTTAGATGCCTAATGTCGATATGTGCATGCATCATCAGTATCCGTTTATATCTCAAATTCAGGCTCAAAACACCCGAAAATTCGATTTTTTTTTGTCCCATAAGCGATCTGTACATGCCTACTTAGTACTAGAATATTATTTAAAATATAGGGCAAAAACATGCTAAAAATCGATATTTTTGGTGCCCAAAGTCGATATGTGCACGCATCTTCTATACCCGTTTATATCTTAAATTCTAGTTAAAAACACACGAAACTTCGATATATTTGGGTTCAAGGACCGATCTGTACATGCCTACTCAGTGTTAGAATATTTTCAAAATACAGGCACAAAACAAGTTCAAAATCGATATTTTATGTGCCCTAAATCAATATGTGTATGCATCTTCTGTACCTATTTAAATCTGAAATTCAGGCTCAAAAAAACAGAAAATTTGATAGTTTTGGGTCCCAGAAGCGATCTGTGCATGCATCTTCAGTACACTTTTATATCTCAAATTCAGGCTCAAAACACCCGAAAATTCGATATTTGTGGGTCCCAGAAGCGATCTGTACATGCCTACTCAGTGCTAAAATGCTTTCAAGATACAGGCCCAAAACATGCTGAAAATCGATATTGTAGGTGGAAAAAGTCGATCTAAGCATACATATTCAGTACCCGTTTATATCTCAAATTCATGGTCAAAACTACCAAAAATTCGATATTTTTGGGTTGCTGAAGCGATCTGTACATGTCTACTCAGTGACAGAATATTGTTAAAATACAGGCCTAAAACATGCTAAAAAACGATATTTTTGGTGCCAAATGTCAATATGTGAATGCATCTTCAGTACTCGTTTATATCTCAAATTCAGTCTCAAAACACCCGAAAATTCGATATTTTTGGGTCCCAGAAGCGATCTGTACATGCCTACTCCTTGCTAGAATATTATCAAAATATACGCCCAAAACATGCTAAAAATCGATTATTTTGTTGCCCAAGGACGATATGTGCATGCATCTTCTGTACCCGTTTATATCTCAAATTCAGTCTCAAAACACCCGAAAATTCGATATTTTTGGGACCCTGAAGCGATGTGTACATGTCTACTCAGTGACAGAATATTTTCAAAATACAGGCCCAAAACATGCTGAAAAATCGATATTTTAGGTGCTTAATGTCGATATGTGCATGCATCATCAGTACCCGTTTATATCTCAAATTCAGGCTCAAAACACTCAAAAATTCGAATTTTTTTGGTCCCAGAAGCGATCTGTACATGCCTACTTAGTACTAGAATATTATCAAAATATAGGGCAAAAACATGCTTAAAATCGATATTTTTGGTGCCCAAAGTCGATATGTGCATGTATCTTCTTTACCCGTTTACATCTTAAATTTGAGATCAAAACACACGAATATTCGATTTTTTTGGATTCAAGGAGCGATCTGTACATGCCTACTCAGTGTTAGAATATTTTCAAATACAGGCACAAAACAAGTTCAAAATCGATATTTTAGGTGCCCTAAATCAATATGTGCATGCATCTTCTGTACCCGTTTATATCTCAAATTCAGGGTCAAAACACCCGAAAATTTGATATTTTTGGTCCTAGAAGCAATCTGTACATGCCTACTCAGTGTTAGAATTTTTTAACAGAATACAGGCCAAAAACATGCTGAAAATTGATATTTTAGTTGCCCAAAGTCAATATGTGTATGAATATTTTGTACCCGTTTACATCCTAAATTCAGGCTGAAAACACCCGAAAATTCCATATTTTGGGACCCAGAAGCGATCTGTACATTCCTACTCAATGCTTAAATATTTTCAAAATATAGGCCCAAAACATGCTAAAAATCGATATTTTTGGTGCCGAAAGACGATATGTGCATGCATCTTCTGTACCCGTTTATATCTCAAATTCAGGGTCAAAACACCCGAAAATTCGATATTTTTGGGTCCCAGAAGCGATCTCTACATGTCTTCTCAGTGACAGAATATTTTCAAAATACAAGCCCAAAACATGCTAAAAATCGATATTTTAGGTGCCTAATGTCGATATGTGCCTGCATCATCAGTACCCGTTTATATCTCAAATTCAGGCTCAAAACACCCGAAAATTCGATTTTTTTTGTCCCAGAAGCGATCTGTACATGCCTACTTAGTACTTGAATATTATTTAAAATATAGGGCAAAAACATGCTAAAATTCGATATTTTTTGGTGCCCAAAGTCGATATGTGCATGCATCTTCTATACACGTTTATATCTTAAATTCGAGATCAAAACACACGAAACTTCGATATTTTTTGGTTCAAGGAGCGATCTGTACATGCCTACTCAGTGTTAGAATATTTTCAAAATACAGGCACAAAACAAGTTCAAAATCGATATTTTATGTGCCCTAAATCAATATATGCATGCATATTCTGTACCCATTTATATCTAAAATTCAGGCTCAAAACAACCGAAAATTTGGTATTTTTGGGTCCCAGAAGCGATCTGTGCATGCATCTTCAGCGCCCTTTTATATCTCAAATTCAGGCTCAAAACACCCGAAAATTCGATATTTTTGGGTCCCAGAAGCGATCTGTACATGCCTACTCAGTGCTTAAATATTTTCAAAATATAGGCAAAAAAATGCTAAAAATCGATATTTTTGGGGCCCAATGTCGATATGTGCATGCATCTTCTTTTTCCGTTTATATCTCAAATTTGAGATCAAAACCCAAAAAAATTCGATATTTTTGGGTTCAAGGAGCGATCTGTACATGCCTACTCAGTGTTAGAATATTTTTAAGATACATGTCCAAAACATGCTGAAAATCGATATTTTATCTGCCCAAAGTCGATATGTGTATGCATATTCTGTACCCGTTTATATCTCAAATTCAGTCTCAAAACACCTGAAAATTCGATATTCGTAAATCACAGAATCGATCTGTACATGCCTACTCAGTGTTAGAATTTTTAACAGAATACAGGCCCAAAACATGCTGAAAATTGATATTTTAGTTGCCCAAAGTTAATATGTGTATGAATATTCTGTACTCGTTTACATCTTAAATTCAGGCTGAAAACACCCGAAAATTCCATATTTTTGGGTCCCAGAAGCGATCTGTACATGCCTACTCAGTGCTTAATTATTTTCAAAATATAGGCCCAAAACAGGCTAAAAATCGATATTTTTGGTGCCCAAAGACGATATGTGCATGCATCTTCTGTATCCGTTTATATCTCAAATTCAGGCTCAAAACACCCGAAAATTCGATATTTTTTGGTCCCAGAAGCGATCTGTACATGTCTACTCAGTGAAAGAATATTTTCAATATACAGGCCCAAAACATGCTAAAAATCGATATTTTGGGTGCCTAATGTCGATATGTGCATGCATCATCAGTACCCGTTTATATCTCAAATTCAGACTCAAAACACCCGAAAATTCAAATTATTTTTGGCCCAGAAGCGATCTGTACATGCCTACTTAGTACTAGAATATTATTTAAAATATAGGGCAAAAACATGCTAAAAATCGATATTTTTGGTGACCAAAGTCGATATGTGCATGCATCTTCTTTACCCGTTTATATCTTAAATTCGAGATCAAAACACACGAAACTTCGATATTTTTGGGTTCAAGGAGCAATCTGTACATGCCTACTCAGTGTTAGAATATTTTCAAATTACAGGCACAAAACAAGTTCAAAATCGATATTTTATGTGCCCTAAATCAATATGTGCATGCATCTTCTGTATCCATTTATATCAGAAATTCAGGCTCAAAACAACCGAAAATTTGATATTTTTGGGTCCCAGAAGCTATCTATACATGCCTACTCAGTGCTTGAATGTTTTCAAAATAAAGGCGCAAAACAGGATCAAATTGATATTTTAGTTGCCCAAAGTCAATATGTGTATGCATATTCTGTACCCGTTTATATCCCAAAGTCAGGCTGAAAACACCCGAAAATTTCATATTTTTGGGTCCCAGAAGCGATCTGTACATGCCTACTCAGTGCTTAAATATTTTCAAAATATAGGCAAAAAACTGCTAGAAATCGATATTTTTGGTGCCCAATGTCGATATGTGAATGCATCTTCAGTACTCGTTTATATCTCAAATTCAGGCTCAAAACACCCGAAAATTCGATGTTTTTGGGACTCTGAAGCGATCTGTACATGCCTACTCAGTGCTAAAATGCTTTAAAGATACAGGCCCAAAACATGCTGAAAAATCGATATTTTAGGTGCTTAATGTCGATATGTGCATGCATCATCAGTACCCGTTTATATCTCAAATTCAGGCTCAAATCATTTGAAAATTCGAATTTTTTTTGTCAGATAAGCGATCTGTACATGCCTACTTAGTACTAGAATATTATCAAAATATGGGGCAAAAACAAGCTAAAAATCGATATTTTTGGTGCACAAAGTCGATATGTGCATGCATCTTCTTTACCCGTTTATATCTCAAATTTGAGATCAAAACACCCGAAAATTCGATATTTTTGGGTTCAAGGAGCGATCTGTACATGCCTACTCAGTGTTAAAATATTTTTAAGATACATGTCCAAAACATGCTGAAAATCGATATTTTATCTGCCCAAAGTCGATATGTGTATGCATATTCTGTACCCGTTTATATCTCAAATTCAGTCTCAAAGCACCTGAAAATTCGATATTCGTAAACCACAGAATCGATCTGTACATGCCTACTCAGTGTTAGAATTTTTAACAGGATACAGGCCCAAAACATGCTGAAAATTGATATTTTAGTTGCCCAAAGTCAATATGTGTATGAATATTCTGTACTCGTTTACATCTTAAATTCAGGCTGAAAACACCCGAAAATTCCATATTTTTGGGTCCCAGAAGCCATCTGTACATGCCTACTCAGAGCTTAATTATTTTCAAAATATAGGCCCAAAACAGGCTAAAAATCGATATTTTGGTGCCCAAAGACGATATGTGCATGCATCTTCTGTATCCGTTTATATCTCAAATTCAGGCTCAAAACACCCGAAAATTCGATATTTTTTGGTTCCAGAAGCGATCTGTACATGTCTACTCAGTGACAGAATATTTTCAATATACAGGCCCAAAACATGCTAAAAATCGATATTTTTGGTGCCTAATGTCGATATGTGCATGCATCATCAGTACCCGTTTATATCTCAAATTCAGACTCAAAACACCCGAAAATTCGATTTTTTTTTGTCCCAGAAGCGATCTGTACATGCCTACTTAGTACTAGAATATTATTTAAAATATAGAGCAAAAACATGCTAAAAATCGATATTTTTGGTGCCCAATGTCGATATGTGCATGCATCTTCTTTACCCGTTTATATCTTAAATTCGAGATCAAATCACACGAAACTTCGATATTTTTGGGTTCAAGGAGCGATCTGTACATGCCTACTCAGTGTTAGAATATTTTCAAAATACAGGCACAAAACAAGTTCAAAATCGATATTTTATGTGCCCTAAATCAATATGTGCATGCATCTTCTGTACCCATTTATATCAGAAATTCAGGCTAAAAAAAAAACGAAAATTTGATATTTTTGGGTCCCAGAAGCGATCTGTGCATGCATCTTCAGTCCCCTTTTATATCTCAAATTCAGGCTCAAAACACCCGAAAATTCGATATTTTTGGGTCCCAGAAGCGATCTGTACATGCCTACTCAGTGCTAAAATGCTTTAAAGATACAGGCCCAAAGCATGCTGAAAATCGATATTGTAGGTGCAAAAAGTCGATCTATGCATACATTTTCAGTACCCGTTTATATCTCAAATTCATGCTCAAAACACTCGAAAATTCGAATTTTTTTGGTCCCAGAATCGATCTATACATTCCTACTTAGTACTAGAATATTATCAAAATATGGGGCAAAAACATGCTAAAAATCGATATTTTTGGTGCCCAAAGTCGATATGTGCATGCATCTTCTTTACAGGTTTAAATCTCAAATTTGAGATCAAAACACCCGAAAACTCGATATTTTTGGGTTCAAGGAGCGATCTGTACATGCCTACTTAGTGTTAGAATATTTTTAAGATACATATCCAAAACATGCTGAAAATCGATATTTTATCTGCCCAAAGTCGATATGTGTATACATATTCTGTACCCGTTTACATCTTAAATTCAGGCTGAAAACACCCGAAAATTCCATATTTTTGGGTCCCAGAAGCGATCTGTACATGCCTACTCAGTGCTTAAATATTTTCAAAATATAGGCCCAAAACATGCTAAAAATCGATATTTTTGGTGCCCAAAGACGATATGTGCATGCATCTTCTGTACCCGTTTATATCTCAAATTCAGGCTCAAAACACCCGAAAATTCGATATTTTTGGGTCCCAGAAGCGATCTGTACATGTCTACTCAGTGACTGTATATTTTCAAAATACAGGCCCAAAACATGCTAAAAATCGATATTTTAGGTGCCTAATGTCGATATGTGAATACATCATCAGTACCCGTTTATATCTCAAATTCAGACTCAAAACACCCGAAAATTCGAATTTTTTTTGTCCCATAAGCGATCTGTACATGCCTACTTAGTACTAGAATATTATTTAAAATATAGGGCAAAAACATGCTAAAAATCGATATTTTTGGTGACCAAAGTCGATATGTGCATGCATCTTCTTTACCCGTTTATATCTTAAATTCGAGATCAAAACACACGAAAATTCGATATTTTTGGGTTCAAGGAGCGATCTGTACATGCCTACTCAGTGTCAGAATATTTTCAAAATACAGGCAAAAAACAAGTTCAAATTCGATATTTTAGGTGCCCTAAATCGATATGTGCATGCATCTTCTGTACTCGTTTATATCTCAAATTCAGGCTCAAGAAAACCGAAAATTTGATATTTTTGCGTCCCAGAAGCAATCTGTGCATGCATCATCAGTACCCGTTTATATCTCAAATTCAAACTCAAAACACTTGAAAATTCGAATTTTTTTGGTCCCAGAAGCGATCTGTACATGCCTACTTAGTACTAGAATATTATCAAAATATAATCCCAAAACATGCTAAAAATTAATATTTTAGGTGTCCAACGTCGATATATTCATGCATCTTCTGTATCCGTTTATATCTCAAATTCATGATTAAAACACACGAATATTCGATTTTTTTGGATTCAAGGAGCGATTTGTACATGCCTACTCAGTGTTAGAATATTTTCAAAATACAGGCACAAAACAAGTTGCAAATCGATATTTTAGGTGCCCTAAATCGATATGTGTATTCATATTCTGTACCCGTTTATATCTCAAATTCAGTCTCAAAACACTTGAAAAATCGACTCTTGGGTCACAGAATCGATCTGTACATGCCTACTCATTGTTAGAATATTTTTAAGATACATGTCCAAAACATGCTGAAATTTGATATTTTAGTTGCCCAAAGTCAATATGTGTATGAATATTCTGTGCCCGTTTACATCCTAAATTCAGGCTGAAAACACCCGAAAATTCCATATTTTTGGGTCACAGAAGCGATCTGTACATGCCTACTCAGTGCTTAAATATTTTAAAAATAAAGGCCCAAAACATGCTAAAAATCGATATTTTTGGTGCCCAATGACGATATGTGCATGTATCTTCTGTACCCGTTTATATCTCAAATTCAGGCTCAAAACACCCGAAAACTCGATATTTTTGGGTCCCAGAAGCGATCTGTACATGTCTACTCAGTGACAGAATATTTTCAAAATACAGGCCCAAAACATGCTAAAAATCGATATTTTAGGTGCCTAATGTCGATATGTGCAAGCATATTCTGTACCCGTTTATATCTCAAATTCAGGCTCAAAACACCCGAAAATTTGATATTTTTGGGTCCCAGAAGCGATCTCTACATGCCTACTCAGTGTTAGAATATTTTTAAAATACATGTCAAAAACATGCTGAAAATCGATATTTTATCTGCCCAAAGTCGATATGTGTATGCATATTCTGTACCCGTTTACCTCCTAAATTTAGGCTGAAAACACCCAAAAATTCCATATCTTTGGGTCCCAGAAGCGATCTGTACATGCCTAATCAGTGCTAAAATGCTTTCAATATACAGGCCCAAAACATGCTGAAAATCGATATTGTAGGTGCAAAAAGTCGATCTATGCATACATCTTCAGTATCCGTTTATATCTCAAAATCAGTTTCAAAACACCCGAAAATTCGATATTTTGGGGTCCCAGAAGCGATCTGTACATGCCTACTCAGTCCTTGAATGTTTTCAAAATATAGGCCCAAAACATGCTAAAATTGATATTTTAGTTGCCCAAAGACGATATGTGCATGCATCTTCTGTACCCGTTTATATCTCAAATTCAGGCTCAAAACACCCGAAAATTTGATATTTTTGGGTCCCAGAAGCGATCTGTACATGCCCACTTAGTACTAGAATATTCTCAAAATATAGGGCAAAAAACATGCTAAAAATCGATATTTTTGGTGCCCAAAGTTGATATGTGCATGCCTCTTCTGTACCCGTTTATATCTGAAATTCGAGATCAAAACACACGAAAATTCGATATTTTTGGGTTCAAGGAGCGATCTGTACATGCCTACGCAGTGTTAGAATATTTTCAAAATACAGGCCCAAAACAAGTTTAAAATCGATATTTTATGTGCCCTAAATCGATATGTGCATGCATCTTCTGTACCCATTTATATCTCATATTCAACCTCAAAACAACCGAAAATTTGATATTTTTGGGTCCCAGAAGCGATCTGTTCATGCATCTTCAGTACCCTTTTATATCACAAATTCAGGCTCAAAACACCGGAAAATTCGATATTTTTGGGTCCCAAAAGCGATCTGTACATGCCTACTCAGTGCTAAAATGCTTTCTAGATACAGGCCCAAAACATGCTGAAAATCGATATTGTAGGTGCAAAAAGTCGATCTATGCATACATCTTCAGTACCCGTTTATATCTCAAATTCAGTTTCAAAACACCCGAAAATTCGATATTTTGGGGTCCCAGAAGCGATCTGTACATGCCTACTCAGTGCTTGAATGTTTTCAAAATATAGGCCCAAAACATGCTAAAATTGATATTTTAGTTGCCCAAAGACGATATGTGCATGCATCTTCTGTACCCGTTTATATCTCAAATTCAGGCTCAAAACACCCGAAAATTCGATATTTTTGGGTCCCAGAAGCGATCTGTACATGCCTACTCAGTGCTAGAATATTTTTAAGATACATGTCCAAAACATGCTGAAAATCGATATTTTATCTGCCCAAAGTCGATATGTGTATTCATATTATGTACCCGTTTATATCTCAAATTCAGTCTCAAAACACTCGAAAATTCGATATTCTTGGGTCACAGAATCGATCTGTACATGCCTACTCAGTGTTAGAATTTTTAAAAAAGTACAGTCCCAAAACATGCTGAAAATTGATATTTTAGTTGCCCAAAGTCAATATGTGTATGCATATTCTGTACCCGTTTACCTCCTAAATTCAGGTTGAAAACACACGAAAATTCCATATTTTTGGGTCCCAGAAGCGATCTGTACATGCCTACTCAGTGCTTAAATATTTTCAAAATATAGGCCCAAAACATGCAAAAAATCAATATTTTTGGTGCCTAATGTCGATATGTGCTTGCATCATAAGTAGGCTACCCGTTTATATATCAAATTCAGGCTCAAAACACCCGAAAATTCGATTTTTTTGGGTCCCAGAAGCGATCTGTATATGCCTACTTAGTACTAGAATATTCTCAAAATATAGGGCAAAAACATGCTAAAAATCGATATCTTTGGTGCCCAATGTCGATATGTGAATACATCTTCAGTAATCGTTTATATTTCAAATTCAGTTTCAAAACACCCGAAAATTCGATATTTTGGGGTCCCAGAAGCGATCTGTACATGTCTACTCAGTGATTAAATATTTTCAAAATAAAGGTCCAAAAAATGCTAAAAATCGATATTTTTGGTGCCCAATGTCGATATGTGAATGCATCTTCAGTAATCGTTTATATCTCAAATTCAGGCTTAAAACACACGAATATTCGATTTTTTTGGATTCAAGGAGCAATCTGTGTTAGAATATTTTCAAATACAGGCACAAAACAAGTTGAAAATCGAGATTTTAGGTGCCCTAAATTGATATGTGCAAGCATCTTCTGTACCCGTTTATATCTCAAATTCAGGCTCAAAACACCCGAAAATTTGATATTTTTGGGTCCCAGAAGCGATCTGTACATGCCTACTCAGTGTTAGAATATTTTTAAGATACATGTCCAAAACATGCTGAAAATCGATATTTTATCTGCCCAAAGTCGATATGTGTATTCATATTCTGTACCCGTTTATATCTCAAATTCAGTCTCAAAACACTCGAAAATTCGATATTCTTGGGTCACAGAATCGATCTGTACATGCCTACTCAGTGTTAGAATTTTTAACAGAGTACAGTCCCAAAACATGCTGAAAATTGATATTTTAGTTGCTCAAAGTCAATATGTGTATGCATATTCTGTACCCGTTTACCTCCTAAATTCAGGTTGAAAACACCCGAAAATTCCATATTTTTGGGTCCCAGAAGCGATCTGTACATGCCTACTCAGGGCTTAAATATTTTCAAAATATAGGCCCAAAACATGCTAAAAATCGATATTTTTGGTGCCCAAAGACGATATGTGCATGCATCTTCTGTACCCGTTTATATCTCAAATTCAGGCTCAAAACACCCGAAAATTCGATATTTTTGGGTCCCAGAAGCGATACTGTACATGTCTACTCAGTGACAGAATATTTTCAAAATACAAGCCCAAAACATGCTAAAAATCGATATTTTAGGTGCCTAATGTCGATATGTGCATGCATCATCAGTAGGCTACCCGTTTATATATCAAATTCAGGCTCAAAACACCCGAAAATTCGATTTTTTTGGGTCCTAGAAGCGATCTGTACATGCCCACTTAGTACTAGAATATTCTCAAAATATAGGGCAAAAAACATGCTAAAAATCGATATTTTTGGTGCCCAAAGTTGATATGTGCATGCCTCTTCTGTACCCGTTTATATCTCAAATTCGAGATCAAAACACACGAAAATTCGATATTTTTGGGTTCAAGGAGCGATCTGTACATGCCTACGCAGTGTTAGAATATTTTCAAAATACAGGCCCAAAACAAGTTTAAAATCGATATTTTATGTGCCCTAAATCGATATGTGCATGCATCTTCTGTACCCATTTATATCTCATATTCAAGCTCAAAACAACCGAAAATTTGATATTTTTGGGTCCCAGAAGCGATCTGTTCATGCATCTTCAGTACCCTTTTATATCACAAATTCAGGCTCAAAACACCGGAAAATTCGATATTTTTGGGTCCCAAAAGCGATCTGTACATGCCTACTCAGTGCTAAAATGCTTTCTAGATACAGGCCCAAAACATGCTGAAAATCGATATTGTAGGTGCAAAAAGTCGATCTATGCATACATCTTCAGTACCCGTTTATATCTCAAATTCAGTTTCAAAACACCCGAAAATTCGATATTTTGGGGTCCCAGAAGCGATCTGTACATGCCTACTCAGTGCTTGAATGTTTTCAAAATATAGGCCCAAAACATGCTAAAATTGATATTTTAGTTGCCCAAAGACGATATGTGCATGCATCTTCTGTACCCGTTTATATCTCAAATTCAGGCTCAAAACACCCGAAAATTCGATATTTTTGGGTCCCAGAAGCGATCTGTACATGTCTACTCAGTGCTTAAATATTTTCAAAATAAAGGCCCAAAAAATGCTACAAATCGATATTTTTGGTGCCCAATGTCGATATGTGAATGCATCTTCAGTACTCTTTTATATCACAAATTCAGGCTTAAAACACACAAATATTCGATTTTTTTGGATTCAAGGAGCAATCTGTACATGCCTACTCAGTGTTAGAATATTTTCAAATACAGGCTCAAAACAAGTTGAAAATCGAGATTTTAGGTGCCCTAAATCGATATGTGCAAGCATCTTCTGTACACGTTTATATCTCAAATTCAGGCTCAAAACACCCGAAAATTTGATATTTTTGGGTCTCAGAAGCGATCTGTACATGCCTACTCAGTGTTAGAATATTTTTAAGATACATGTCCAAAACATGCTGAGAATCGATATTTTATCTGCCCAAAGTCGATATGTGTATTCATATTCTGTACCCGTTTATATCTCAAATTCAGTCTCAAAACACTCGAAAATTCGATATTCTTGGGTCACAGAATCGATCTGTACATGCCTACTCAGTGTTAGAATTTTTAACAGAGTACAGTCCCAAAACATGCTGAAAATTGATATTTTAGTTGCCCAAAGTCAATATGTGTATGCATATTCTGTACCCGTTTACCTCCTAAATTCAGGTTGAAAACACCCGAAAATTCCATATTTTTGGGTCCCAGAAGCGATCTGTACATGCCTACTCAGTGCTTAAATATTTTCAAAATATAGGCCCAAAACATGCTAAAAATCGATATTTTTGGTGACTATATGTGACTATATGTGCATGCATCATAAGTAGGCTACCCGTTTATATATCAAATTCAGGCTCAAAACACCGAAAATTCGTTTTTTTTGGGTCCCAGAAGCGATCTGTATATGCCTACATAGTACTAGAATATTCTCAAAATATAGGGCAAAAACATGCTAAAAATCGATATTTTTGGTGCCCAAAGTTGATATGTGCATACATCATCTGTACCCGTTTATATCTCAAATTCGAGATCAAAACACACGAAAATTCGATATTTTTGGGTTCAAGGCGCGATCTGTACATGCCTACTCAGTGTTAGAATATTTTCAAAATACAGGCCCAAAACAAGTTGAAAATCGATATTTTATGTGCCCTAAATCGATATGTGCATGCATCTTCTGTACCCATTTATATCTCATATTCAAGCTCAAAACAACCGAAAATTTGATATTTGGGGGTCCCAGAAGCGTTCTGTACATGCCTACTCAGTGCTTGAATGTTTTCAAAATATAGGCCCAAAACATGCTAAAATTGATATTTTAGTTGCCCAAAGACGATATGTGCATGCATCTTCTGTACCCGTTTATATCTCAAATTCAGGCTCAAAACACCCGAAAATTCGATATTTTGGGGTCCCAGAAGCGATCTGTACATGTCTACTCAGTGCTTAAATATTTTCAAAATAAAGGCCCATAAAATGCTACAAATCGATATTTTTGGTGCCCAATGTCGATATGTGAATGCATCTTCAGTACTCGTTTATATCTCAAATTCAGGCTTAAAACACACAAATATTCAATTTTTTTGGATTCAAGGAGCAATCTGTACATGCCTACTCAGTGTTAGAATATTTTCAAATACAGGCACAAAACAAGTTGAAAATCGAGATTTTAGGTGCCCTAAATCGATATGTGCAAGCATCTTCTGTACCCGTTTATATCTCAAATTCAGGCTCAAAACACCCGAAAATTTGATATTATTGGGTCTCAGAAGCGATCTGTACATGCCTACTCAGTGTTAGAATATTTTTAAGATACATGTCCAAAACATGCTGAGAATCGATATTTTATCTGCCCAAAGTCGATATGTGTATTCATATTCTGTACCCGTTTATATCTCAAATTCAGGTTGAAAACACCCGAAAATTCCATATTTTTGGGTCACAGAAGCGATCTGTACATGCCTACTCAGTGCTTAAATATTTTCAAAATATAGGCCCAAAACATGCTAAAAATCGATATTTTTGGTGCCTAATGTCGATATGTGCATGCATCATAAGTAGGCTACCCGTTTATATATCGAATTCAGGCTCAAAACACCCGAAAATTCGAATTTTTTGGGTCCCAGAAGCGATATGTATATGCCTACTTAGTACTAGAATATTCTCAAAATATAGGGCAAAAACATGCTAAAAATCGATATTTTTGGTGCCCAAAGTTGATATGTGCATGCCTCTTCTGTACCCGTTTATATCTCAAATTCGAGATCAAAACACACGAAAATTCGATATTTTTGGGTTCAAGGAGCGATCTGTACATGCCTACTCAGTGTTTGAATATTTTTAAGGTACATGTCCAAAACATGCTGAGAATCGATATTTTATCTGCCCAAAGTCGATATGTGTATTCATATTCTGTACCCGTTTATATCTCAAATTCAGTCTCAAAACACTCGAAAATTCGATATTCTTGGGTCACAGAATCGATCTGTACATGCCTACTCAGTGTTAGAATTTTTAACAGAGTACAGTCCCAAAACATGCTGAAAATTGATATTTTAGTTGCCCAAAGTCAATATGTGTATGCATATTCTGTACCCGTTTACCTCCTAAATTCAGGTTGAAAACACCCGAAAATTCCATATTTTTGGGTCCCAGAAGCGATCTGTACATGCCTACTCAGTGCTTAAATATTTTCAAAATATAGGCCCAAAACATGCTAAAAATCGATATTTTTGGTGCCCAATGTCGATATGTGAATGCATCATCAGTACTCGTTTATATCTCAAATTCAGGCTCAAAACACACGAATATTCGATTTTTTTGGATTCAAGGAGCAATCTGTACATGCCTACTCAGTGTTAGAATATTTTTAAATACAGGCACAAAACAAGTTGAAAATCGAGATTTTAGGTGCCCTAAATCGATATGTGCAAGCATCTTCTGTACCCGTTTATATCTCAAATTCAGGCTCAAAACACCCGAAAATTCGATATTTTTGGGTCCCAGAAGCGATCTGTACATGTCTACTCAGTGCTTAAATATTTTCAAAATAAAGGCCCAAAAAATGCTACAAATAGATATTTTTGGTGCCCAATGTCGATATGTGAATGCATCTTCAGTACTCGTTTATATCTCAAATTCAGGCTTAAAACACACAAATATTCGATTTTTTTGGATTCAAGGAGCAATCTGTATATGCCTACTCAGTGTTAGAATATTTTCAAATACAGGCACAAAACAAGTTGAAAATCGAGATTTTAAGTGCCCTAAATCGATATGTGCAAGCATCTTCTGTATCCGTTTATATCTCAAATTCAGGCTCAAAACACCCGAAAATTTGATATTTTTGGGTCTCAGAAGCGATCTGTACATGCCTACTCAGTGTTAGAATATTTTTAAGATACATGTCCAAAACATGCTGAGAATCGATATTTTATCTGCCCAAAGTCGATATGTGTATTCATATTCTGTACCCGTTTATATCTCAAATTCAGTCTCAAAACACTCGAAAATTCGATATTCTTGGGTCACAGAATCGATCTGTACATGCCTACTCAGTGTTAGAATTTTTAACAGAGTACAGTCCCAAAACATATTGAAAATTGATATTTTAGTTGCCCAAAGTCAATATGTGTATGCATATTCTGTACCCGTTTACCTCCTAAATTCAGGTTGAAAACACCCGAAAATTCCATATTTTTGGGTCCCAGAAGCGATCTGTACATGCCTACTCAGTGCTTAAATATTTTCAAAATATAGGCCCAAAACATGCTAAAAATCGATATTTTTGGTGCCCAATGTCGATATGTGCATGCATCATAAGTAGGCTACCCGTTTATATATCAAATTCAGGCTCAAAACACCGAAAATTCGTTTTTTTTGGGTCCCAGAAGCGATCTGTATATGCCTACTTAGTACTAGAATATTGTCAAAATTTAGGGCAAAAACATGCTAAAAATCGATATTTTTGGTGCCCAAAGTTGATATGTGCATGCCTCTTCTGTACCCGTTTATATCTCAAATTCGAGATCAAAACACACGAAAATTCTATATTTTTGGGTTCAAGGAGCGATCTGTACATGCCTACTCAGTGTTAGAATATTTTCGAAATACAGGCCCAAAACAAGTTGAAAATCGTTATTTTATGTGCCCTAAATCGATATGTGCATGCCTCTTCTGTACCCATTTATATCTCATATTCAAGCTCAAAACAACCGAAAATTTGATATTTTTTGGTCCCAGAAGCGATCTGTGCATGCATCTTCAGTACCCTTTTTTATCTCAAATTCAGGCTCAAAACACCGGAAAATTCGATATTTTTGGGTCCCCGAAGCGATCTGTACATGCCTACTCAGTGCTAAAATGCTTTCAATATACAGGCCCAAAACATGCTGAAAATCGATATTGTAGGTGCAGAAAGTCGATCTATGCATACATCTTCAGTACCCATTTATATCTCAAATTCAATTTCAAAACACCCGAAAATTCGATATTTTGGGGTCCCAGAAGCGATCTGTACATGCCTACTCAGTGCTTGAATGTTTTCAAAATATAGGCCCAAAACATGCTAAAATTGATATTTTAGTTGCCCAAAGACGATATGTGCATGCATCTTCTGTACCCGTTTATATCTCAAATTCAGGCTCAAAACACCCGAAAATTCGATATTTTTGGGTCCCAGAAGCGATCTGTACATGTCTACTCAGTGTTTAAATATTTTCAAAATAAAGGCCCAAAAAATGCTACAAATCAATATTTTTGGTGCCCAATGTCGATATGTGAATGCATCTTCAGTACTCGTTTATATCTCAAATTCAGGCTTAAAACACACAAATATTCGATTTTTTTGGATTCAAGGAGCAATCTGTGTTAGAATATTTTCAAATACAGGCACAAAACAAGTTGAAAATCGAGATTTTAGGTGCCCTAAATCGATATGTGCAAGCATCTTCTGTACCCGTTTATATCTCAAATTCAGTCTCAAAACACTCGAAAATTCGATATTCTTGGGTCACAGAATCGATCTGTACATGCCTACTCAGTGTTAGAATTTTTAACAGAGTACAGTCCCAAAACATATTGAAAATTGATATTTTAGTTGCCCAAAGTCAATATGTGTATGCATATTCTGTACCCGTTTACCTAATAAATTCAGGTTGAAAACACCCGAAAATTCCATATTTTTGGGTCCCAGAAGCGATCTGTACATGCCTACTCAGTGCTTAAATATTTTCAAAATATAGGCCCAAAACATGCTAAAAATCGATATTTTTGGTGCCCAATGTCAATATGTGAATGCATCATCAGTACTCGTTTATATCTCAAATTCAGGCTCAAAACACAAGAATATTCGATTTTTTTGGATTCAAGGAGCAATCTGTACATGCCTACTCAGTGTTAGAATATTTTTAAATACAGGCACAAAACAAGTTGAAAATCGAGATTTTAGGTGCCCTAAATCGATATGTGCAAGCATCTTCTGTACCCGTTTATATCTCAAATTCAGGCTCAAAACACCCGAAAATTCGATATTTTTGGGTCCCAGAAGCGATCTGTACATGCCTACTTAGTACTAGAATATTCTCAAAATATAGGGCAAAAACATGCTAAAAATCGATATTTTTGGTACCCAAAGTTGATATGTGCATGCATCTTCTGTACCCGTTTATATCTCAAATTCGTGATCAAAACATACGAAAATTCGATTTTTTGGGGTTCAAGGAGTGATCTGTACATGCCTACTCAGTGTTAGAATATTTTCAAAATACAGGCCCAAAACAAGTTGAAAATCGATATTTTATGTGCCCTAAATCGATATGTGCATGCATCTTCTGTACCCGTTTATATCTCAAATTCAGGCTCAAAACACCCGAAAATTCGATATTTTTGGGTCCCAGAAGCGATCTGTACATGTCTACTCAGTGACAGAATATTTTCAAAATACAGGCCCAGAATAATGATAATGATGATGATGATCAAGATAATGATGATAATGATAATGATAATAATGATGATGATAATAATGATGATGATAATGATGATGATGATAATGATAGTGATGGTGATAATGATGATGATGATAATGATAGTGATGATGATAATGATGATGATGATAATGAAGCTAATAATATATATATATATATATATATATATATATATATATATATATATATATATATATAACACTCTATCTATCTATCTATCCATCAATCTATTCATCAGAGAGAGAGCGAGAGTGGGGGAGGGTTGGAAGGTGGTAGGCCGGGAGGCCTCACGCAGACTGAGAGAGAGAGAGAGAGAGAGATGGTCCTCTCTCTCTCTCTCTTAAATTCTCTCTCTCTCTCTCTCTCTCTCTCTCTCTCTCTCTCTCTCTCTGTATGTATGTATGTCTGAGAACATACATACATACATACATACACTATCAAATATTAATAATAATAATAATTAAAAAAAATATATATATTAATAATAATATTAATATTCGATCAGTCAATTAATCAATTAATACAATCAATCTATCTATCTATCTGAAACACACAAACTCACACACAGAGAGAGAGAGAGAGAGAGACAGAGGGAGAAAGAGAGAGAGAGAGAATATTTTCAAAATACACGACCAGAGTCGAACCAGTGGTGGTTCCTTCCAATTCATAATCACCTCACTCTAGCCACTAGGCCACCGACACAATTATTATTATTATCGTCACAAATGTAGGCGATGAACAGACGCGAATAATTCGATATTTTCGGGTCTCGGTATTTAAAAAAAAAAATATGTATATATATATATATATATATATATATATATATATATATATATATATATATATATATATATATATATACCAAATTGAGGCTCAAAACACCCGATAATTCGATATTTGGAGGTCCGTCCCAGAAGCGATCTGTACATGCTTTACTCAGTGCTAGAATATTAAAAAAATAGAGAATGAGAATCGAACCGGGGCCATTACATTTCACAGTCCCTCACTCTTTCGTATCGACCACTTCCCCCCCACCACCTCTAGCGACTCATAACGTCTTGCATATTCACCACAAAAACACCCGAAAAGTCCTCATTTGGGTCTCTCTCTCTCTCTCTCTCTCTCTCTCTCTCTCTCTCTCTCTCTCTCTCTCTCTCTCTCTCTCTCTCTCTCTCTCTCTCTCTCTCGGTGCTACAACAATTTACAAATTCCAAGTGAAATACATGCTGAAAAGCGTTCTCTACTCGTTTATATTCTAAATTCAGGCTCATGATAATAATAATAATAATAAAAAAAAATATATATATATAATAATAATAATAATATGTGAGAGAGAGATAGAGAGAGAGAGAGAGAGAGAGAGAGAGAGAGAGAGAGAGAGTGTGTATGTGTGTGAGAGTATATAAGTGAGAGTGAGAAATAATAATAATAATAATAATAAAATAGTTAAGTTATACAGTATAAATACACGTTTTCTATTAAACAAAATAAATATGGAAAAATATTATAGTTATCCGTAAATAAAGAGTAGGGAAGTGCTGATTCTCTCTCTCTCTCTCTCTCTCTCTCTCTCTCTCTCTCTCTCTCTCTCTCATAGTTAAATTCAAACAATTTATTAGCGACAAAGTCTCTCTCTCTCTCTCTCTCTCTCTCTCATAGTTAAATTCAAACAGTTTATTAGCGACAAAGTCTCTCTCTCTCTCTCTCTCTCTCTCTCATAGTTAAATTCAAACAGTTTATTAGCGACAAAGTCTCTCTCTCTCTCTCTCTCTCTCTCTCTCTCTCTAATAGTTAAATTCAAACAGTTTATTAGCGACAAAGTCTCTCTCTCTCTCTCTCTCTCTCTCTCTCTCTCTCTGTATGTATGTATGTCAGATAATAATAATGATGAAAATAATGATGATGATTATAATAATAATGATGAAAATAATGATGATGATAATAATGATGATAATTAAGATGATGATAATGATGATAATGATAATGATGATGATGATAATGATGATGATGATAATAATAATGATGATGATGATGATAATGATGATGATGAAGATAATGTTGATGATGAGGATAATGATGAAAATTATGATGATAATGATGATGATAATAATAATGATAATAATGATGATGATGATGATAATGATGATGATAATGATGATGATGGTAATGATAATGAAAATGATGATGATAATAATGAAGATGATGATAATGATAATAATAATGATGATGATTATGATGATGATAATAAGGATGATGATAATGATGATGATGATGATGATAATGATAGTGATGATAATGATGATGACAATGATAATGATGATGATGATAATGATGATGATAATGATGATAATAATGTTAATAATATATATATATATATATATATATATATATATATATATATATCTATATACATAAAGCCAAGCTTCTCTCTGCGTGTGTGTGTGTGTGTGTGTGTGTGTGTGTCCGCGATGCACGCCTAAACCGTCCAACTTTGTGTCCTCAAAATTTGCATGTAGGTGAGTCTTGATCCCGTTCAGGTTTAGGGGGGGTCATACAACGAAACCACATCTAACGAAACGTGCTAGCGAAATAATAATAAATTACAGGGGAAAAATCTACGGAATCACCATACCACAGTTCAGCCTTTCGCAAAAACACGGTCAATTTTAAAGTTTCATTTAGGTAAATTTTTTCTTACAGACTTGTAGAGCTTGATTTTACACACCAGAATCTGTAAACTAAAGCTTCCTAGGTTCATTGGTTTGCGTACAGCAGCGCCATGAGTAATAAAGTAGTTACCCCTAAAAATGAGAACACGTATTCTATTATTAAATTATCGGATACTGGTCCAGAAATCAACAGCTCATGAACATAATTTAAGGCTACAGCACGGATATTATTCGATTTGTTTATGCCTTATCTCAGTAAGTATATTGTCGTTTACCTATATTATTACATTTTATCCATTTTTATGATTGATTTCTACCATATTGGTATAATATTTTGGTAAATATTGAATGAATTACCGTTATTGCATACCGTTTTTCTACCTTCATTACCCACTTATTTAGACCATTCTAAGACTATTTTCTTCTATGGCATTTCCTCCACAAATGCCCCATTTCCAAGATAGGGCATATTCAAATGGGGCATTTTGAAATTAGCCTGACCTTACCTGACCTTACCTAACCTAACCTAGACCACATCAGACTACCGGGACCTAACCTGGCCAAACTACCGGGACCTAACCTGGGCAAACTACCAGGAAAACGGTAATTCTTTCAATAATTACCAATATTTTTGTACATTATTTTCTTGAGCTCTTGATTCCTGCTCCAGTATCAAACACCATTGTCATATTGATTCTCATTATTGTCCTATAGAGTTTCACTTTTGTCAAATTGATTTTCATTATTGCCATATTTATTATTTCAGATTGGTAGAATATTTTTGTAATCCAGTATCAAACACCATTGTCATATTGATTCTCAGTATTGTCCTATAGAGTTTCAGTTTTGTCAAATTGATTTCCATTATTGCCATATTTATTTTCTGATTGGTAGAATATTTTTGTAACTTATTTTCTTGACGTCTTGATTCCTGCTACGGTATCAAAACACCATTGTCATAGATTGAATCTCAGTATTGTCCTATTGAGTTTCAGTTTTGTCTAATTGATTTTCATTATTGCCAAGATAGGGCATATTCAAATGGGCCATTTTTAAATTAGCCTGACCTTACCTTACCTGACCTTACCTAGACCGCATCAGACTACCGGGACCTAACCTGGGCAAACTACCGGGAAAACGGTAATTCTTTCAATAAATACCAATATTTTGTACAATATTTTCTTGAGCTCTTGATTCCTGCTCCAGTATCAAACACCATTGTCATATTGATTCTCATTATTGTCCTATAGAGTTTCACTTTTGTCAAATTGATTTTCATTATTGCCATATTTATTGTCGTCAACCGGAGTCGTGAAAAATGTCGTTTACCAGGAGCACTTCAGTAAAATGCTTAGTGACGCAATTAATAGAAAAAGAAGGAAATATTATTAATTATGCTAATATTAGAATGATGGAGTTATTGAATGAGGGAGAAAGATTGATATAATAAACATTTGAAAACGACTAATACCTCCAATTATTCACCCACCCACCTCTATTACTATTCATCCATCCATCCATTTATTTTATCTAACCACTAAACCATCCCTCCCTCTCCCCCTTCCTTCCCTCCTTCCCTTCCTTCTATCCACCCACCACCCGATCTGCTCCAAACCGCCCGAAGGGCGGTGGAAGGGCGGCCGCAGGCCGCCAGCCCTCCGCAGGAGCTAGCGGCTCCTAGCCGCCCGAAGGGCGGCGGAGCAGCTAGTATATATATATAGAGAGAGAGAGAGAGAGAGAGAGAGAGAGAGAGAGAGATGGTCCGATCTCTCTCTCTCTCTCTCTCTCTTAAATTCAAACAGTTTATTAGCCACATCAGTACATTATAACATTTGGTCATAGCAAAGGCATCTCTCTCTCTCTCTCTCTCTCTCTCTCTCTCTCTGTATGTATGTATGTATGTATGTCAGAACATACATACATACATACACTCTCAAATAATAATAATAATAATAATAATAATAATAATAATAATAATAACAATAATGATGATAATAATGATAATAATGATGATGATGATGATAATGATGATCTGTACATGCCAACTTAGTGCTAGAATATATTATATACCAATACAGGCCCATAACATGCTGCAACTCGATATATTAGTTGCCCAAAGTCGATATGTGCATGCATCTTGTGTACCCATTTATATCTCAAATTGAGGCTCCAAACACCCGATAATTCGATATCTTTGGATCTGTATATGATAATAATAATAATAATAATAATAATAATAATAATAATAATAATAATGATAAAAAAAAAAGAAATAATAATAATAATAATAAAAAAAAAGAAATAATAATAATAATAATAAAAATAATAATAATAAAACAAAAACAATAATAATAATAATAGTAATAATATGTGTTTGAGAGAGAGAGAGAGAGAGAGAGAGAGAGAGAGGAGAGAGAGAGAGAGAGAGAGATAGTGTGTGTGTGAGAGTATATAAGTGAGATTGAGAAATATTAATAATATATAATAATAAAAAAATAATTCAGCTGTACAATATAAATACAAGGTTTTCTGTTATACAAAAAAAAGAAAAAAAAATGGGATAATAATATAGTTATCCATAAATAAATAGTAGGGAAGTGCTGACTCTCTCTCTCTCCTCTCTCTCTCTCTCTCATATTTAAATTCAAACAGTTTATTAGCGTCAGAATCTCTCTCTCTCTCTTTCTCTCTCTCTCTCTCTCTCTCTCTCTCTCTCTCTGTATGTATGTCTGTATGTCAGAACATACATACATACATACATACACTCAAATAATAATAATAATAATAATAATAATAATAATAATAATAATAGAAAACAAATAATAATTATAATAATGATGATAACAATAATGATGATAATTAATGATGATGATGATAATAATGATGATGATGATTAAGATAATGATAATGATAATATGGATGATGCTAATGATGATGATGATAATGATAAGGATGATAATGATGATGATGATGATAATGATGATAATGATGATGATAATTAATATATATATAACACTCTATCTATATATCTATTCATCAGAGAGAGAGAGAGAGTGGGGGGAGGGTAGGAAGGTGGTAGGCTTGGAGGCCTCACGCAGGGAGAGAGAGAGAGAGAGAGAGAGTCCTCTCTCTCTCTCTCTCTCTCTCTTAAAATCATATTTAAATTCAAACAGTTTATTAACCACAGAATCTCTCTCTCTCTCTCTCTCTCTCCTCTCTCTCTCTCTCTCTCTCTCTCTCTGTATGTATGTATGTATGTGCCTCAGAACATACAGACATACATGCATACACTCTCAAATAATAATAATAATAATAATAATAATAATTATTATTATAATGATGATAATAATGATGATGATAATAATGATGATTTTGATGATAATAATGATGATGATTAAGATGATGATGATAATGATGATGATGATAATATTAATGATGATGATGATAATGTTGATGATGATAATGATGATGATGTTGATAATGATGAGGAGGAGGAAAATGATGATAATGATGATGATGATGAAGATAATGATGATGATAATGATAATGATAATAATTATGATGATAATGATGATGATAATAATGATAATAATGATGATAATGATGATGATAATAATGATGATAATAATGATGATGATGATAATGATACTGATGATGATGATGATGACGATGATAATAATGATGATGATGATAATGATGATGATAATGAAGATAATAATATATATATATATATATATATATATATATATATATATATATATATATATATATATATATATATATATATATATATATATAACACTCTATCTATCTATCAATCTATTCATCAGAGAGAGAGAGAGAGAGAGAGAGATGGTCCTCTCTCTCTCTCTTAAAATCATATTTAAATTCAAACAGTTTATTAGCAAGAGAATCTCTCTCTCTCTCTCTCTCTCTCTCTCTCTCTCTCTCTCTCTCTCTCTCTCTCTCTGTGTGTGTGTGTATGTATGCATTAATGTCTCAGAACATACATACATACACTCTCAAATAATAATAATAATAATAATAATAATAATAATAATAATAATAATTAAAAAAAATATATATATTAATAATAATAATAATAATCAATCAGTCAATTAATCAATTAATACAATGATTTAATCAATCAATCCATCTATCTATCTATCTAAAACACACAAACTCACACAGAGAGAGAGAGAGAGAGAGAGAGAGAGAGAGAGAGAGAGAGAGAGAGAGAGAATATTTTCAAAATACACGACCAGATTTATAATCACCTCACTCTAACCACTAGGC